>VWPU01008716.1:0-55246 GCA_013398955.1 Callaeas wilsoni
CGGGGCCGCGGGGCCCGCGGGGCGGGCGGAGGGGCCGCGGGCCGGGGCGGGAGCGCTGGCGGGGAGCTGGGCGATGGGAGCAGCGAGTGCGGATCGCTTGGGTTTGGGATTTGAATTATGGAGGTAAAATCCTTCTGTCAAAGCCAGGAGACAGTTGGTCTTAGGTTGACATCCCATCTGTGATCTGATTGGCTCCCCATCCCCTGCTCTTGGCCATTTATAATTGCCTCTGATGTAATGGTACAACCATCCTGATGAGCTCATAAACTTCCACACTCGCCTCCTCCGCCAGCCCCGGGACGGGGCAGCCCCGCGCCCCGCTCCGCATCCCCCCGGCGTGACCTTGAGCCCCGCATCCCTCTGCCCCGTGCCCCGGACAGAACGGCAGGCGGGGGCACTTTGTACCTTGGGTTTATTTTCCTTGTGATGTTGGATTCAGCCTGGAATAGAGTCTGTGTTGTCGGAACCGTGGCAGGGCTGTTCCGCACAATGGGCTTGCTGTTTATTTTGGTTATGTGACTTTCCCCTTGGTATAAATGATTTCTTTGATGGATCTGAGGATGCGTTTGTTCCTGCCTGGTTTTGGCCCTTTTCAAAACTAGGGCTGTTTGGGTTCTTTATTAGATGGGAGCATGTGGGGGGTTCTGGGGTGTGTTATAGCCTAAATAAGGAAAAAAATCCCCAAACAATCAGAACCAAACTTGTGACCAAAACACTGAAATTGGTCAGTTACCAAGAATTACCAGTTTACATTCAACAGAACTGTGATACAGGACAGGAGCCTCCAGCTGTGTGTCTTAGGGCACATTTTGACTTATTTTGAGTGAGAACTGATGTGTCTTCTTTCCCTCCCCATAAATACAGGCAGTTCCTAGAGACTTCAGGTGCTGGTTGTGGTCAGGCTCAGCAGTGTCACAACTCTTCTGAGGAGTGAAACTAGGAAAAGCAAGCCTAAGGATTGTCTTTATTGTTGTATGTGTAGAATGCCCTCTTTGCTGGAATAGGAATGGCCGGGAAGCGTGCAGAGGAGAAGGCAGTACAGCATCAGACATTTTAGATACGGAGAAAAGAGGTGCTGGTGTCTTTATGTGAAAGCCTTGGTTAAAACCAGGTTCTTTTCTGTGCTCAGACTTGCATCTCCAAGGCCTGTGGTGGCCTCGTGCAGGACTAAACTTCCCTTTTCATTCCGTGTACTTCGCTCCAGCTTCAGGCCGGGGTCGGAGACGTTTGAAGCCACGTAGGGTGACCTGCAGCCTCCAGAGCTCCCCTTCTCGCTCAGGACTTCTGCACTGGTCTGAGAACTGCTTAATCGTTTGTTCCTTGATTACCAAAGGCACCGTCCGCTGCAGCGCCTGGAATGACCGGATTGGCTTTTCTGTCAGCTTGGAATCATCTGCTCTGCTGGGGCCATCAGATGTCCAGTGGTGACTGGTGGTGTTGGAGCATCCTCAGGGAGGGTTTCAGCTGCTTGGGAGCATGGTCCTGTGTCCCATGGGTGCAAGTGCAAAGTGTTTGCTTTGTAAATCCTGAAAAATCTCAATTTAGATAAAATGTGTACTAAAATACGGAGTCAGGTTGAACTTCTCAGGTATTTCCGTGCAATTCACTTCTGTCAGTGTTCTGGTACAAATTTGTAAAAGAAGCTTATTTTGTCTTGGAAAATGAATTTCGCTTAATTCCACGAGCTGCTGACACAGTGAATTAGGAATACCTGAGTAAGTAGTCCCATAAACTGGAATTATTAATGAATAGTTGTTCTGAGAATTAGTTGGACTTGAAGAAGGACAGATAGTGAATGTGGAAGGTAAACCAGCAACTCTCTCATCTCAAAAACCAAATGACTTTCCTCCCCAGTCCTTTCTGTGCCCAGGATTATTTGACTTAAACTGACAATTCCTTTCTTTTCTGCTGGAAAAAGAAAAGAGCAGACGTATCTAATGAAAAAAGCTTCCACGTGTCGTCTGTGCTGCCCACAAGAAAAGGTTGATTAACAATAATACTCCAGCCCTGAATTACAGCCTCCTGTGCTGTGTACTCCTGAATTCCCTGGATTAGGAGAACTTAAAGCTTTGTGTCTTCTCTTTGTTTTGCACAGCGATGAGCAGAGCGGGTGCTTCCCACCCAGCTCCTGAGGAGGTCTGGGAGAGCAGAGCAGAGAGGCTCACCTGGCAGAAGCCTCCAGGGAGCATCTCCTGGTGCAGGCTGGGGGAGGAGCACACGGGGGAGTCCTGGGGGTCACCGACCCGACTTTGGGGGTGAGAAGCAGGATGGTGCCTTTAACCCCTCCTGAGGTGCTCTTGAGGAACTCCCAGTGATGCCATCACGAGGGTTTCGTCACTTTGCTCGTCAGGAAAGGCCAGGTGATTTCTGGCGTGAAGGGTTCCCCGTGGAGGGCGGAGGTGTAGTCACAGCAGAGTTCCACGGGGGTGGCTCCTGAGTGTGACCCCGAGGACGCTTCGCCCGCAGCCGGGGAGGAGGTGCTGAGTGGGAGCCCCGGGAAGACACGGACGCTCCGTGCTTTTGGGGGCTTGCTGTTTTTTCCAGGTGATCTTTCTAGCCGGGGAGCACGGAATGGGATCAGGAGGGCTGATTTGTGGTGTGTGGGATGAGAAATCCGTGGTTTGCTGTGGGAATGGCCTGTAAGAAGCCAGGCCAGGGATCCTGGTTTTCAATTTTTCCAGCTCTCCCATGGATTTGTTTCCACCTGCTTCCACTTGGAGCACGTAGCAGCTCTTAGTAATATGCCAGTTTTCCCAGGGTCTTGGGATTTAAAGGAAACTGCTTGAGAGAAAGGACTTCTCTGCCTTTAATAGATGGGCATTTCTCAGGCTTTGGCTACAGCAGAGTGTCTCCCGTAATGGGAGAACTCTTTGGATCACATTAAACATTGACATCTTGGATAACCTCCCCGACATCGGTGCCCCGACATCTCAAGGCCTCTAAGTTCAGCGAAAGCTGTTTAAAAATCATACGTTAATTACAAAAAACCCTTTTGGGCCTGTTGCCATACAATAGCTATTTTCTGTTGACTTCGATTCCGACTTTAGTAGCGAGTGAGGCATGAAAAACATTGTTGGAAATATGGTTTTTAAACTAAATTGGCACCAAAAGGCACTGTGCTGCCAGTGAGCTGCGATGTCTTGGAATGGGAAATTGGGACCTGGCTCCTCTTGGCTCGTGGGTTTTCCATGCTTTGCATTGTAATGTCAGGAGCCCTCGAGTTGTGTGTTGTGCACTGGAGCTTTCCAGCAAAAAGGAGAGTGGTGCATCTCCTTTTCCCTGAATGAGCGATTTTTAGGGCTTGACTGTTTTAGAAAAAGCAGGAAAACTATGCTGCTTGGATTTTGTTGGTAAAATCTTGTTAATTCTGTGGACACTGGAGGTTTTCCTGCTTTATCTCTTTTAAACAGTCTGAAGTAAACCAGGAGTTGCCTGATTCTCTTAAAGTATCTTGTCTTCTGCAATGCCATCTCCCTGATTCCCAGTTTGGAGGTGTCCAGTGTTTCCAGGCAGGATGTGTGTGGGATACAGGACAGTAAAACTCAATCCTCACTCTCAGCTGGAGCTTTTATTTTTCCCTGCACTCGTCATCACCAGTTTACTGGGAAACCTGGGACAAGCCACTTGAGTGTTGTGGTGAAATGGGGTTAGCAAGGCTTGCCTGCTGTTTTTTATGAAGTTTAATTGAGTTGCCCTGTGAATCCTTATTTATTATCTGGGCTAGGGGAGGGTTTCTCCCTATGGTGTCTCTCTTGTAATGATGTTGTTGGTTGCAAGACAGAAATTTGGTTTCTGAAAGGTTTTACGTTTGACTTTCAGGCCTTTTTTGGGGGACTGGAATACTTAGTGGTTTCCTAAAACGGTCCAGTTTTATTCCTTTTACCTGCTACAACTTCTGTTTCCTGTTTGTGAAAACAGGAAAGCTTCCTGTTTTCCCTCAACAAGCAGGCAGAACTTCTTCCCTGTTCTTAAATAATATTAGAAACTGGGGTGAGGGGAGGCACAGCAGTCAAGTGTTCTGTTACAAAGCTGTGCCTGAGTGTTCTCATAAGCTTGGTGTGTTCATAGTCCTTTGGGTTTTTTGTGTTGTCTCATTTGAGAACTCTGGTCAGGGATTCCTGTGTTACAGACGTATCACACGTTCCATGAGTGCTGTATTAAAAATCCCAGCAGCTTTCCCTCAGAGAGAAAATAATGTCTAAAATTAGGCTTAATAGTGCAGCTGTTGGTTTTATCTGTTACCTCATACAGGACTTTTCCACCACTTTTCTCCCTTACTCTTTTCAAAGGAACACCACCAATTGGAAATCCAGCTTTTACCCTCTGCATCTGTGCCCTGGATAATTAAAATATTAGAGGAGAAAATGCTCTTTCCAGTTCTTACTCTGTGTATTTAAAATTCTTTGGCGAGTCTGATTTCTTCTTTGAATTGCAACTCCTGTGTGATGGATTGCTCTGGGGAAAAGCTCATCAGCAATGCCATTGCCCAATTCCTGCCAGGAATGCTGGAAACTCTCAAGGAGCAGCAGCAGCAAAACAGAAACCAAAGGCAGCAAACATGGTTGGGGGGCATGCAAAAGATAAGCTTGTCAATATTTAGCCACTTGCTTTTTCCCCTCTGGAATGGTCCTTAAACCATCAGCAAGGGTGGAAAACAGTATTTCCCCTGTTGTTCTGGTGGGAGAAAAAGGAAGGATACCTTCTTGCTGGGAAAAAACGTTTTTGAGAAGTCCTACAAAAGTTTTTTTCTGTTGTGTGCTGACTGCAAAAAGTTCGGTCTTGAATTTATGCACGGGCAGTGGGAAAACTGGCCTGGATGTCTGTCGGCCAGAGCCATAAATCTCCAGCTGGAAGTGGATGACAGGTGGGACTGGAAGGAAAAAGCTGGGTTTGGCACATTGGAACAGAACTGGGCTGTGCCCGGGTCCCTCCTGCCCGCCAGCTCCGGGGTGGCACCAGAGGAGCTGCTGCCCTTCGGTTTCCCTGCAGAAGCAGGGGGGTTCCTCCCCTGGAGACAGAGCACGTGTGCTTTTGGGGGGCTCGGGAGGACCGTGCTGTGCTCCTCGGTCGAGTCCAGGAAGATCCCAGTCCCGAACTGAACTCTGCTGGCTGGAGATGCTGCTTATGGGTCTTTAGGGCTGAAGATCTGCAGGAGCTGGGTTCAGGCAGCCTTTTGTTTCTCCCTGTTAAGCAGGGGTGGAACGTGGGGTCTGAATTCCCACAGTGACTTCCTCAGCAGCTGAGATGCTGCTGTGGGAACTTTGGGAAGAGCTGAGGCACCGGGGCTGGGAGGGGTGGGAAGGGGAATGTGGATCCTCGGAGGCTCATCCTGTGCTGTGAGTGAGACACCAGCCTCCCTCCCTGGCTTTACTGAAGGGGCTGAGACCCTTTTAATGGAGCTCTGTGCTTAAAGCAGCACCCAGAGCTGGAACAGGAGGAGCTGCTTCTCCCAGGCCTCAGCCCCTGTATGTATTTTACCTGCTCCATGTCCTAATCAGACATGGATTAATCAGGTATTAACATATGGCTGAGGGAGGGGTTCCCATTCCTGGCTCTTCCCTGCACCTGCACTCCCAGTGTTGTAACCCAGCAGTTCAGTCCTGCAGCTTGAGCATTGCTGAGGGGTTCTGCACGACATCGAGAAGAGCATTTCCAGGTTTGCCACAGCGTCTTTCTGGAGGATTTCTGGGTTTTAAGTGACAGCTCAGTGAGTATTTACACAACGTGGGCATGAGTTCTCTGTAGTGAAATGTAAAGGATGCTGCATAATGACAGGTAAACTTAATAAAAGCTGCTTCACAATTTCTCAGCAAGTTTTTTTTTTTGCTTTAGGTGTTAAGAGTAAAAGTAGCTGGAGTCTAATTTATAATCATGTTCTTTTTGTTTTTTCTGGGAGGAAAAAGGGACAAAAGTGTGTAGGATCAAATAAGGGGATTGGTTAATTCTGTTAATATGGTAAAGAAATATCTTTATGAGAGGGTGAGAGAGTGGAGATAGAGTGTGTATGTCTTAATTCCTATGAAATTCCCGTGAAAAATCAGTTTGTGAAAATAACTCCAAAAAAACTGCTGCTCCATTACAGTTATTGGCATTTCATGTGATAACCAGCATGTCATTATTTCCTTAAGCCAGCTCTGGTAATTGAAACTCTTTCAAGGACAAAATCAATTGCTATTAGTTTCTTTCTTTTTCTCTTTTTTTTTTTTTTTTAAACTTGAGTAACTTTCTCTCCTGGTAATTAACATTAAGCCTAAATTGGTCCAAGAAGCTCCGGGTTAGAGGTGGGCAGTAGTTTTTGGGACCCCTGGTGCAGCTGGTGGAGCAGAGCCTGCTGCTTGTGCTGGTTTTGTGGGTGCTTGGCCTTGTGGGGAACCAGAGGGGACCAGAGGTGCCTGTTTCGGTGGGATGTGATGGGGACATCCTGGATGTGGCTGGGAGGAGGCTGAGGCCGAGGGTGGCCCTGACCTTCTGCCGCTTACGACTTTCCACCCTGAGAGATTCTGTGACTCTTTTCTCAAAGACAAATTATTGAAGGTGGGAGGGCTCTGGAGTTTCCCCCCGGGGAGGATGAATGGGTTAAAGAAGTACTTTTCCCCCCACCACTCACTTGTGAAATTTCATTCAGGTTTGACTAAGAGAAACCCCGAAAATTACCGTTTCCCTTCTGATGTCAGCAGGTCCTGGCAGCCTGCCTGCAGCAAGCAGCAGGAGTGTTTGAAGAGCTGGGCCCAGGCCACAGCTGCAGCTCCAGGGTGCTGGGCTCCTGCTCCGCTGCGCGAGCGGCTCCGCTCGGGGCAGGGCTGGTACCGCTCGCCCTGCCAGGGCAGGGGCTCCAGCAGTGCGGGCACGGGGACCTGCTCTGGAAATGGCCATTCTGGTTCGGATTTCAGCGCTCAGTTTGGTAGCTCTGGTGAGGAGAGCGCGCGGTGTGGGCTGTGCTGCCGGGCAGGTCTCCCTGGAGCTTCCTCGCCTGTGTTGTCTGTTTGGGGATGATGTTTTGTTGAGCAGAGGTCTGGGGGTGAGTTGGGAAGGTCACCGTGCCCCCGTCCTGCTCCAGGGCAGAATCAGCTACACCTGAGCACAGGCAGCACAGACGTGGTGGAGCTGCCTCCATGTCTCACGGCTTTGCTGCCCGTAGCATTGGACATTAGGGAAAATATTCCAACTCAGTTCATGTTAATTGAGTGTCTCTTGTCCTGGTCTCTCGAGGTATGGAGAGCAGAGGCAAAAGTGCATAGGAACCTGCTCTTAAACGTGTGGCTTTGTGCCTGTCCCGTTTCCTTGAGATAAACTCTCTGGTTACGTTGCAAAATGCCTCCCTTTGCTTCCAGGTTTCTGTGCTGGGTGGGAATTGTGTTGGACGGGTTGCACTGTCCTGCTTTGCCACCTGACCTCTGCCAGGGTCCCAGGCTCACTCAGCCCTCTGTGGGATCCTTCCTGGAGGCTTATTTGGAGTTTTGTACTTCATAACAGTCTGAGGGTGGATTTAAAGTCCAAGTGACTGTAGGACTATGCACCCTGTGCGAGTTTAGGAGGAGAGTCTGGTATTCATTAACTCTGTGTAAATAATTAAACCAGTGCCAGGCTAGAGGTGGTCTCCCCTCAGCCCTGCTCCTCGTGAAGGGCTTTGAACAAAAGTTCTTACCTCTGTGCAGGAGATCCCTTGAAATGGTGAAAGTGCTGGAATTAGTTAAAACTTGATTTTCGTTTCTCTTTAAGTTATCTTTGACTTTGAGGCTTGCATGGCTAATCAAGGAAAAGGCTTCCCATTCAAGGCCAGTTTACTGGGTGTGATCACGTGCTCCAGAAACTGCCTTTTTATGTGCTGTGGGTGCACGTGTTGTCTCGATGTTCTGAGGAATCCTGCAGTCCTGCCCCTCGGACTGCGTGGGTGGGGAGGGTTATTTTTTTATTGTAAAAAACCCCAAACTCATTTACTTACTGTTCTGTGGGGCACTTGTGGTGATTGCAGTGCTTTGGATCCCCTGGGAAGGACTTGGGGCAGCTGCTGCATACAGCCAAGTTGAACATTAATTTTTATTTTTTTAAATTGCATGTGGATAATTGGACAGTGCTTTGATAGGAGGCATTTAAGTATCAAAGTCTTTCGGTATCTCAAAGTGTTTCAGGTTACTGTGGCAGACCAGTGAGTACTGAACGAGGAATTTTCCATGTTTTGGGAGCCTTTCCCTGGCTCTGCACCCTGCGAGTGGCAGAGAGGTGCTTAAAACCATAGCTCAGAATCTGGGTTAATGCCCTCACTGCTGGATCAGAATTTCTCTCTGGGCATGGGTTTACACCCAGAACAGCTTTCACAGGGTCACGGCTTGGAAGGGGCCCCTGGAGATGTCCCAGTCCAACCCCCTGCCCGGGCAGGGTCACCTGGAGCAGGTGACACAGGAACACGTCCAGGTGGGTTTGGGATGTCCCCACAGAGGGAGCCTCCAGCCCTCCCTGGGCAGCTGTTCCAGGGCTCTGCCACTCTCATGGAAAGAAGTTCTTCCCCTGTTGAGGTGGAACTCGTTGTGGTTTGTTTTATGGCCATGGCTCCTCGTCCTGTCGCTGGCACCACTGAACAGAGCCTGGCACCATCCTCTTGACAATTTTCTCTGGTTTAAGGAAAAATCGCCTCGATGGAAACGTGGTTTCCAGCAGCCTGTGGGGAGAATGTGGCTCCCCTGGAACAGGGCACATTGGTGGGGAAGGGACTTTGGGGGGAGTGGGAGCGTTGGCGTAAAACACACTCTTGCTGGTACTCTGGAGGAGACACAAAAAGCCTGACTGGCTGCTGTCGCTCTTGGGTGTGCAGGAGACCCTGACAGACCGATCCTATCCCACCTTAGCCTTCTGCCTGTACTTGAAAGATGTTTCCGAGCCCCTTCCTTGTCCTTCCTGCTCCGTTCACAGGCCATGATGGCGTTGCAAAAGCTGCTTTCCACGTTAATTGTGATTGATTACTTTGCAGTCTGGGACAAGATTTCCTTTGAAAAGCTATATGCTGATTTGGTGTCAGGAATTAAAATCAGATGAAGTGATTAGTGCTGTATGAAACATCCCAGAGCAATCGAGTGCTCCTTGGTTTTCAGCTGTGCTCTGGCCCTTAACCCTTCCCTGCCTTCTCCTTGGACCGAGGTGCTAGATCTGCTCAGGTGAATAACTGAGCCGGGCTGTTGTGCCAGGAGAGCCAGGTGTCGTGCTGCTGAGCCTCACTGGAGGCCTCCTCAGAGCCTGCGTGTCCCGGCTTCAGTGATGGCTGAGGAGCGTGCTGGAAGCGCGCTGCGCCAAGGCCACGGCGCTGCTCCCGCAGAATGGGGGGCAGGAATTAAGGTGAGCTTTGCATCTGATCGCTGTAAGTGGCAATAAACTGTTCAGAGGTGTCACTGCTGTCAAGGTACAGTCATGTCTCATCTTCCTTTCCTCATATGAGCTGTCTTACAGTTTCTTGTTATACCTGTTCCTGGAACCAGTGGAGACTTTGCAGCGTTGGCTGTTCCTCCTGCCCCCATGGCATTGGCACAGTTGGGAATTCTTCTCTCTTCTCCCCAGCTGCCAGCACACGCTCCTCTTAACTCGCTAAGCAACTCCCCACGTTGTTCATTCTGCCTGGAAAGAAATCTGGATTTTTCTGGATGGAGATGAAATAAAAGCCCAAGGACAGAAGTGAGCGTGGGGCAACAGAACCAGGCTTCAAAAATCACTGTGAGCAAGGCCTGGTGGGCTTTTTAAAAAAAATAATAATCAGTATTTTTAAGTAAAGGACCTCGTGTCACTCAGGATCTGTCTGTAGTGAACCTGAATCACGGCAGCCTTGGCTTGGTGAAGGCTCCAGGAGTGTCTTCCCTGCTGTCTGGAGCTGCCTTGGCTGCAGCTCCAAGTTTCTTGCCCACGTAGACTTTCCATCTCCCCCAGCCTCCTCCTCCCAAGGCAGGCACGACAGCCCTGCTTTGCTGGATGCAAATAGCTCGTTTGGGTGTAAATACTGGAGATTGGTTGTGGCTTTGCTGTAAAGTTACCGAGCCTATCCTCAGTAAATGCAGATGGTAACTTGTCATTACTGCAATTTTAAATATTTTTGGTTCCGTGGAACTGAAGTGGAGGCTCGAAGGTTGAATTTTAAGGCTAAAATAAGAGAAGGCTCAATAAAATCCATAAAAATAGCACCCAAATTTGTCGGCTGCTGTAATGACAAGGGAAATCAAGTAACTTTTCTGTTTCCTATTAGCAAAACAAAGCTTTGCTACCTTGTTTTCTGTTGGATACAAAACACAGCTGGGTCAGGAGGGATGGGAGGGGGTTTGGGGTTTGCTAAGTTGCTTCCTAAGGAGGTGACAGGGGGTCTGATGCTGGTGACAGCTCCTGTACCCAAGGCGTGTGAGGGACTCTTGGGGTCATCAGTGATGCTTCTCCTGACCTGCTGGCTGGGATAGGGCCGTGCCTCGGGGCTCTCAGAGCTGCCTGGCCCAGTCACCCCATCCCGAGGCAGGGCTGATGTCCACCGCGGAGCCGTGAGTGTCGGTCTGAGGTCTGGGAGGCGAGAGTGTGATAAACTGGGATTGCCTGTCTTCCACAGATTCCTCCCCAGCCTCAGAGTTCTCGGATGAGCTGCTCTCCCGTAACGCACGCTTTCGTGTGAATGCGGTCGTTCTGCAGGAGCGGGGAGAGGCTGTGTAGCGCTGAGACGTGGCTCGGAGCAGCTGCAGGCCCCGACACGCAGCTCCTGTGGAAGCTGTGGATAAATGGAGCATGGGCTGAGGCACCTCCGGGAGCTGCAGCTCTCCAAGGATGAGCGTGGCTGTGTCCTCCTCCCTCGTGGAGCCGTGTGTGGTAGGAGGGGTGGGGCTGCGGAGACCTGGGGTTGTTCAGAGCCCTGAGCTGATCCCGGGAGGCTCCCCGGGAATGCCCATCCCGGCGTGGGAAGGGGTCGTGGGAGTCTGCCTGTCCAGTTGAGTCTGTTCAGCCACTGTTTATTCTGGTGTAAAATGAGATGAATTTGCAAAGCGATGAGATATTCAAATACAGATGGAGCTTTCAGACACACAAGTGGGTAGAAACCTGTGCTGCTGCATTTTACAGATGAAGATTTATCAAGAAAGTGTTCTTAGAAAGGGAGGCCAGGAGGCTGTGCTGGAGGTTCTTATCAGCCCTGGAGTGTGCACCAGCACGCACAGATATCTGTGCAGAAAAGGCTTTTAATGAATTGTTAAAACTACCTTTATTCTAGAAAGTAAACTCCAGTGAGCCCTTGCATTGGCTCTTCCTTCAGACCTCTGGTTTTGGAAAACATCCCTCGTGTTCAGTAGCAAGAGGCATCTGTCCCTGAGATCAGCAGGGCTTGTTTTAAAGGAAACAAGGGTTACAGGGAATTAGCTGGATGACTGAAGTCTGCCACAGGTTGCAGTGTCTGAATGTATTTACGGGGCATCTGGAGCCCTTTCAGGTTTTCAGCGCTGTTTGGAGCAAATATTTTGGGACTCACTGGTGATGTGGAACAGCTGCTCTCGTACTCCTCGGAGTGAGATCACTTAAGCGGTGGTGACACCGAGTGTAATTCTGCTCTTGCACCCTAGCCCTTCCTCCTCCTGCTTTTTTTATGGCTCGCTCTTGGCCCGGTCCCATTCCTGTGGTACAGCACGAGCTCGGTTGCTCCTTCCAGCGTGGAAGCCGGGCTGGAACGGGAGCACCGTAATGAGACGTTTGAGCGTCTTTTTGTTGACTTGCCTCCAGTTCATTAGAGCAGAAGTAGGAGGTTGGCTAAACTTAAAGCCTGATTTAATATTCAGGAAGGAAGTTTCTTTCCATCTTAAAAGGAACAGCACCTCATTACAACAATCACGTGTTCCTTGGGATCATCTCCCATGGAGCTGAGGCGCAGTTTTCTTTACATCTTGGTGTTGCTTGGATTTTTGGGAGGAGTCAGCAGTGGCACTTGGGGAATCCTGGGGTGAGTTGGTTGAATAATGTGCTCGTAAAGTGAATTGAAGCCTGACAGCGAGGGATAGATAGCTTGTTGCCTAGTTCTTTGGATAGAAGGAAATTGTATTTTAAATGTAAGCTGAAATTATTGGTGAAATTTTATAGGGATCACACAGTCTGAATAATAAACTGCATCATCTGACCCCGACTGCCTGGGAAATGCCTGAAATTTTCACTGGTCATCAGCTATTGTACAGTAATCATAATCCTTTGTTAATTTTGACAGCATTTAAGTCAGTCAGTGGTGTTTGTCAAAATGTCCTGCCATGGTGTAAGTAGTTGAGATGGAGGGAAAGGGAATGAGTCCTCTGGTTGTTGCTGATTTTCAGGTGGTGGGGGATGCCTTGTGCTGTTTCCACAGGGATGTGCTCTGAGCCTGCAGACAGGAGGGGTGTCTGTGAGGAAGCACCCTGGTGCTTGTTGCATGCCTGGCGCTGTCCCACCCTCCAGTTTTTAATAAAATAAAAAGTAACACAACTCTGCTGGTACTTGGGCATGAACACTGTGCTGCTGTCGGGTTATTTCCAGGGAGGCTTTGAGGGGTGACTCTCATTTCACTTCCCCACCACATCACCTTCTGCTGATTGACTTCTTTCAGGAATAAGATGTTCCATGATGATACATCCTGTAATCAAAACTCTGGTCAGTTTTAATCAATTAGAAGAATATTAGTAAGAGCTGTGCTTTGGAAAGTCCTCTGAGATGTGTGGACTGGGCTCTTGCTGAGAAACGTTAATGGGTAATTACTGGATTGTGTTTAGCAGGGAGATACAGGTCACAGGATGGCTGTTGGGAGAAACTCGCTCATCTTCCTTCCACTGGTACGACTCAGGATCTGGATTTACAGCAGGTCTCCCCAAAGAAAGTGGTGTAATAAATAACAGAGGGGATAAACATTGAGCAGGGCAGATTGTAGGTTTGCAGGAGGTCCAGACTGAAGCAGGTGACTGAAGTAATGCAGAAAAGGTCCTGTTGTCCTTCTGTGTTGGTGTCATGAGCTTGTTCTGAGGTCGGGATGTTAGCAGGGGTTTAGAGGAATAGAAAGTGTCTTGGGTCAAACTCTGACCTATTGGAAAAAGTCAGAAGAAAAACCAGGCTCTTTCTGGTTGCAGAACTGAAACTGTGGAGGAGAGGTCATTTGTTTTGGCAGCCAAACTTTAGTCTGCATTGGCCATTGATAGTGAGATGATGCTACATCACCTCCTGGTTATGTGTCCAAATCCAAGTTAGTTTCTGGGATTTGTGGGGGCGAGAGAGGAGTTTTATTTTTCTGTAGCTTATGCAGGACAAATCCATTTTTATATGTTTCCAAGGGATGAGCATTTGTAACCCTGTACTATATTCCAGAAGTCAGGTTTTGGCACTCCAAGCTTATGGGTGTGAGTCAGAGCATCTCGCCTGCTTCCTGAATGGAATGGGGTTCCCAAAGTCGTGGGGCTGCCCTGGGGGGAAGGCAAGGAGAGTCCCTGGTGGGAGCTGAGCAGGGCCAGCACAGGCTTGGTGTTCTGCCCTGCGTGTGCTGAGGAACTGGAGGAAGTTGGTGGATTTCTCAAGTTTAAAAAGGGAGGGGAAAAGCAAAAAAGGAACTGTGCATTTCTGTGATGATCTCGGAGAAACAAGCTCGTTGTTTAAACTGTCCCGGTGAGGTGGTGGATACACCTCATGGAGTGTTTATTACCAGGGGGTTTTCTAGGTGTTTTCTTTTGGGGGCATCTTCATGTCCTGCAGGAGAACCTTTATTTTAACTTCAGCTTCCCCTGAGCCTCTTCTGTCCCTCTTAAGAAGCAGACCACCATGGGAAGAGAGGCATCGGAGCGTGACCCGGGCTATAAAAGGCAGCGATTTCAGGCCGGGGTGTTGACCTCAGCACAGCCAGTTGCACCTTAAATAGATCAGATGAAAGAGTTCCCCACGGGAAGGTGAGCTGTTTTGCTCCCGAATGAGGACGGTTGTTGGTTCGTGATCGTTCCTCCTGTTGTGGAGGAGTTGGAGTCGCCTGTGTGTGGAGTTTTGGAAGGCACAGATGGGTGTGAGAGCGTCTGATGTGCGGACACCAGTGACCAGCTTGAGCTGGGGTTTGCTGGAGCCTCTTGTGTTGCCCCTTGGGTGCTGTTGTGTCCCCCATCCCCGTTAGTTCTGCTCTTGGGGATGCTGTGGATCAGCCACGGTTGTGTTGTCGCAGGAGAGGAGCTGCTGCTGTCAGCTGTGGAATCACCACAGCCCGGCTGGTTTTGGTGGATGCCCAGAGCTTTGTGCCAGCTTTGGGCAATGCCTCCCTGCGTTTCACACTGTTCATGAGCCCTGGGCTTTGTGAGCTGGTGCCATCATACCCAACATCACACGGGACGTGGGGTTTGTCTTGCTCAGGGCTTTGGTGCCTTGGTGCTGCAGGCAGTGTAACTCTCACAGTCCCCTTGGAACGTGGGAATAGGGCAGGGGTTTGGTTTAGGATGGGGGTGTAAAGGTGGGAGGTCAAATCCCTCATTCCTCTTTTACAAGACCCACTTCCTCCACTCCGGCGAGATCCCCTGGGGATCCAGGCTGGGGGAGGTGAGCGGCTTGTCCCTGAGCCTGTGGGATGTGTTAACCGTCCTTGGTGCTGCTCAGCATCGTCTCAGCCTGGCCACTTCCACCTCGCTCCGGTGGCCCCTGTTCTCTGGCCAGGCTGAGGTGCCAGGGAGCAGCTGCCACCTCCCTCTGGGTCCTCCAGGCTGCTCTTTGTACCAGTGCTCAGCAGCCAGACAATGGTTGGTGCTGCCGGGGTCCTTCCCATCTGTTCCCGGCCCTTTCTGGGATTCCCGGCGCGGGTCCAAGCCCTCGCAGGCAGCGGCTCTGTGGCCAGGGATTCCGAGCACAACCTTCCTGGCAGGAGTGGCGTGGCTTTGCTTTTATGCAGATTAGCCATGTGCTTCTCACTTCAAGGCGTTCCACAGGAAAAGACGTTTCCTGTGTTTGGTTCTGGGTGGGCGGCTCCGGCTCGGGGCTGAGCTGGGCTTGGGAGAGGGATTACGGAGTGCGGCCCCCCCGTCCCCTTCCACCTCCAGCGCTACGTCACCACAACACAACCACACGCGCTCATACTGTTGGTGTCATTCATTCAGTGCCAAGATTGCTTTAAAAAATTCCCTTGGCCCCAGTTCAAACAGGAGTACAGCTGGGATGTGTTAGATTTTAGGCAGTCTGCCCTCAATTTGAGATGAGTTATAAATAGCTGTGCCGACTTCCTTAACTACCACTCTCCGAGGTAAAATGCAGGTTAATGACTGTGGGAATCAATTAGGGCTTCTCTCGGTTAAACAGCCAGGAATGCTTTTTATTATTTTTTTTATCACAAAAAACGGACAACAGAGCTGTTCAGGAAAAGATTTCAAAGCCAAGGTGAGAGCTTAGGTCTTTTTTCTTATTTTTTCGGCCTTCTTGTTTTTTGGGGGAGGCGGTCGTGGGGACAGCTGAAGAAACCAGTTGTGGCCAACACCCACGTTTGCCAATAATCGAATGACGCTGATCTGAAACTGAAGATTTCAGTAAATGACTCTCCTTCCTTTTCGTCCTCTGGCCTAATAAAATACAAATATGTACTAAGGTAATGGGGAAAGTCAGAATTCCATTTTTCTGTACAGCTGTGGAGGGTTTGGCTCTTGCTTCCGAAGTGAGATTCGCCTCTTCCCTTTACTTATTTTCCTGATGGGACCAATAGCAAGTCTCCTCCAATTCAACCAAGCTATTCATTCAAGAGGCCAAATTTCTCTTCCACCGGACAAAATCTGAAAAGAATTGTTCATGGAATCCTCTTGTCTGCTTAAAGCTTTTTTTGTTTCTTATGGAAAACCCCGGTGTTGTTTGGAAGAAGAGCTGGTTTCACTGCACTGCCTCATTATAGGGGCCTGACACCCTTCACATCACACAGAGTGATTTGAAGAGCTTTTGAACTCAGCAATTTAAGCTCACTCCGGGCTTGCTGTTACAAACTCTTAGTCTAGAAATATCTTAAATTACCCCAAAAGCTCCGCAGTTTCTCTGGAGCACAGGCTTATGGTCACCCTCTTTATGCACCAAACCACACAACTTTGTTTTTGGAAGTTTGGCTGATGGCAGGACAATGTTTTGCCGGGTTTTGGTACTTACTGGTGTTACACAACAGCAGAGATAGTGGGATTGAGGGAGAATAGAAGCAATTTCTATGAATGCAGGGAGGTGTAAGCAGGGGGTCTGGACTTCAGTGATCAAGGAGCAACACTTTCTCTCAATTATGTCTCTCTGCGGCAGGGCCTTTGCTTTTGAAGTGTAATCACAGTAATCTACTCCTGTGGTTTCCTATTGAAAGGATTTCCCATGTATCAGCCCAGAGAAGAATTTCCAGCCTTTTGCAGTCGGGGTTTGGTATTTCCTTATTTATCCTGACGTGCTCTTGCTTCCTCCCAGCGTGCCCATCTCGTGTGACACGGGTGTGCAAAGGGCTGTGCAGCCTCTGCTCCTCCCAACATCCTCACACGAGCTCTTGGATCAATCCCTACATTTCAACTTTGTTCTTTTCTTGAGGTGGAGTTAAACTCCCTAAAAGGGTTTCGAGGCAGCAGATTCAGGGAAGCTTCCTGATGGCTGATTCTTTGAGCCAGAGCAACAATACCAAGTCCAGAGCGGTTAAAGCCCCATCAGCGACAGAGGTGTGTGGGGTAGTCTGAGTTAATGGGATATTTTGAAGGAAGAAACAACACGTGGCAGCATTTGAGATGTACACGGCAACCTCGGAGAGCACGAATTAGCCTTGCTACGAGTCAGGAGTGTGTGTATGCGATAGTTCCTTCATTAGGGATTAACTGGCGTTTACATTTCTCCTGGTGATAGAATTTTATCCATAAGGCTGCAATTTAGATGCTCTTCGTGTTTGTTTTTAGCACCCTCTCTGTGCTAGGGCCTGGTGGAAGGGTGGCAGTTGGAGGCACGTCTTGTACTCCTACGCTGAGCAGTCAAGGTGACGACTTGGTCACATCCTGGAAAGATGTTTGGGGTTTGTGTTTTGGGTTTTTTCTTTTCTCTCTCTCTCTCTTTTTTTTTTTTTTTGTTTTTAATGGCTGCATAAACAGTTCCAAATGTTTCTTGGAAGTTTTTTAGTAGTTGTCATGCTTCCTGTAGGAGTCATGGAAAAGTGAATCTTCACCTTGTTTTCTCCTCCCTAAAGAGATGGTTGGTGTTGTGGGTGACCACAGACAAGAAATCAGTGCAGGGGTGGCAGCATGTGCTGTGAGTGTATTGTGTATTTAGGGGAAAAAAAAAAAGTTTTAAAAAACCCCCGAGAAAGAATGTATTTGAGAAGCCGCCCTTGGTAGAGAGCTGCAAAGGTGAGTTACAACCAGGAGGAAGCAAGTAACAAATGGAAAAGATGCTGAAATATTTAGTCAGTAACCCCGAAGTTGCACTTTGTCAGGTGGAAGGAAGGGTGTGAGTGCTTGGGGGTGGTGAGAGCAGGCCGAAGTCAAAAGCCAGGGGCTGGGAAAGCTCCTGGTGGCCCCGTTTTTACATACCAAAGGAGGTGATGTGGGCAGGGAGAAGATGTCAGTAATGCAAGGGGATACCCACAAGGCAAGACTTGGGAAGCATCAGGGACAATTGCTGGGAAGATGTAAACACAATTTGCATCTTTTAGGGTGTATGGGAGCTCCACATGGGTGCTCCATTCAAGACTGAGGCCCTGCAGCTCTGAGGGTTCCATCAGGGCCTTCAAAGATCTCTTTTTTCTGCCCTGATGAATGGAAGCTCCTTTTCCGAGCTGGCACAGACCCCGTGAGGGTGCCTGGCGTGGGCTCCGGGCACGGCGTTCCCAGGGCAGGGATCTGGGGCTTCCTTGGGGTCCGCAGCCCCTGCCCGTGCTAGTCCCCAGCAGCAGCATCTGTGACGGCTCGAACGTAAAACGTGGAATAGAACTGGTTCAGAAGTGGTTTGGTGTCGGTATGGATGAGAACGGGAGCACCCAGCACAGCTGAGCGAGGGAGGGCACCCAGAATGTGCCTGTGCGGGGAGAGTCGGGCCCGGGCCGGGAGCAGCTGCCGCAGGATGGCGAGGGCCGAGCTCAGCGCAGAGGGCTCGGCTGGGCCGAGCCGGCCGGGGCTCCGGGAGCGCCGGGACACGCTCTCAGGCACGGGCTGTGACTCGGGCTGTCCCGGGCAGGGCTGAGAGTCGGATCCCTGTGGGTCCCTTCCAGCCTGGCAGATTCCGTGGGTGCCCTGAGCTGGGGTAGAGCAGAGCACCTGGACTTTGTTCTCCATTGATTTGTGCCGCATTGACACAAATTTCTCAGAGAGAGCCCGGTTCCCGTTGAGCCAGCCTCTCGGTTTCCCGACAGTGGGGCTTTTCCTGCCGTGTCCCTTCCATCCCAGAGCCCCACGAGCTGCCCGCGGTGTGCCCGTGCTCGGCGCTGCCTCGGGGTTGAGCCTCCCTGGCACCACGCTCCCCAGACAGCTGGGCACACAAATGTGTGCTGGGGCTCCAAGCTGTGCTGGCTGCTGGGGAAGGCTTTTCTCAAGTGCAGCATACTGCGAGAACTTCTTCTTTTTTTTTCCCCCTAAGAGGGTGGATTCTGCAACCATCAGTGAAAGCCTGCTCTGGTCTCCGGGATTCCGTGGGGTTTCCAGCCTGAGCTGTGTGTGGTGTTTGCTTGTGCAGACCTGTAGTGCCACTCCTCAAGCACCTGAGCTGAGCAAGAGAGGGTGGATCTGTACAAACACCACCCCAGGGCTGGTGGCAGGAAGGGGTGGTGTAATAGAGAGTCCATTGTCATGGTGATCTGTGGAAAACATCTAACTGGGATTAGTTAGGTCAGCAGGAGCTCAGGGAAGGATTCCCATTCAGTCCAAGGGATGGAGGTTAAGGACTGTGTTGGGATTGATTTAGAGGTCACCACGACAGAACAGCTCTTGCTTTAGTGGGGGAATAACTGCCAAGGTGAAAAAGCCCTGTTTTGAGGTTTATAGTGTTCAGGTTTATAGTGTTTTCAGGAAATTCGATTGACTATTCCTAAATCTTGGCTCCAGGCAGGGGTAGCACAGATGAAGAAGTCCAAGGAAAGTTGCATTTATTCATTCATCTCATTGTCTTTGCTCTAAAGCTCAGGGACCTGACTTTTGAGGCTGACAAATTTTTTTATGTGCATCTGAATAAATTTGATTTAGAAACTCTTTATTCTCCAAAAGGCAGCAGACACAAAGCACATGTAAAAAAAAATTCAAAAATGAAACTGCAGTCTCGAAGACTGTGGATGTCGGCAGCACTGCCCAGTGTTACTACATCAGTGTGCATTAATTGAAATGCATAAGTGTAAATTAACAGCCTGTAGTGTTTTGGGAGACCTTGTTATATGTGAAAGAAGCAGTGTTTCTTGTGAATATTTAAATTTTCAGCCTAAATTTACCTTGTTGTGGAATATCTGGACATTAAGCTACTACCTACAATGGGGAAAAGCCAGTTACACTGATAATTGCTCTTTCTTGATGATCCTTCCCCCATCTTCCTGTCCCACCACAGGGGAGATGTCAGCGTTAAATGACTTTCCCATCGGGCTTGTTCTTGGTGGAGTGGTGGGTTTGGAAGGGCAGCAGGAATCCTGCTGTAATTCCAAGTGTAACTTTGGGATTTAGCACCTGGGAAGAGGCAGACGAGCTTCTCCTTGGCGCTGACTTTTTTTTTTTTTTGTCGTTTACGTTTTCTCCTGGGGTTTTTGGGAAGTTCCCTGTTTGAATGAACGATTCCTGTGTGTCCGTGGATGTGGCTCACGTGTCCCGCGTTGCTTTGCAGCCGTCCAGCCCGATGGATCAGATGGGGAAGATGAGGCCTCAGCCCTACGGAGGGAACAACCCCTACACGCAGCAGCAGGGCCCTCAGGCGGGGCCGCAGCAAGGACACGGCTACCCCGGGCAGCCCTACGGGCCACAGGCTCCCCAGAGATACCCCATGGGAATGCAGAGCAGGACGCAAAGCGCGATGGGCAGCATCTCTTACGCACAGCAGGTACAGCTTCCCAAGCTTCCGTGGCCCGTTACAGCGGGGCGGGCAGAGACGCGCAGCCGTGGCTCCCCCCAGCCAGGCTGGAATCGGTTATATGGCTAAAGGGGCGTTTCTTCAGGCTCTGTTTTGTACCACACCTGGATCCAGGTGGGATCGATACCCTCTGGAATCCTTGTCTCCGAGAGAGGCAGTGGCAGAGCGGTGAATCCAACAAGGGAAAAATAAATAGCAGGGGAGGGAGATCCTCTTTCTGCTGTGCTGTGTTAGAGACACAGCTGTTCTTTGCACAAGAAATGACTCCAGGTCAGTTTTGGCTCATTACATGATCCAAGTGGCGCCTGCTGGACTGTTTGCAGGATTCAAAAGGCTTTTTTTTTTTTTTGGTTGTTGGAGCAAGCAGTCTTTCCTTTGAATGTTACTTTTGTTGAAGGGTGGTCAGATAGGGATCCCTAAAATCTTAGCTATGATGCCTATTAAAACTTGGTTGCTGCCAAGAATAATGTCACACAAAAGTGACTCCTGCTGTTGTCTGAGAAGTATCTAGGTAGCGGCATTGCACAGGTTTCTGAATTTCTCCTTCTTGAGCAGAATCTGCGTTTGTGTGTGAGGAATACCTTTGTGACTGGTGCACCTCCACCTCTCCCTCTGCAGATGCCTCCGTACGGGCAGCAGGGCCCCAGCGCGTATGGGCAGCAGAGCCAGACTCCCTACTACAACCAGCAGAGCCCTCACCCCCAGCAGCAGCAGCCTCCCTACTCGCAGCAGCCTCCGTCGCAGACCCCTCACTCTCAGCCTTCGTATCAGCAGCAGCAGCCGGCTCAGCCGCAGGCCCCGCTGCCGGCCGCGCAGCCCGCGTACTCGCAGCAGCAGTCGCAGCCGCCCCATCAGCAGTCCCCCAGCCCGTACCCGCAGCAGCAGCCCTCGGCCCAGCAGCACGCCCCGAGCCAGCCCCCCTACTCCCAGCAGCAGTCCCAGTCGCCGTACCAGCAGCAGCAGTCGCAGCCCGCGGCTCCCTCGGCCCTGTCCCAGCCCTCCTCGTCGTACCCGCCGGCGCAGCCGCCGCAGCAGCCCTCGGCCTACTCCCAGCAACGCTTCCCCCCGCCTCAGGTAGGCTGCCTCCTGCCTTGTTCCTTCTCCAAGTCGCTTTTTAAAAAATATCGGGGGCAAACCTTCTGTTTTGCGCGTTGAAATTGGTTGAACCACGCACGGCAACCTGGGTGGGACAAGATGGTCAAAGCTGGTGGCTTCTCCTGCGGCTCACAGATGTGGTAACCAGCAAAGCCATGCTAATTGTGAGAGTTTTAAAGGCTGTTGGTGAGAAAATGCTGCTGGTTGGCAGTTCAGGAGGAGTTCCTTCATGGAAAGGGTGGGCAGGCTTTGGCAGGGGCTGCCCAGGGAGGTTTGGAGTCCTCACCCCTGGAGGTGTCCAGGGAAGGCCTGGATGTGGCACTCAGAGCTGTGGGCTGGGGGCAAGGTGGGGATTGGACACGGGTTGGACTCGGTGCTCTCGGAGGGCCTTTGCAACCTCAGTGATTCTTTACCAGCGCAAAGGATTCTGTAATGGAATGGTTTTCGTGCTGTTCTGTGGGAGTTCTCCAGGTGCTCCCAGAGGTCCTTGGTTCAGCACAGTGGCAGAGCACAGTTTGCAGAGCCACGCGTGGAGAGTGAAGGAAGAGTTTGCTCTTAAAAGTAACACTTGGCTTTGGGGAGGAGAAACAAAGCTGGCTGGGACCTTGCAGCAAACACTGCAGTGCATCCAGGGCAGCTTTTGAGACCGGGAAGGGTTGAATTGACTTGCCTCATTTGTGTAATGAGGTACTTGGAGCGAGGGTGACGGTGAAGGTGAAGAAGCAGGGTGGGCAGATCCAGGACAGCCTGTGGTCTCCAGGATCTGTGATAAGGGAAAGCTGGAGAATGGCTGTTCTGTCATGGCCTTAGCCATGTTCTCCCAGCTCTGAGCAGCAGTCGGGCAGTGTTTGTGTGTGCTGTCTCTGAGTCCTGGCTCTCACCTCCTGTTTTGGGCAAATGTCACCAAGGGGACATAAATCTTCCACAATGTGAGAATATCCCAGAGTGATTCCAACAGAGACTTCATTGTATTCCCACTTGTGATTTTTTTTTTTTTTTGTGTGTGTTTCTTGATGTTTCAGGAGTTATCTCAAGACTCATTTGGGTCCCAGGCATCCTCTGCTCCCTCAATGGCTTCCAGTAAAGGGCAAGAAGACATGAACTTGAATCTTCAGTCCAGACCTTCCAGCCTGCCGGTGAGTGGGGCCTGGGCCGAGGGCAATCAGGAGCACAGCAGGAGAAATGAGCACTGGTAGTATTCCATGTGGAAATGGGAATGGTGGAGGCTGCCTGTGCTTTTTACTAAGTCATTAGCTTCTGGCTTCCCACTGGAGATGGAATGTAATTTACAAAAGTAATGGATTTGAGAGGGAAGTTTAACCCTGAGTGCTCTGGGCTGCAGGTTCTACTAAAGCAGTTCATTCCGTGAGCTCTCTGTGTGCAGTGTCTGAAGTACCTGACTGCTGTCAGAGTAGGCCCTGACCTCCAGGGAAAATCCTCATTTTTAGCTTATTTTCCTGTTCCTTGGCCCACTGTGGCACTGGTGGTTGGCACTGGAGCACCACTGCCTTCCTGTCTCATTGGATCCTTATGCTGCTCATGTAAGCCTCTCTGGTCCAGTCTGACTGAACAGTTGGCGAAAAAGACAAATTGATTGGTACCCGGAGTGAGGAAGATCAGTCCCATGTTGCTCCTTCCTTGGCAGATGGAGAATTATATTTTCTTTGGCACCCTGTATCTGCTTGCTGGATGTGCAGTGACCAGTTGGTGATGAGGTTCCAGCAGGTTTTGGGCCAGAGTAGTTTAATTTTGTGTTCAAACATCAAGAAAGCAGAGAAGGGTTGAAAGTTTAGGTTAGCTTGCACCAGCTGGTCTGTGCCTCTGGCTTGGAAGAAAAGTTTGGAGCTGCTGAGTTCTGATTTTGCTGGTAACTTTTGTTCTAACCAGTAGGAAGTGAGTGAGCTTTTATTTTTTTCTTTAGCCACTGGCTAAGTCAGTGCTGGGAGCTGCAGCTGGATTGGCCGGAGGAGTGAGCTGTGTGTGGAACTGAGTCATTTTTGCTCCCAGCAATGAGAACAGCTTTGTTATGAGCCCCTTGAAATAATGCCTTCGGATCGTGGGTACAAATTGTCACCCAAAATACAGAGTGATTCTAGTTCTGACCACCTAATGGGAGTAGTTGTGGGTTGTTGCTTTTTTATTTCCTCTTCTTTTTTTTTTTTTTTCTATTTTTTTGCCTTTTGGACCCTGATTACAAAGATTTAATTTGTACTGAGGCCTGGGGGGAAAAAAATCTTTTTAAATAGCATGTTTCTTTCCACTCTGCCTCTCCACAAGTTCTTCCATGTGACCCATCTTCTGGCGAGGAGCGCAGGAAAAGTGAAGCCACTGAAGTAATTGAAGAAATTGCTGTAGCTCAGAACGGTGGGAAGTCCTTTCAGAGGCACTGCTGATGGAGCCTTCCTGAATCCTACTGATCCCTCTGACTCGGATTATAGGAATTAGTAACTAGGCTTTGCAGAAGTGGCTCCTTCTCAGCACCAAGTGGGAGTTTGTTTTATACCTTGTGGTTAAATATATTCGGCCCTTTTCAAGTTGTCCCTTCTCCCGAGTAGTCTAAGAAAAGAAATCCATCTCAGCTGCAAGAGTGGAGGAACCCAGAAACAAGGGAATATCTGGTTTTCCTGGCTTTACCACCAAATAATTTGCATTTAAGAAATCAAGCAGTCTTTAGCTTACCCAACCCTGGTGTATTTCTCTTCCTTAGTAGGCAAAAAACTAAAAAAAGGAGATTCCCTTGTACCTCTTTCATAATTCCTTGTTGTCTCATTGTGATCCTGTAGGACAAGAGCAGCACCAGCTGAGAGAGGCCTCAGACAGGGATGCTGTGGGGCGTTGAAAGGCAGGATCTCTGGGATGCTGGAAGCCAAGTCCTTGTGTCAGTTTGCAGTGATCAATCTCCTGCACGGAGTTTGGCCTGGGGATGCTCATGAACACGAGAGCTCCATGAAAGGGCACTATCAATTTCTTTTTATCTTCCTGATATTGCTCAGTCTGTCTAGTTGAGAAAGTTTTATCCTGCTCGGGAGGATTCCCAGATCCCTGTTTTGCCATTATGGATGACTTAGAGGAGCAGAGTTTGTTTGTGGGCTGTTAATTTTATTGCAGAGTCCTGAGCCCTTTCCCAAGCCTGGGTGGTGGTGGGTGGGTGGAAAAGCTCACTGGGTATCCTGGAATTGGGGCAAATCATGCCATGCATCATCTTTAATGAAACATAGATCAGCCCCAGCAGGAAAAGGAGGTTCCTGCTCTTTAGGTTCTTGGGAAGTGTTAAATTTATGTATCCAGTGCCTTTACAAGTCGTTGGCCTTTACACATTGATACCGTGCATCAGTGTTCGTGTTGGAATTCTGAGCAATAAAGGGGGAATATTTCCTTGGCTGGTCCATCCCCCTTTCAGGAGGTGCTGATCTCCCGGCAGGGACGTTGTCAAGTTGTTCAGCTCCTGGGGCTTTTTTAGGATCTGCTTAAGGAATGTCCTGTGGATCGTTCTGGGTGGGGCCTTCAGGATCCCTTCCCAGTCATGATTGTTGTGTCATTAACTAAACTTTCTCCTGAGCTAACTGGGGCTCCCTGATGCCTTTTAAAGAGCCCTGCATCCCTGTGAGTGTCCTGGCTGCTCTCCCTTCCTCTAGCAGGCAAGGTGAGGAATTTCTCTGTAAAATTCACTGCTTCCCAAGGGAGTCTCCATCAGGATTGCAGCCAAACTAAACTTAGATTGCAATTGCACAGGAGAAGTGAAGTGTAGTCTTTTGTGTCTCGGTGTAATAGAGGAATAGTAATCCTTAGGATAAATCTGCTTCTCCCAGGAGGTTCCCTAGTTTCTTCTCCTTAGCAGAAAATTCTTCCTGGAGAGTCGTATCCAGCTTATTCGGTGCCTTTAACTTTTGAGGCTTGGATTTTGAGGCTGAAGGAGTGAAATGTTTCCAGGTAATAACTTCCTTCTGTGTAGCCATGGAAGCTGCTGGTAGCAGCTCTGGGGGAAGCAGATTGGGGTGCTGGAGCATCCATTTGGGTTTGGACTGCAGATCAGCTCTGCTGCAGAGTTCTTGGGAGTTTTGGCTTTGTTGGGAGGGATTTTCTCTCTCATTATGGAACGTGGGACAGGTTTTACCTTGCCCCAGTCTCTGTCTCATGGGCTGCCTTGAAGGAGCTGCTGGTGTCTTTGGGATGGATGAGGAGCACGAGGCAGGGGTTCCCACCAGGCTGTTCATTCCTTCCCAGCCACACGGGTTGGCAGCTCTGGTGTTTGAGCTTCCCGGTTGGCTCCAAAACCCATTAATAAACCAGGAGGGCAGATTCTGGCAGGAGTTTGGAGGTCCTGACACAGCAAGGTTATGTTTGAATTTTTGTGGCAGCAAACTGGGCAGTTGGGGCAGAAATTTTGGAATTCCCACCCCAGAATGTCCTTCATTTTGTCAGTGTACTGGTGAGCCTGAGGGAGAAACCCCCTTCCTGTCCTGGCAGTTTATTTTCATCTTGTTGTAGAGTGGGAGTAGTTTTAACCTCAGTATTTTGCTATTTTGCACTATGGGGAAGCTATTTTGTTTATTTAGTGATGTTTCACTTTGGTTCATCTCTGAATTTTGATCTGAAAAGTGACTTATCAACAGCAGAAAGGATTTTAACCAGCTGAAAATATTCCTTATCCGTGTTTAACTTCTGGATGTGGGTTCTGGCCTTGGGTCTTTACAGTGTGGGTTTAGGAAAATTAGGTTTTGTTGGGTGGGGAGAGGAATGAGGCTGCAGAGCTTTGGCAGAAAAATCTTGTCAGTGAATGTCCCCAGCAGCTGTGGGGTGGTTTTGGTTTGATTCTCTCTCCCTGAGTCAAGCAGTTACTGAGTTTGGACACAGGAGGTTGTCAGGAAGCACTTGGATTTTCCATTCTTTCCAACTGGTCATTTCAACTGCTCTGGGAGTGCTTGAAGTGGAATAAAGTTGAGCTCTGTCAGCTGCGTCCCCTGACCTGGAAATAATCAATGCAACAGGCTGAAATGCAGCAAAAAACTGTCAGAGCTGCCACGGAGGGAGGGAAGGCAGCCTGTTTCCTTAAAATTTCAGTTTAAAATAAGTTATTTAGACAACTTTTTCGGGGGGCAGGGAAAAAGAACCTTTTATAGTTGGATCTGCTGGTCACTTCAAACACAGAAAAAATTTTCCCCTCTCCTTTTTTCTCTTCCCATATGGGACTTCCTGCTTCTGTTTGGTTTGTGTTTGGCCTTTTGAGCTTGTCTTATTGCTTGCCTTAGGAGAGGGATTAGCAGTGTGTGCATTTCAAAGCAGGGCAGCACAGTGGATATGCAGATAAAGCCACCAGCACCCCGAGGCTTCCCCCAGGAGCACCTGAAGCGCTGGCAGTGGAGATCCCTGCGTTCCAGCTTGTGCCAATCCAAAGGTTTTTATCCCAAGCTGTGGTGATAGCGGCAGTTAAAAATGTGCTTTTCCTTGTTCAGTGCTTCTCTGCCCAAGGTTTTCTCATTTTGTGGCTGTGCCCACCATTTCTGCATGGCTCCTTGAGAAGGCTGTGCCTTTCTTCCCAAGGTTTTGCGTTTTGTTAACTGTGGAGAGCGTGGAACGCTGCTCCGGAGCCACCCCGACCTTCAGCTGCTCCTCCGGGGACACCTTTCACACTCAGACCTGCCCAGGGCTGCTTTGCCGTGCGTCCATGTGGCAATTCTCTCTCCTCCCACCCCTTCCTCGGGGTTTGAAGGGAGCTAATCCCACCCCGTGCCAGGGGGAAACTCCCCACTGCGGGAGCTCGTCCGTTCTCCGGCACGGAGCATCCCTTGGGAGCCGCGGGCGCGGGAGCTGCGCTGTGCTCGATGCCGGGCTCGTTTCCTGTTTCTATTCTGGTCGAGAGCAGCTCAGCTCAGCTTCCTGCCCGCGCCTCGCTCCGATTCCCCAAACCCCAGCCCTTCCCTCGCCTCGCAGCGCTCCCGGGACCCCGCGGGAAGCGGAGCCGAGGACCCGGTGCGGGGCCGGAGCTCCCCCGGAGCTCCCCTGGCCAGGGCGGGCTCTGCTTCGGTCAGGCCCAGCCAGGGTGGCGAGGCAGGCCAGCGTTGGAGCAGGAAATGGCTGCAGGGTGACCGGTTCTGGTCTGGGATGCCGGACAGTGCTCCGTGCGCTGCCACACGTGTCCCTGCGCCGCCGCGGGATCCGGGGCTGCTCCGGGGAGGGCGAGCTCCCGTGGAGGGTGACCCTCTGCTCTCCGAGCAGCTCGCGCTGCAGCGCAGGGAAATCAGGCTTTCACTTCCTCTTTGCTGCTGACTTGGCGTCATTGGAGACCCTTTAAAAGGTGCGGAAGCCTCTTGTGAGTCTGACGTTGGACGTTTGATCCTCATCCTCTTCCCTGTCCACCCAGAGTGAACCCTGCAGAGGGTGAACCTGCCACGATCCTCATCCTCTTCCCTTTCCACCCAAAATGAGCCCTGCAGAGGGTGAACCTGCCACGATCCTCATCCTCTTCCCTTTCCACCCAAACTGAACCCTGCAGAGGGTGAACCTGCCACGATCCTCATCCTCTTCCCTTTCCACCCAAAATGAGCCCTGCAGAGGGTGAACCTGCCACGATCCTCATCCTCTTCCCTTTCCACCCAGACTGAGCCCTGCAGAGGGGGAACCCACCGTGCTGGGAGGGAGGGGCCGTGTTGGTGTGACCTCCTCTGCTGCGTGGAGCAGTTGCAGGGATAACTGAGGGTGTTTAACCCTGTGGTGCTTTAAACACCACCACAGCTGAGCTCTCGCTCCACAGGAATCATTTCCCGCTTACTGTGCTTCTGGCACACTGGGCTGACTTGTCTTGGAGACATGTGGGATCATAAATATGGAGAAAACTCTTTCCACATGGTGCCCACGTGTGGGGCATGGCAGGGGCCCAAGGCTTGGGATGCTCCCTTGGGCTGGGATGGGTCATGCCAGGATCCCAAACCAGTCCTGGCAATTGGAGGAGTTGTATGATTGGCTTTTATTACAATTTTGAATCTGGAAAATAGGAGCCTCTATTTATGGAAAGAGAAAAAAAAGGTTTAATTTCCTGAAATGACAAGAAGTGACATCTCCAGGAATGGACTGTTCTGGCGCCCTGACCCCGAGGGCAGCACCGGGCCCACGTCAGCGCCCGGCCTGGGCCAGGTTTCCATGGATATGTTACCTCTTCCCGTGCCTGCTCGCCGCTCTGAGCCAGGGGAGAGGAGCAGTTCCCTGATGCTCTCCAAACGTGTCTCCAGTCTCCCCATCCCACCCGGAGCAGCACCCCGAGCCTGGGGGTGGCACTGCAGACAGCTCTGGGTGGAAATGGTTTCTCTGGAGATGCCCCAGTGCCAAAGGGCCATCCCTGCCTTCCCTCAGGCACCATGGAGTTTGGGAAGGAGCTGCCAGCTCCCAGCTGTCTCCTGGAATAAGTCCAGGATCACAAAGTGGGTTGGGTTGGAAGGGACCCTAAAGATCACGCAGTTCCAGCCCCCTGCCATGGGCAGGGACGCCTTCCAGAGAAAGAACCGCTGGACTCACCATGCTTGCAAGTGCCTGGGACCTTAGAAATCTTGTTCTGTCCTAAAATCTTCCTCCTGCTTTTTTAGAAATTGATCCTGTCACTGTTAATTGTTTCAGAGGCCGACGAGAATACTAAAAGCTGATTTGTCTTAAAATCCCAAGTATTGCCAGAACAGGGGCCTTTTACATTTTGTAATAATTTCAGCCTCCTGCCTTTGCTGCTTCCCTTTGCCCACCCTGGCTGGGGTGGTTGGCATGGTGGCACAGTCACATGCTGGGATGACTAAATGCTTTGGAGTCTCGATGTGTGGAACATGAGCCTGAAAACGCCTTCCAGAGAAGCTGAGGAATGGGAATATCCTCATGGCTGGCCGTGGAAGGGGGGCTTCCAGCCTCCTCCGTGATTCTGTGTTTTGTGTGAGCTGGGGTTTGTCTTCAGACTTGGACGAGGAGACCTAAAAACCTGTGGAAGGAAAGCAAAAGCTCTTTGGATAACCAGGTCTGTCAGCCGAGGCCTGCACTCATTTCCCTCCTGCACCTTCCTTTCCAAGACCAACCTTTTCCATTGATGGGATCGACTTGCAGGTCTCTGCATCCCCACAACTTCCAGAAATCCAGTGAGAGCATCCTCAGGTGCTGCTGCCGTGTTACTTCTTCCCGTGCCCAGGATCCTCCTGCCTTGTTCCTGCAGCTTGTTTTGGAGCCAGTGTTGCTGTAGGAGCTGGAGGTTTCACCCTTTTGTGCTGGATGGATGGGACAGCTTCTGGGACAGATGAAGTGACGCCATCCTGTCTGGAAAAATTTGGCATTTCCCTGCTACCTTGGATGTTTGATGTTGTACCAACGTTTATGGGAGTACTTTTTAGCAGCTGAGCAGCTTCCAAAGGGTTAAATGGGAACTCTTGTGTGGGGTTGCATCTCGCAGGGTCCTGTGGAAGAGCCCAGCACTCTCCGGGTGGGAATGCTGCCCTTCCACATGGTGGGTTCTCCCTCCAGCGACATCTTGTTCTGTGGATGAATCATGTTACTCCTTCTCTACTTTATGCTGCAACTACAGCTCTGAATCTCTGCTCTCCAAAGACCGAGAAGATGAGATTTGTTCATCTGCTCCGTGCTCGGAGGGGGAGGAAAGCCCCCTCGCCCTCCCTTTTTTTTAATATATTTTATTTTATTTTATTTGGAGGGGGAAGAGAAGGAGGGGTGGCACAGGGTAGGAGCAGGAGATGTGATTAAAGCTCCTGCCGAGGAGATCTGTGGGAGTGGAGTATCGACCTCTGAAAAATCAATGGCTGCTGCGGTAGCAGCGCCGGCTGTTCCGCAAGGCTCCCGGTGCAGGAATGTGGCACAGCCAGCAGCGCTTCCCTCCGTCCTCCTCCCTGCTCCATCCCGTGCCTGCTCTCTGCCAGCCGACCAGAATCACCTCGATTTACTGAGCTGGATTAGAACAGCAGCTTATTTTTGCAATCAGAGTAAAATTTCTCGTGTGGCACCGAGCCCCTCCTCCTGCCAGCCTCCTCTCCGAAGGCTCCCTTCCCTGCAGTGCAGCTCGAGCCAGCAGCTTCTCCCAGTTTGTCTGAAGCCAGCCTGGAAGAATGAGCTTTTCAGCTTCTTTTTTGAGCAAGGAAACTGCACTAATCTCTCTGGCATGTTCCAGTCCCTATCTTACGTTTGTAATTGTCAGCACTGCTGCCTGAGAGGAGCTGAAGCTCCTTGGAAAGGAAGGGAACATGGACTCCATCGCAGAGGCTGAAGCCGTGCTGGTGTCACCTCACTGGTATTTGTTTTAGTGGGCAGGTGTGTTCCCCTTGAGGTAGTGAAGTCTAGCGCTTCCTTCCTGTCCCTAAGGGCTGCGGGGATGAGCGAGTGGCACGTAAGGACTCCCAGGTCCTTATGGCACACTCACTTTTGTGCCAGGATCTTGATGTTTTTTCTCTTGTTGAACTCGAGAACTGTCTGATTTCGTGTTGCTCACATGTCCTCAGAAGCTCAGATCAGAGGTTGAGCTTCCAGGGACATATCCAAGGGGCCAATCCCAGTGATTTCATTGCAAATAAATCCTTTTGTTCCTTCTGACTGCTGGTCTCGTCCGGTTTTGAAGGAGGACGTTCCCTTTGTGTCTTGTCCAGCCCATACCCACACCAGGAATCATCCAGAAGGTGCTTTTGGTGCTGCAAAGATGGACTCATGTTCCTCTCCACAGTAACTGGTGGTAGAAGAGCAGAGCAAGGGGAATGATGGTCATCCCTGGCACAAGTTGGATGTTTTTGGGATAGGACGGGACTTGGAAAATCTGTTCTGCCTCTTGATTTGTCAGCAGGAAAAAGCTTTGGAGACACTGGGTGGTAAAACTCTCTGGATGAAAAGTATCAGCTGGGCTTCCACTGGAGCTGAGCTTGTTCCCAAGCTCCAACTTCTGGTTTCTGCTGGGGGAGCAACGTGGAAGAGGCACAGCAGGAAGGAGTGGGGCTGCAGGATCCTCTCCAGACCCTGCTGTCACATCTGTGAAAACCTCAGGTTGGCTTTGCCAGGTGTCCCTGTGGGCGTGCTGCGAGTGGAGCACAGGGAAGTCCCCAGGAGAGTGTTTTGTGGAGCAGGAGATGCAGGATTCAGTTGTCTGTGCTGCCAAAGGAGGAACAAGTCTATCCATGTCCCCAAAATAGCAGGGAGATCCTGCCAGTCAGCTGTGTGATTGTAGTGATAGAGAGGATTGAGGTATTTTGGGTGTGGAAATAAAGGGGAAGGAAAGGACAAGCTTGTGATTTTTAAATGTTGGTAGTTCTTGAGTAAGTGGAAAAGCAACTGCACAGATGAAGAGCTTGTAATAGAAAGTGAGTATTTCAATTAGAAGGAAGGAAGAGGCTTTTTCCCTTTCAGAAAGAACTGGGGAATAAATTTAGCCATTGTTCTCTGGTCTTGCTTGTGAGCATCTTACGGAAACAACTGGCCTTACAGAATTTATAAGCTTCACCACATGCTCATCTCAGACCATGATTTCCTTGGGTGCTGTCTGGTGATCTGATTGTGCCGAGATCATTCCCTGTTCCCCCACACTTCCCACGTGGAAGGACCGAGGCTGGGGATGGGCAGGGGAGGCTGCAGTCCCCGCTCAGGAATTCCATTTGCTTTCTGGTCAGTCTTCCTGCTCTTCCAGATCAGTGGGGTGGGCCAGAGGAGAGCCTTGAGTCTCTCTGCTCCTCTGGGATTTTGTTACCTTGATCTGAAGTATTTCTCGTTGTTTCATCTCTCTGTTTGTTTAACAAATGAGCTGTATCAGATAGAGGGGTGGTGGTTCCTGCTGCCAGATAAAAGAATCCCGGCTGTTTCCAGCACAAACCACCCGGCTCCTTGTGCCGGTCATGCCAGGACTTGCAGCCCTTTTCCCTGCGAGGGATGAACTCCCCTGCCCCCTCCTCTGGGTAGCAGATTGTGTGATTTCAGGCATGGTTTTGTTTGGTGTGAAAAGGAGGTGTTGGTGCCGAGTCGCTGTTTGTCAGCAGCCCTGACAGCCCCGCGCTGGCACCGGCCGGGCTCGGGCATCCAATCGCAGCTGGAACCGCTCTCGTTCCAGGGTCCCCGTGGGCTTCCGCTATCAGGTCACATCCCAAAATAACACTGGGCAGTATTTCAAGTGAAGAAACTCAGGCTTTGGGGCTGCAGCCAGCCTGGAGTGTGAGATTCTGTGTGAAATAGTTGGAATCCCTCCAGCATTTTTGATCTGCATGGCAGATGAGCAATAAAATGCATAAAAAACACATTGGAAACACGTGAGGAAATTCTCCAGACCCTGACGTTTCCTTGAGTTGGCAGAGTTGCTGCTGCCGAGCCTCACCTCCTGTCTCGGCTCCCTGGCTGTGCTGGCGGGAGCAGGGAAGGGGAGAGCCCTTCTCCCGTGGCTTTCCAGGTCTCCTCCCGATGCTCCGTGGGAGGCAAATAAAACCTCCCAGGCCCTCTGCTCTTGGGCCTCGTCCAGAACCCACTGACGGCAGCAGGTCTCCATTATTTCCATGAGGTTTTATTGTTTTTAAAGGCTTCTCTGCTGGGGCTGCCCTGAAAACAGGCTGTAGGGAGATGCAGGGATTTCCTTTTCCCCTGGTTTGGGGCTATCAGAGCTGGAGGTGTCCTTCAGGTTTAATTAACCCACGGTGCCCTGGTGCTTGACATCCTGAGAGAGAATGTGATGGGAGGAAACCAGCTCCTCACTGATGAGCTGCTGGGGCTCAGACATTCCAGTCCATGTTTTCTCCTTCCCCTTGCAGGAGTTTCCCTTCTGAGCAGCTCAGTCCTGCTGAATAACACACTCAGAAAATGCTGCTGTGCTGGCAGAACCCTTCTTTGCTGGGAAATGACTTTATTGTTGGAATTCATAAAACTTATATATCTTTGGAGGTGAAAGTCACTTCAGGAGTTACTTGATTTTCATGGTCCTGTTTCAACTCGCGTCCCAACAGCTGAGAAAGGGGGACGTGTAATTCACTTCTAACTCATTTAAACTGATAATCTGGGAGTCGGATGCACAGCTGAAGCGCTGCTGTTCCTCTGGGGGTCCCTCATGGTATGTCAGCAATGCAGAGGGGCCCCGCTCACAGGGGTGAAGCCACCCGGGATCCACCTGCTTCATTAAAACGGGATGTTTTTAAATGGCTCGAGTACTAAAGCACTGATACACAGGCAAGGTCGGAGACGTGAGCTCTGGAGATTGTTTTCCAGTTCTTAGGAGTTGGTTTTCAAACTGTTTTTAACGTTCCTTCGTTTTATGTCTTGCAGATATTTTTGTGTCTGGCATTCCCAAGCCTTGCCCTCTTAGGCTGCCCAGTTCACATAGAACATTGCCCAGGCCATGGAGCAGTGGCCCCCTCACATCCCGAGGTCCCTCCACCGAAAACCTTCTCTCTTGCCTCTCGGAGAAGCACTTACCCCCCAGATGAAGGAAGGAAACTCACATTTCACTTTGCATGCTTCCTCTGTATCTGTTCTTTCATGCCAGTATTTGTCTCAGGTGCACATTTTTAATGTGTTTTTTTTCCCTTTTAGCCTAAAAGCCCCTCATGTCTGCAGCCCAGGCTCTGCCCCTCTGCTCTCCAGCTTTAACTGCTCTAAAATCCCCACCACCAGGAGCTTATGTGGTACAGAATTTCAGAGCTGGAAATGGGTTTGGCCTCCAACTTCATTTCAGTGATGAGGAAAACAGTGTAGGGATGCACTTGGGGATTCAAACTAACACTGTCTTTATGTATTGAAGAGACATGCCAGTATTTCCATGCAGTTGTAGGCTGGACTGAACTGGTTTCTGGACATTTTGATCCCCTCATTGGCTCTGGGGGGAACCTCTTTGTGTGTCTTGTATCAGTGGCTGCAGTTGGGTGCAGTAAATCTCAGGGAGAGGAGTGTTTTGCTCTTGATTGTTTATGTTGGTTGATGCTTTTTAATGCGAAATGTTGGAAATAATGTCTTTTTACTCCCACTTCAGATGGTTTCCGCAGTAGGAATGTGGGATTTGTCAAAGTTGTCCAGGGAAAAACACCCAAATAGCTGCATAAAGGAGCAATGCTTTTGATGTTACAATAGGAAAGTAGTGAAAATTGCAGGAGATCTCAGACACTATTTTTAGGCTTTTTCTGCAGTTTTTTAGCTTTCATTGAAATAAAACAAAGCTTTTTTTTTTTCCTCAGGAAGATAATACTTGAGCAGTAAGCAAATATACCTCAGAGACTGTGGTGCAGGAAATGAGCTCTCCAACAGGAGCAGTAATGGAAGGGGAGGGAGGACATGCTCCGCACTAAATCATCCCACCAAGTGGCTGGGCTCTGCAGCTCCAACCTAACACTTGCCAGCACTTGTTAGAAGCATTTTGATCAGATGCCATTAAAACAGAGATTGCCCTGCTGTGGCAGCTGAGCGTGGGGCTGATGCCCAGCTCTGCCCTCCGTCCCTCTGAACGTCCCTGTCCCAGGGGGGTGATGAGGAGCTTGGGTGTCACCCGTGTTGGCTTTTACTGCTCCATAACTCCACTTCTCCATGACTTCACTTCCTGGGTGTGCTGTCAGAGCCTTTCCACATCCCCTGGCAGGCAGGTGTCGGGAGGAGGGCTCCTGCTTCCCAAGGCTGCTGAGCTGCAGTATCTGGTGTCCCAGGTCCATCTGCACTGCCAGAGCGGGGGAAACATTCCCTGAACTGCTGCTGAACCAGGAATTGTGCTGGCAGTGTAAATGAAACCAGGGTGTCCAGGTGATTTGTCAGCTGGCTCGGCCTTTCTCCGTGGGGTTTAAATGAGGTTGGCACTGCTCAGCTGAATTCTGTGCAGGGAGAATGACCTGGGATTCCCTCAGGGCTCACCCAGAACCCTTCTGATCCAGAGCTGATTGCTCTGGAAGACTTAGGAAGGGTAAGTGAAGTCCTGGTAAGCTTTGGCCTCCACTTCTTCACCTGCTGTGATCCTTTGAACCTCTGGCAGAGATTTTATCTAATCCCTGGAATAGTTACAACTTCCCAGCTTTCTGTTCAAATACGCTGCCACTTCCTCTGGCTTGGGCTGCTCCTGACTCATTCACTGCAGGCCAAGCCTGAACAGCTGATGCACCTTGTTATCAACCAGCCGGCACAATTGGGCATGTTGGATCTGCACATCGACTCCTTGGAATTATCCCCATTTTCACACTTGCCAGCTGGTTTTTGATGCTGCTGCTCTGCTGCTGTGGCAATTGGAGGTTTCAGCTCTCTTAGGCTTTTTGTGCTTTTCTTCTCCAAGGTGAATACATGCAGGAGGAAGGGTGTTTTCTAGCCTTGCCTTCGAGAAAAGCTAAACTTTACAGGTTGACGCAGTAACTGCTAATTTTTGCTGTCTTTGAAGAAAGGGAAGTGGGAACCCTGAAGAGTATTTTATGGTTTTCTTTTAAATCTCTGTTTAGTTTGTTTTTATCCATCTCAAGTGAGTAGTTTCCCAGCTCATAGGAGGTTTATGAATTAATTATGGTGAGGCAGGAGTTTTCTGTCTTTCAGAGGCTGAGCCACGTTTCCCTTCCAAGCCATGATCACGTGGACTGTCTCCTGTGTTTGCAGTTTTACGTGTGCTGTTGATGCATTCTTTAACTTCCCACCTCTAAACTGAATTACAAGGAGCAAGTAGGAGAATTAGCCAGTTGTTTGGGCCATCAGCAAACCAGCTCAGGAGCTCCTGGCTTCAGACTGGCAGCAGGATAAGACACGTCTGGCAGTTGGGTCAGTCTGCAGCAGCCTTTGGTACCAACAGCAAACAGCTCACTGGTTCCTGTGCGCAGCAGGGACAAATGCTGTGTCTGAGTGGTGTGTGAGAGAGCAGTCCCAGGGCTCTGTGGTTTTGGCTGATGTGTTTCTGTGCCCTGCAGGACCTGTCTGGTTCCATAGATGACCTGCCCATGGGGACCGAAGGAGCCCTGAGCCCTGGAGTAAGCACATCAGGGATTTCCAGCAGCCAAGGAGAGCAGAGTAACCCAGCTCAGTCTCCTTTCTCGCCACATACCTCTCCTCACCTGCCAGGCATCAGAGGACCCTCCCCCTCCCCAGTTGGATCTCCAGCCAGCGTTGCTCAGTCCCGCTCCGGTCCCCTCTCACCTGCTGCAGTCCCAGGTAACCTCACACCTCCCGGGCTCTGGTGGGGCTGAATTGTGGTGCCCGGTGGGGAGGAACTGCCCGGTGTCAGCACTGTGTGGCTCCTGAGGTCCTCTGAGCTGGTTTGTTTGTGTGAGAGCTTTCCAGGGATGCAGTGGGATGGGCGGGGTGCTGGTAAACCAGCAGTGCCGTTGCACCGGCCTGATGTGACCACTTGCTGTTGTTTTTCCTCGCCGTGGCCGACATCCCCTGGTCCTGGGGTTGTTTGGGGTTCTGGGATGTGACTCTGGGTCTGCGGTGAGCAGCTGGTGACGATCTCTGTCCTTCAGGCAATCAGATGCCTCCCCGCCCGCCCAGCGGCCAGTCGGACACGATCCTGCACCCCTCCATGAACCAGTCGAGCATCGCGCAGGACCGAGGTGGGTCCCACCCGCCGGATGCGTTTATTTAAACTGCCTGGCCTGGGGACACGGCTTCTGTGGGAGGGAGCATTGAAAAGCTGCCCCAGGATTACAGGCTGGGGTGTTGAGGCACCTTGCAGTACATTCAGCTGTTGGTGGCTGTTTGGCCTCTAAATGTTCCACCCAGGCTGGTGCTTTGGCTCGTAGGGTGTTTTCTCTGGCTTCTTAACGTGCTTCCCTGTGCATGTTCTTGCCCATGACTTTAAGCTTCAAAACAAGGAATGCTCACAACAATATTGTGTGCCTTTCCCCTCTAAGAGAGTAAGATTTTGGGGGGAAAAATGCATGCAAAATTTCAGCTCTCCTGGCTGAAGGTATAGAGTTGTCACCCTGAGAAAGCAAACAAGGGAACAAAAAACCAAGAACAAGAAGCCCCAAGGATTTGCAGAGCTGTACTGGCTTCTGCTGTGACACTAAGGGGTTTTTTTTTCTGGCTAAAACAGGAAATTGGATCTGTTATCTGCTCAGATAACACTGGCTCCTTAATGCAACCACTAAAATGTGTCCAGGCTGTTGCTGGAAGGGTTTCGTCGGTGCTGGGGGTTGTTGCCTGGAACACGTGTGTGCAGTGGCAGCTCTGGATGCTTTGCACTAACGATTTGCTCACTCCTGGTGTGCAGGGTACATGCAGAGGAACCCCCAGATGCCCCAGTACAGCTCCCCCCAGCCCGGCTCAGCCTTATCCCCCCGGCAGTCCTCGGGAGCACAGATGCACGCCGGCATGGGGCCCTACCAGCAGAACTCCATGGGAAGCTACGGACCCCAGGGCGGGCAGTACGGACCTCAAGGTGGGAACTGAGCCAGCCAAGGCCTCTCTCCATCCTAATGTCTTGTTGGGGCCCCACATTGCCCAGAGCAGCTGTGGCTGCCCCATCCCTGGAAGTGTTCAAGGCCGGGTTGGAGCAGCCTGGGACAGTGGAAGGTGTCCCTGCCCATGGGATGATCTTCGAGGTCCCTTCCAAACCGCTACATGATTCCATGATAAATGTTCTGATTTGTCCCCTCTTGATGTGTGGGTGATACCAACCAGAGGTTTGCTCCTGTTGAGATTGATGGAATATGTTGGTTTCAGGGATAGTTGTACTTCTAAAAGTAGGATTCTTCCTCCTTATTTAGAGTTAAGCAGGTTGTGCATCCCATGTAATAAGTGACAGAGGGATGGCTCTCTTTGGAGAGGAAGATGATGAAGTGTTGCCTGTTTTGGGAAGGGTTAACTTGGGATTTTCCATCCCGTCCTGGACCATTTAGCTCTCTGTGCTGGGCTGAGGTTTGGGAGAGTTTCAGGCAGCTTCTGAATCGATGTTGTTGCTTGGCTGTGTCAAAACACATTTTACGTGGCTTATATCCAAGTACTTTGACTTTGTGTTGAGGTGTGAACACTCCCCCTCATCTCTGTTAGTGATCTTTAAATATTTGCTGATAGAAGATTTTTATGGTGATTCATAAACTGAACTGGTTGAACGATGTTGTCTTCCGCTGTGTTCCTGTCCCCAGGAGGTTACCCCAGGCAGCCAAACTACAACGCCATGTCCAACGCCAACTACCCCAGCCCGGGCATGGGGGGCAGCATGAACCCCATGGGGGCGGGCGGCCAGATGCACGGGCAGAGCGGCGTGCCGCCGTACAGCAGCATCCCGCCGGGCCGGATGGGCCACGCGGCCATGGGCAGCCGGCCCTACGGCCCCAACATGGCCAACATGCCCCCGCAGGTGGGCAGCGGGATGTGCCCCCCGCCCGCCGGCATGAACCGCAAGGCGCAGGAGGCCGCGGCCGCCGCCATGCACGCCGCTGCCAACTCCATCCAGAACAGGTAGGGAGCCTGCCCGCCGCCGCTCCAGGACGAGCTCCCGGGGCCTGTCCTGCTCCGAGGTGTGCTGCTCGAGCCGGGAGGCAGCAGAGCCCGGAGGGGCTGTGTGCTGGAGTGCTCGGAGCAGCTGTGGTGCCCCTGGATCCCTGGCAGTGCCCAAGGCCGGGCTGGACGGGGCTTGGAGCAGCCTGGGACAGTGGGAGGCGTCCCTGCCCTTGGCGGGGGTAGAACAAGGGATGGTCTTTAGGGTCTGCCCAACCCCAGCCATTCCAGCACTCTGCACACCATTTATGACATACTTAGGGAATTTTTAATGTTCATAGGTGAAACTGTTTAACTCTGAGAGCCCTTCAGTTGTTTTTGCCTTTTGCTTTTGGTCTTCCCTGTTCCCTGGGTGACTTGGAGACGCTGCCCCTGTGCTGCAGCCCCTAAATCCAGCAGCCACCCAGCTGTGTGTGTGATCCAAGGCATTGCTTGTCCAGTGTGAGGAGCTTCTTCCTTTTAGGGCCTCGATGAGCAGCTGTGGGAAAGGAGCTGGAGTTCAGCTCTGAACTTCGCACTATTTTCTGTGGTGGTTTTTTCCTTTATTGCCCATTTCAGAGTAGGTGTGTGCGGCCTACCGGAATGCCATGGGAGCCATGAACACGCTCATAACATGAACATAAATTGGGTTCTCCCAGAACTGGTGGATGTATTTGTTGTCTGACTGGACGTTGCTCTTTATCCTCACCCAAGAGCTGCTCCTGCAACCTCCTGCTCCTACCTGTGGCTGCCAAGGGATTGAGCTCCCAAACCCCAATAAAGGCACCCAAACCTGTCCCTTTGAGGAAGAAGTTCGAGCCACACTTGTGTGGGAGGTTTGCAAGACATAGAAGATAACACTTCCAGCTCAGGATATTCCATGATTCTAAATCCTGTATTCTCACTTCACTGCCCAGGGCTGCAGAGTCTGCAGGTTAAAAGCAATTTAAAAACTGAAATGAGGCTCAGTTTGTGGATGTAGGAGAACAAGATGAAGGGTGAAAATGTTCAGAGCTCAAGTCCCACTTTCCAGAGGGTTTGCATCCCCTTTTCTCTTGAGAATGTGACTTGGGCTCTGGGTACTGAGCTTTACAAGAGCACCTGATCTTTGTTCTTCTCTTGGAAAAATGATCTGGGGCAAGTCACTTCTCCATGTCCTTTCTGAGTTTCTTTTAGCAAAGCTGTTTCCTCAGGAGACAAGATCCTAATGCTTAATATGTGGAGTAAGTGTCTGTTTCTTCCTTGCCTCCTCTAGGCCTCCTGGTTATCCCAACATGAATCAGGGGGGAATGATGGGCACTGGACCTCCTTATGGGCAGGGAATTAACAGCATGGCTGGCATGATAAACCCCCAGGGCCCGCCCTACCCCATGGGGGGGAACATGGCCAACAACTCTGCAGGTAAGCCAGAGCTTTAGGATTTCACTGATTGCATTGCACTGGAAGGAAAATCAGTGTTAAAGATTCCTTTAACTTCCCAGGGATGGCAGCAAGCCCTGAAATGATGGGACTCGGGGATGTCAAATTAACACCTGCAACTAAAATGAACAACAAGGCAGATGGGACGCCCAAAGCAGAATCCAAGTCAAAGGTAAAATGTTGTGGGTTTTGTTTTCATTCTCCCATCCTCTTCAGCATCCAGGGAAATGAAGCCGTGTGTTGTATGTTCGCTTGGACTGAACAGTGTGAGAAATGGAGGGGAGCGTTTCCCAGTCCTATGGGAGTCATGGATTTCACTTGGAAAACAAATTCAGTATTAGGAATTATCACCTGCCATAGTGAAACTGCCAAGAGCAGCGTAAACAAACCTGAGTTTGTTGGTGGAGTGGGCCTGGAGCGAGTCAGCTCTCAGCTGGGACGTGGCAACTAAAGTGTTGCAGTTGTTTCACAAACAAACCTCTTACGAATCCTGTATTAAAGCCAGAAGAGGGAGGCAAACAAGTTCTTCAGGGAGTGTTTTTCTTTGCATTGCTGCTACCAGTTTCAAAAGAACCACCAAAAAAGCAGTTTCTGAGCCCCTGGTCTCCTCCTTTGCTACCTGAAGGAAAACAAATGCTCAGCAGGTTTGATCCCTGTGCCAGCAGCAAGAAGATCCAGGAGATCTCTCACTTCTGCTCCTGTGGTCTGGCATCTGCCTCTCTTATTTATGGCAAAAGAGGACTTGAATGCTCTTGGCCACAAATCAGGGCTGCTCTGTCCTGGTCTGTGCTGTGGAAGGATCATCTCCTGTGCCATGAACACACTCAGTTTTGGGTCTGGGGTTCACCTGGAACATCATCAGGTTTGAGGAACACCTCTAGTTCGAGAGTTCATTTTTAAGTAAGGATTTGGAATGCCAAAACCATCTCTGCCTCTACTCCAGGTGGTGAAAGACACAAGAACATTCTCAGGCACAGCATCAGGAGACGGGGGGGGAGCAGGCCAGGATGCCACCTCGGATGTGGAGGAGCTGCTGTTGTGCTGCTCAGTCCTGATCTCTCTTTCCTTCTCCTAGAAGTCCAGTTCCTCTACCACAACCAACGAGAAGATCACCAAACTGTATGAGCTGGGTGGGGAGCCCGAGAGGAAGCTGTGGGTGGATCGTTACCTGGCCTTCACCGAGGAGAAGGCCATGGGCATGACCAACCTGCCAGCCGTGGGCAGGAAGCCCCTGGACCTGTACAGGCTCTACATCTCTGTCAAGGAGATCGGGGGATTGACTCAGGTCAGTGGCCCCAGCCAGGGGACAGAGCTGCCCACAGCACAAAAATCAGTTTTGTGGCCAGATGTAAGCCATGAATTTCCATTTAGCCACATTTTATCTCTGTTTTATTTCTGTAAATAAAACCCAGCGCCCTTTAAGTGAGCCAGATGTCTGCTCTCCCATTGTCTGGGTGAGAACAGTCTGTGGCCAGATCCAATTCAAGCCCTTTTTTCCCTGCTTTGTCCAGTGCAAAGGTTGGTGACACTGTCTTTGTCTTTGCATCTGGCTGTCAGCTGACCTCGTGACTAATTTGATTTGCAATCTGTCCTGTGAATCTGAAAAGTTTTCCTGTAGGTGAAGAAGGGACTTCACTGGTTTTGGGGTTGCTCTGCTTAGCCCTCACTGTACCCTTTGTGTGAGCTGGGACGGGCTGATTGCTCCTCTTGGAGGAGGTGCAGCTGGGATTTGGAGTTTAGAGCCTCTTGCTTGGTTGTGCAGGTCAACAAAAACAAGAAGTGGCGTGAGCTGGCCACCAACCTGAACGTGGGCACGTCGAGCAGCGCGGCCAGCTCCCTGAAGAAGCAGTACATCCAGTGTCTCTACGCCTTCGAGTGCAAGATCGAGAGGGGCGAGGACCCCCCTCCAGACATCTTTGCAGCTGCTGATTCAAAGAAGTCCCAGACCAAGATCCAACCTCCATCTCCAGGTGAGGCCAGACCCTGGTTCGAGGTGTGCAGTGGCTGTGTGAGCTGGAGGGTCTCTGGCACTGCACACCCCGTGTGCTGTGGGCCAGGCTGGTCCAAACTGCCACAAAAGCCCCCCCTGCTCTCTGGCTGTGTAGAATGAAAATACTTTGGTAAGGTGGGAGTGGACGAGACTGGGAGAGTAAGTTGAGCCTCTTGGGATAGTCCAGTTTTGTGTGTCCAACCTCTGAACTAAGCGTGAGGAAGAGGAAAACCTGGAAATACGCCCACACACCTCTCTACTTGTTGCTGCATCTCTGCCTGGTGAGAATCTGGTGGAGAGAGAGCTCTGGAGTTTCCCTGCAGGGTGATTCCAACAGCAGCCCTTGTTAGTGCTCGTTTTTGGGAACCCACTGCAAAAGCTGTGCTGGTTTGGACTATGCCAGTGATACCTTCTGGGAGAAAAGGCTGGATGTGGGTGTGCACTCATCTTCCTCAGGAATTCCTGCTCTCAGCCCTCAGCAGGAGCCAGGGAGGACCTTCTGAGGCCCTGTGCACAGAGCACTGGAGGCCTGTGACAGGTTGGGTGCTTTAGGAATCAAGCCCTTTAGAATGAACCTTCACTATTACTTCAGATTCAGTGGGGTGCTCCTGTTTCTGAATATTTAAGCATAATACTCAGTTCAGATTTGTTAAACAAAAAGAGAAAAGACATCCAGGCCAGCCGTGCACATCGTACTCTTTAGTCTTTGGAAAATCTGATCCTTTCTGTCTCATTTGCATTGAGTTCATTGCTTGAATTGCTGCTGAATTTGCCAGCTCTACTTTAAGCTTAAGTTTTCCAGTTTGTCTTATAACTAAAATACTTCAGATGCTTTTTCTGGTCAGGAGCCTGCTCATGTAGGTGAAATAAAAACTTGGTCTCCTTTGAAGTTCCTGTAATGTTTGTAAAAAAAAGCCTTTTTGCTTCTGAAACCTGGCAGCATCTTTGTCTGGCTCCTGAGGAGTGGAATAATGAACCTCTTTTGACTGCAGTGCAGTTGTGTCCCAGCCCTGCTGAACCCTCTGGTGACAGTGGGCTTGTCCCAGTGCTCTGTTGGGCACCACATTTCTCTCTCCTTTCAGATACAGGGGAGTTTTTTTAAAGAACTAAATCATGTCTTGTCACTGGTCAGGAAACCTGCCCCAGTGGAGCTTCAGCCTCGGTGTGTTCTGCAAGATAAAGTAACTCTGTGCCATTAGACCGAACCTCTGTCCAAAGTGGTGTCTGAGTTCTGCTCGAACTAGACCACGAATCCAGCCCCACTTTCTTTCCAAAACCTTTTTCTTGCCCCCCTGAGGCAGTGGAACAAAGCTGTTGAGAGCATTTGGAGTTTACCTGGAGAGAGCTGAGACTTTGAGGAAGCCACTTCAGACTTGCTGCAGCTCTAGGTGTGTGTCAGAGTGGATCAGGGGCTGCATCGGTTTTTGTTGTGTTTTAGCTCACGTGGTGTTTGTGAAGGGCCTGGCTCTGCCTTCTGGGCTGAGCTCCTGCTTCAGCACATCAGCAGAAGGAATTTGCAGGGCTTGTATCCCAAACTCTGCACGTTTGGGTCCTGCTGTGAGAGGACTCTGCTGTATTTCCGATTTAAACCCTTCTCTCAACTCGCCTTGCTCCAGACTCCCACAGCCGGGAATGTGCAGAGGCAGCACAGAAGCCTGGCTGGTGGCTCTGATCCTTTATGCTGAATCACTCAGCATGTCCCTGCTTCTCTTTCACTTTCCTTTTCTTCCTCTCTCGTGGTCCCCTGGATCAGCAGGGCCTGGGGGTGTAGGGCAGGACGGAAATTCCTCTGTCAGCCCAGCTCCAGGCTGAAGAGCCCTAGGGGAGTGTTAAGTCCCGGTGGATGCTGCTCTTCCAGGCCCCACGCAGTCCTGTCCTCCAAGGAATCACCTGGCTGGGGAATAAATTCCCTGTTTGGAAACCTGTGGACAACAGTGGGACATTTTGAAGCCATTTCATCATTTGGCTGAAGGGCTCTGCTGTCCCCCAGACATGGTTTGCTCTCCTTGCAGACTTCACAACCTGTTGGCATTGGCTCGCTCTTCATTTTAGCCTATTCTGCCAAACTAACTCCTGCAGAACTTTGGGAATGATGAGGATTGCGCTGTGCCATTCTCCATTAACCATTCCTGAGGCTGCAGAGGTGGAACTCCTGGTGCCAGAGCTCTTCCGTGCAGTGTCCATCACACCCCTCGACACCCAGAAGTGTTCCCAGAGATGGTGGCCAGAGGGAACTGGGAATTCCCTCACGGGCACTCGGGAGTTTCCCGAAAGCCTCCCAGGTTCCCTCTCGCAGAGTCCCCGGGGAGGTGCCTTGGGTTTGAATTCCCAGAGCGTGGAACTGGCCCGGCTCCAGCTTCATGTGAATTTGTGAGTGGGAGGGACGGCGGGAGGTGGGGACAAACACCAAATGGCAGCGACGCAGGGAATGTCTCAGGGCCTCTTCCCGCCGTGCCAGCAGCGCTGGAGTGAATTCCTGGGGGAAGCAGCGGGGCTGGGCTGCCAGGGAGGGTCTGTGAATGAAACCCCGAGCTCCCGCTGCCCGTCCTCCTCCCGAGACCTCCCCGGGCCGGGAGGGAGTCGCAGAGCAGAGGACAGGGTGCCAGGAAGGTGGGGTGTAAACAAACATGCCCTGGACGTGACCTCGGAGGATTTTAATGAATAGCTGAAATGACTCATCAGCCAGCAGGGCTGAAGCTGAGGGATATCGGGTGCTGGGGACGGGAACTAATGGAAACATTAATTAAGAGTTCAGCTCTTGCCAGCTGCGAGGAGCGGCTGAACCTGAGCTGACGCTGTCACAGCGATCCCGGGCCAGGGGAGAGCTCTGGAGCTCCCGGCACAGCTGGGTTACACACGGGGGTTTGGTCAAAGCCCAGTGGAGCGGAAAGCGGGAGGCTGGGACTCGCAGGGAACCTGCTGGACGGGTTTTGTCCTCCAGTGAAAGATCCGGCATCTCCGGCATTCCCTGTTCCAGGAATCCTTGGGAGTGGTGCTTGAATTACCCTGCCTGAATTCACTGCTCTGGAAGGGCAGAGCAGACAGAGGAGCCTCGTTCTTGGTGGCTTCAGCTGAGGTTTCCATCATCATCCTGGGGGGATCCTGAGACTCCCAGGACAGGGCTCAAACCCCCATCCTCCTGGTGGAAGGGATGTGAAGGTGACAGGCACATCAGTGGTTGTCACTTGGCTGGCAGCGCCCGTTCTGCCACGTGGTGCACTCCAGAGCATCAGCCTCTGACAGGATAACTTTGGGAAGCACCACACAGTGCCGTGGTGTGGAAAAGGGAACGGGGTTAAGATGAGCAGAGGCACAGCCTCTCAGCTTTAGGTTCTCCTGGCGAACCTGGCCCAGCCTGTCCTTGAACTGTTGAGCTCCTCGTGCTTTTTTGGCCATATTTTCTCTGTCTCTTCCTCAAAGGACTCTCTGTTCTTGAGGCTGGTGTTCTGGGAGGTTCAGGGTTGCATCCATAGGGTGCAAAGCTGCTCACCTCACGTTGCTCCTCTTGCAGCGGGTTCAGGCTCCATGCAGGGCCCTCAGACACCTCAGTCCACCAGCAGCTCCATGGCAGAAGGAGGAGACTTGAAGCCACCAACTCCAGCATCGACGCCACACAGTCAAATGCCCCCTTTGCCAGGCATCAGGTATGGAACCACTGCTGGGGGTGGGGTCACCTCTGGGCCGTTGCTGCAGGTGTTGGGGCCTTGGGTACCTGTTTTGGTGGGACTCCATCGCTTTGCTCCTTCCTTCGTGGCTGACAGCAACATTGCGTGTGAATGTTCTTTAATTTTGGGGTTGGGTCTGAGGACAGAGATGTGAAGGGCAGTTCCTCTTGACTCTGTGGCCCTTGGAGGGGATGGCAGCACCTGAGAGGGAGCATGTGAGGAAAAGTATCCTGAGGACCATTGTGGACCTCTGTAATGTGGTCTTTGTGGGGTTTTTTTGGAACAGGAGTAACTCTGTGGGCCTTCAGGATGCCTTTGCCGATGGCAGCGATCCTGCGTTCCAGAAACGGAACTCCATGACTCCAAATCCAGGGTACCAGCCCAGCATGAATACCTCTGACATGATGGGTCGCATGTCTTACGAGCCAAATAAAGATCCTTACAGCAGTATGAGGAAAGGTGAGGGATCATCTTCTCCTGCCTGGCAGTGTGCTGGAACGTGCTGCAGGAAACCCCCCGCTCGCCTTGCCTCCCCAGATGTCCTTTCCTAAGGCAGAGGCGGGTGTGTTCATCGGGTCTTTCTCTCTTCCAGCTCCAGGAGGCGACCCCTTCATGTCCTCAGGGCAGGGCCCCAACAGCGGGATGGGCGACCCTTACAACCGCGCCGCGGGCCCCGGCATGGGGAACATGGCCATGGGGCAGCGGCAGCACTACTCCTACGGAGCTCCCTACGACAGAGTCAGGTGGGTGCTGCCCCGGGAGGCCCTGGGGACGGTCACGTCTCCTCGCGTGACGGCCTGACTGCGCCATCACCCTTTTCCCTTGCGGGATCCTAAGTGCACGCGGGCGCTTTCTGTGTTTCCGCCAGGACGGAGCCCGGGATGGGCCCTGAGGGCAGCCTAGGGAGCGGGACGCCGCAGCCCAGCATCCTGCCCTCCACGCCCGAGTCGGGCATGTACTCGCCCAGCCGCTACCCCCAGCAGCAGCAGCAGCAGCAAAGGTCTGTGCCAGGGGCTGCTGTCCCCGCCGAGGGCTCCGAGCCTGTGGCTCTGACACTGACACATCTCTCTCTTCCCCAGACATGATTCCTATGGCAATCAGTTCTCCACTCAAGGCACATCCTCGGGCAGCCCCTTCCCCAGCCAGCAAACCACCATGTATCAGCAGCAGCAGCAGGTGGGTGATCCCCGAGTTCCTGATTTGCTCAGCTGAGAGTTTTATCGGTGCCATTTGTGAAGAGGGGAAGGTGAAAACTCTCTGGGCTGTGCATTTGCTTTATGAATGAGGTACCTCGTCACAGAATCACACCATGGCTTGGGTGAAGGGACCTTAAAGCCCACCCAGTGCCACTCCCTGCCATGGGCAGGGACACCTTCCACTATTCCAGGTTGCTCCAAGCCCTGTCCAACCTGATCTTATACGGCAGATCTTTTACCCATTTGAAAACAATTTTTAAAAGTTTTAATTAATGTTCCCAGTCCTGTGTTAACAGAACAGAGTTCTGAGAATGGAGGTTGCATGGTTTGCATGCTCTAGTCAGGCAGCAGCAGATCAGAAGCTTTAAGGGGCTTCTCTGTCCCTCTGGAACTTCCTCAATCCCATCCTGCTTCTGTAACACTTTTGGTCCAAGTGATGACTTTCTTTGGAGTAAGTCCTGGATCGTTCAGGAAAGCTGGTTCAGGTGGATTATTATGCACAAACCAGGGGATTTTTTTGGTCTTACCCTTTCTCATCTTGCAGCCAGAGGCTTTGGACTCCATTGCCCTGCTGCTTCCTCCTCCTTGCTGTTCCCAAACCCATCAGGTTTGTTTCAGGATAGTCTGAATGAACGTGTATCCCTCTCCATAATCCTCACATATGACTTGCTCTTTGTATCCATGCCAGGACCCATAATGTTTTCCTGATAATTTTAAGTTCTATGGTTTAGGAGAGTATAGAGAGGGCACTCAGTGAGCTGTGCTAAGAATAATTCCAACTGCTCTGCAGTTTGGCTCTGCAACCAGAGCCACGGGGCTGGGAGCCAAGAGTTCGAGTTACTCTGGAACTTGTCATCTTTGAAGCCCTAGAGCTCCATCTGAAGCCAGTCATGACCGTGGAGTGTCTGAATAGCCTCCACAGCAGCTACAGCTCAGACCTTGGAGGCAAGAGAGATCCTGGATTTTAATTTGGTCTCAGCAATTGGCTGTTTTCTCCGTTTGCACTTAAAAGAATTAGGGGTGAGAAGCCTTCTTGCTCCTTTCAGCGACGTGTTTTGAAATCCACAGGAAAGGAAGAAGCAGGAAGTACAGCAGTTTTTAATGCATTTTGTCTGATGCTTCAGCAGAAACCTGGGAAATGTGATAGAAAGAGGGTCTGATAAAATTCCTGGATGTGGAAGGAAGCAAGTGCCAGTGTCTGGTCTGGTTTGTGGTGAATGCAGAGTAGAGCTGAGTCTTTTCTGCAGGAGAGTCCTTTCTGTGGGCAGACTCCTGCCCCCGAGGCATCGCTGTAGAATCCACAGGGGAACTCCCCAGGCAGCCACAAGGAATTGGCCTTGGCTTGTGAAATGGAACAACTGATCCAACTTTCACATCGGATACGGCCACCAAGGAGACAGAGCCTCTCCCTGGCCATGCCGTGGGGCAGATCCTCTGGCTCTGGGGACTCTGCCCAGAGGTTTGGCTTCTTTGTTTCATGGAATCATTGAGGTCGGAAAAGACCTCTGGCATCAATGGGTCCAACGTGCGACCGATCCCCACGTCGTGACCCAGAGCAAAGCACCGAGCGCCACGTTCCGGCGCTTCCTGGCTAACTCCAGGGATGGTGATTCCATCCCTGCCACCTCCCCGTGCAGCCCCTTCCAATGCTGAACAGCCCTGAAGCAGTCTGCGTTCCCGCTCGGCTGACCTTGTCCGTGCCTTTCTCTTCCCGCAGAACTACAAGCGGCCGATGGACGGCAGCTACGGGCTCCCCGCCAAGCGGCACGAGGGGGAGCTGTACAACGTTCCCTACAGCTCGGGGCAGGGCCAGCCCCAGCAGCAGCTGCCCCCGGCCCAGCCGCAGCAGCCCAGCCAGCAGCCGCCGGCGCAGCCCTCGCCGCAGCAGGACCTGTACAACCAGTACGGCAGCACCTACCCCGCCGAGCGCCGCGCCGGCCAGAGCCAGTTCCCCTTCCAGTTCGGCAGGGACAGGGTCTCGGCTCCCCCCGGCTCGGGCGCCCAGCAGAACATCCCCCCGCAGATGATGGGGGGGCCCATCCAGCCGGCCCCGGAGGGTCCCCAGCAAGGGGCCCTGTGGCAGGGCCGCAACGAGCTGGGCTACGGCAGTTACCCCAACCGGCAGAGCTCGGGCGCGGCGCCCCAGGGCCCCGCCTACCACGGGGTCACTCGAACAGATGAAATCCTGCATTCAGACCAGAGGGTCAACCACGAGGGACCATGGCCTTCCCACGGGAACCGGCAACCTCCCTACGGCCCCTCCGCCCCCGTGCCCCCCATGACCAGGCCCCCCCAGTCCAACTACCAGACCCCCCCCAGCATGCAGAATCACATTCCTCAGGTATCCAGCCCAGCACCTCTGCCCAGACCTCTGGAGAACCGCACTTCTCCCAGTAAATCTCCGTTCCTGCACTCGGGGATGAAGATGCAGAAGGCAGGGCCGCCCGTGCCTGCCTCGCACATCACACCAGCAGCTGTCCAGCCTCCCATGATCCGACGGGACATCACCTTCCCGCCGGGCTCAGTAGAAGCCACGCAACCCGTGTTGAAGCAGAGGAGGCGGCTGACGGCAAAAGATATCGGTAAGAGGGAACTCCTGCCTTCCTGCTGGAGCCTTCCGAGGGATTGGCGCTGCCTTGGTCCTTTGGTACAGTCCTGCCAAGCAGAAGGGCTCTGCTGGCTCTGAAAAAAAAAAACAAGGCATTTTTGCAGGTTAATTGTGTTCTGAGCCCTCGTTCTGGCATTGCCTGTGGGCAGGTTGGTGGTAGACACAGCCTGAACATCATCTTAACTGGGCTCTGCTCTTCACGGGTCCAAAAAGCAATATCAAGTGTCTCCTTTTCGTTTTGAAACTCCAGGAGCTGGAAGTATCATGTGTTTATGTTACAGGAACTCCTGAGGCCTGGAGAGTGATGATGTCTCTGAAGTCGGGGCTGCTGGCTGAAAGTACGTGGGCCTTAGATACCATAAACATCCTGCTCTATGATGACAACAGCATAATGACCTTCAACCTCAGCCAGGTGGGTGCAGATGCTCTCCGGGGCAGGTCTTTGAAGTGCTGATGCTGCAGGGGTTTCTGTCAGCGAGGTGGCAACGAGCAGCTCCTGCAGCCTCTGTACCTGGAGCGTGGGCTGCGGGCAGCTGTGAGTGGTCACTCCCCGGCCAGAGTGATCTCTGTGTGTGCAAGGCCCTCCCTGGGAGTTAACCAGAGGGGAGACACAGCCAAGAGCACAGGGTGTGTGCAGGGAGGGCAGTTTGGGTACTGACAGCCAGTGTCTGCTTTTGTCCCTCTTCTCAGAGGACAAAAACCTCTCTTCTGCACCATTTATTGCCAGCATGAGAAGAACCATTAATTGCCAGCACTGCTTAAACTCTCTGCCATGCGTGAGTTGGCCTGAGTTGTTTTCTGATCACTGTTCTTTCCTCCCCTCCTGTTTTTCTCTCCCCCTGTAGCTGCCAGGCTTGCTGGAACTCTTGGTGGAATATTTCCGGCGCTGCCTAATCGAGATCTTTGGAATCCTGAAGGAATACGAGGTAGGAGACCCAGGGCAAAGAACACTATTAGATCCCGAAAGGTTCTGCAAATCTTCAGCTTCCTCCCCTGAAGAAGGGGAGGAGGACGATGAGCCACGGAGCCTGAACTGTGAGGAGGAAGAGGAGGATGAGGAGGCTGCGTTTTCGAGCAAGGACAAAGTACCTCTAGAGAGCAGCGAGGAAAAGCTAGTGAGTAAATTTGACAAGCTTCCAGTGAAGGTGGTGCAGAAGAATGACCCCTTTGTGGTGGATTACTCGGACAAGCTGGGGCGGGTGCAGGAGTTCGACAGCGGGCTCCTGCACTGGCGCATCGGCGGCGGGGACACCACCGAGCACATCCAGACACACTTCGAGAGCAAGACCGAGCTGCCCTTGCCTCACAAACGAGCTTCCTGCTCCTCTGCCTTGAGGAAACGTTCAGCAGCCGAGAGCAACCCGAGCACCAGGGAAGGGGAGGCTCCTCTGCCCGACGGCTCCTCGGAGAAGAGGATAACTGCCACCATGGACGACATGCTCTCGGCACGCCCCGGCTCCCTGGCAGGGGAGGAGGAAGAGGTCAAAGCTTCGGAAACGGCGAAGGAGAGCAGCAAGTTTCCCTTTGTCATCAGTCCAGCTCAGAGCCACAGAAATATAAAAATCCTGGAGGATGAACCCCACAGTAAGGACGAGACGCCGCTCTGCACCCTCCTGGACTGGCAGGACTCTCTGGCCAAGCGCTGCATCTGCGTCTCCAACATCATCAGGAGTTTATCATTTGTGCCGGGCAATGACTTTGAAATGTCCAAACACCCCGGGCTGCTGCTGATTCTAGGGAAACTGATCCTCCTACACCACAAGCATCCAGAACGCAAACAGGCCCCCCTGACCTACGAGAAAGAGGAGGAGCAGGACCAAGGGGTGAGCTGCAACAAGGTGGAGTGGTGGTGGGACTGTTTGGAGATGCTGCGTGAAAACACGCTGGTCACGTTGGCCAACATTTCTGGGCAGCTGGACCTCTCCCCTTACCCGGAAAGCATCTGTTTGCCTATCCTGGATGGACTCCTCCACTGGGCAGTGTGTCCCTCAGCAGAGGCCCAGGATCCCTTTCCGACACTGGGACCCAACGCTGTCCTCTCCCCTCAGAGACTGGTTTTGGAAACACTCAGCAAACTCAGCATCCAGGACAACAACGTGGATTTGATCCTCGCCACGCCGCCGTTCAGCCGCTTGGAGAAGCTGTACAGCACCATGGTGCGGTTCCTCAGTGACAGAAAGAACCCGGTGTGCCGGGAGATGGCCGTGGTGCTGCTGGCCAACCTGGCCCAGGGGGACAGCCTGGCCGCCAGAGCCATCGCCGTGCAGAAGGGCAGCATCGGCAACCTGCTGGGCTTCCTGGAGGACAGCCTGGCCGCCACGCAGTTCCAGCAGAGCCAGGCGGGGCTGATGCACATGCAGAGCCCGCCCTTCGAGGCCACCAGCGTGGACATGATGCGCCGCGCCGCCCGCGCGCTGCTGGCCCTGGCCAAGGTGGACGAGAACCACTCGGAGTTCACCTTGTACGAGTCGCGGCTCTTGGACATCTCCGTGTCGCCTTTGATGAACTCTTTGGTTTCACAAGTTATTTGTGATGTACTGTTTTTAATTGGCCAGTCATGACAGCTGTGGGATCCGAGCCCCCGTGTGCGTGTGCGTGAGTGGAGAACTTAGAAACTGACTGTTGCCCTTTATTTATGCAAAACCACCTCAGAATCCACTGTCTGCCCTGCGCTGTCCTGCTTCTCCCTCGGGGAAAGATGTCCCCGGCCCCTCTCCCCCTTCCCTGCCCCTCAGATTTGTCCTGAATCCCTTATTAAAGGAGACAAAGTTCTGTCTACATAGAAGACTTTTTTTATTTTAACCAAAGTTACTGTCGTTTACAGTGAGTTTGGGGAAAGACGACTTGCCGTGTTATCCCATTGACAGGCACCACTTTCATAACTGTTTTTAATGGTAAACTCTGAAGGACAAAAAGTGACTGCTGAACTCTGTGTGGTTTATCGTTGTACATTCACAATCTTGCAGGAACCAAGAAGTTACCAGTTGTGAACAGACCTTGTCCAAGGGAGGCCTGTGCAGTAGCGTGTAGAACTCCATGTACTGTACACCTTAAACTGTAAACATACTGTAATAATGTCTCACATGGATAAAAAAAAAAGAAAAAAACGCTGGATCAGCAGCAAGCTGTAGTTTTTAAAAATGTTTTTAGTTAATGTTGAGGAGAAAAAAAGGCTTTTCCCCCAAAGTATAATGTGTGAACCTACAACACCCTGACCTCTTTCTCTCTTCCTCCTTGATTGTATGAATAACCCTGAGATCACCTCTTAGAACTGGTTTTAACCTTTAGCTGCAGCCCAGCGCTGCCACGTGTGTATATATATATGACGTTGTACATTGCACATACCCTGAGACTCCTGCAGTTTTGTCCCCTCCCCACCCCTTTATAGTATGACGAGTTAACGAGTTGATGACCTGCAAAAGCGAGACACAATTATTTAATCTCTTGCCAGACATCCCTCCCTGGAGGATGCTGTACAGGTCTCTGTGTATAAAGTCATTGCTGTCTCAGCAGCCAATCAACTTATAGTTTATTTTTTCCTGTTTTTGTTTTCTTTCTAATCGAGGTGTGAAAAAGTTCTAGGTTCAGTTGAAGTTCCTGATGAAGAAACACAATTGAGATTTTTCAGTGATGAATTCTGCATATTTGTATTTCAGACGATGTAGCTAAAAACTTGATGTAAATTCCTCCCTTTTTTCCTTTTTTGGCTTAATGAATATCATTTATTCAGTATGAAATCTTTATACTATATGTTCCACGTGTTAAGAATAAATGTACATTAAATCTTGGTAAGATGTTTGTAAGGGTTTTTTTTATTAGCAGGACAGGGAGGGCAGTTTGGTGCTGCCAGGTCCTGGAAGGGCAGCTCAGCTCCTGCCAGGCCTCCGGGGTCCTGCAAGGTGCAGCGGCGCCGGGCGATGCCCGAGGCCTGCCTCGCTCAGGAGCGCTGATGCCGCCTGCTCTGACTTTGCTTTCCCTGCTGGAATTTTTCCTTAGGAGCTGCCCAGGCTGGGGGTTTGCAGCGGGAGGGGCCTTGCTGGTGAGGGAGGCAGTTCCCTCCCAGCTCTGCAGAATGGAAAGTTTTCGTTCCCCTCGCATTTTTCACATTTTCTTGGGAGCGTGGCGTGGACTCTCGACTTCCTCCCGAGGCCGGGGCTTTCCAGCAGCCGCAGCTCCCAGGCCCTTCAGCAAACAGGCCAAGTTCAGGCCCTCTGGATGAGGATCTGCACGTTCTCAGGGCTTTGGAAGCGGCTATTTCATGTAGCCTGAGGCTTTGTCCTCGGTGGATACTGCAAGTAGGGTAGCTAGAACTGCTCTGAGCTCATTAAAGAAAAAGCAGCTTTTTAAAAAGGCAAACGTCATTTTTGTTCCAAAATTCACCTTGTTTTATCTTTCCAGTCCTCTCCTCAGGAGCTCTCAGTTCCCAGAGCCTTCATTCCTCAAACTCCAGATTCCTGGGAGTAATTGTGCCAAAATCAAAGAGTCTTTTTCCTGAAAAGTCTTGTCTGTCAGCCGGAATTGTGGGAGCTCTTCCTGGCAGGAGAGTCCTTCAAATGGATTGCTTAAAAGACAGGAATGGTGCTGGGCTTCCTTGGCTTTACAAAGCGCTGAGAACCAAGTGTGAGACCAGGATTCTGCCGGACTCTGCTGTTCTGCCACACCGCCTTGATGCAAACCCAACTTCCCTGGTAATTCAGTTCTGTATTCCAGGAGTTTTGTTTAACCTGATGAAACGGATGTGGAAGTTCTGCTGCTTTTCCTGAACAGAAAGGAGCCATCAGCGAGGTGGAAGCAGGTAACAGGAGCAGCTCTTGGGTGGTGGATTTAATCCGGAGTGAGTGCCACATTCGGGAGGGAAAGGAGAGGCAGGAGTGCTCCTAAAGACCCGTTTTACCAGAATTGTACACCCAGCTGATCCGAGGGGAGTCGTTCTGCTCCCCCAGCACTGGTGTGTGCACAGACAGAGCCGCTGTGCACTGCTGAAACTGAAAACAAACGGCAGAGGTGAGAACTGGGCGAAACGAGAGCTGTGCTCCCAGTATGGCACTGGGAGTGCTGAGGGAGCTGTGCCTGACCTCCAGCCTTGGCTGCCTGGAGCTCAAAGCCTTCGTGCTTTGGGCCTGATTTGTACCCAAATCCTTCCATTCCTACAGGAATTCCTTCAAACACCTTTTTGACCATGATGATTCTGCCGTTCCCCTTTTTTTTTGCCAGCAAAGAAAACGTGAGTTCTTCCAAGCCTGATGCCCAATTAAAAGCACTCAGGGAGTCTCCTCACGGACTCAGCAGCCCGCGATGGTTTCTCCTTCATCCCCGGTGGACCCGGGCAGGGGCAGACTGAGTTTTCAATCAGGGATCGGGGTGAACGCAAGTTTTCTCCTTTGGCGGCAGAAATGGGGAGCGGCAGAGAGGTCGGGGTCAGAGAGAGGCGTTTAACGAGCTCCTCGAGGAATGGAAAGATTTGGGTGCAAAGCATGAAGGATTCGCATTCTGGCCGCCCTGCCGGGAGAGGGATGGGAATGAGGGATGTCCATGGATGTGGGGGCTGGGGCCAGCCGGGCCTGTGCCCTCCCGTGACACCCCCGGAGGGCGCAGCTGCCGCGGGCGCACCCTGCCCTCCTCAGGTCCCTGTGCTGCTCCCTGATGGCGGGGCACGGCCCTGGCCCGGGTCCCGGTCCCGGGTCCCGGTCCCGGTCCCGGGTCCCCCGCCCGCCCTCAACAAAGATGGCGCCGCCCGCCCCTTCCCCCCGCGCGCAGACACGCGCGCCGCCGCCACGTGACGCCGGAAGGGGCGTGGCCGGAAGCTGCGCGCCCGTGGAGGAAGTGGGCGGGGCGAAGGATCCGGCGCGCCATGGAGCCGCGCGCGCGCCGCGCGCTCAGGTGGGGCGGGGGCGGGGGGAGCGCG
>VWPU01008717.1:0-82500 GCA_013398955.1 Callaeas wilsoni
GGCCGGGCGGAGCGCGGCCAGGCGTGCGGCCGGGGGCGGCTGGCACTGCCCGTGCCGGGGGTGAGAGCGGAGAGCGGGGGCCGGCTTTCCCAGGGCGGGGAGGCGTGCCCGGCTTTGCCCCGCTGCCCTCCCTGCCGCACGTGCCCGGTTCAGGCGAACCCGGGGTCCCCGCAGCGGCGCGGGCGGCAACGAGTGGGGAGCGCGCTCGGTGCCCTGCCGGCCGCTCCCGCCCAGCGCCGCGCTCCCCCCAGGCGTCTTCCCGGTCCTCCTGGGAAAAAGACGTAAGGGACACTGAATCTGGAGGTTAGCTGTTGCGGGAGCAATTTCTCTCCATTGGCGACCTTTTTATCCCTCCGATTCAGCTGCCTCGTGCGGTGGTGCTGAAGAGGGGCGGCTTGGCACGGGCGCTGGGATAGGTGGTGCAAGAGCTCAACTCCAGGAGCTTTAAGTGGCATGGGTGAGGGTAGGAGGGTATAGCATACATAGCTGAAGGCAAAAAAGGTCAGAGCATGTAATCAGCCACAGTAATGATAAATTGTTAATCTTTTCAAACTGCTTGGATAGTTCTTCCTTTCTTAGATAATGAAGGTTTGTATCAACCAGAACCGCATGTGGTCAGTATTTGCAGATTATGTTACTTGGACTGTTGGTGAAGTAAGTGTAGCAGTTCCCATGGCGTTCTGCAAAAATGTGACAGGTCTTCCTATGTTCCTCAATTCTGTGAAGTTAACAAAACCCTGAAAATAGGCTTTGAAAAACATCAGATTTTTTTTCCTACTAGTGCTAGAGATGAGCATAGTCACCTTGTCTTTGAGAAAGTAAAGGTTACATATTTTTCTCCAAGACCATCAAGTGCTTTTGACCAGTGTTTGTGTGCCTGTATTAGCCTTGTTCTTGTGTTCCTTGGAGAACTTCTACAATACTCAGATGCTGTGCGTAGGCTGTAGACTGCAGTAGTGGACTTTGAGGATTCCAGCAGAAGGGAGATGGATGCCATCCATGTTTTGGATTTTCCTTTGTCTGAACTTCATCCAAGGCTTCATTTTTCAAGCAGTTTGAAGAGCTCCAAATTAAGAGATGAACATGTACTTGTTTTTTCATCACCTCAGTTACCACTGATGTTTTAGTCAAGTTTTCTTGGGCATTGGATTTAATTGACTAGTGAAGCATGTGCTGAAAATATGTACAGTATTTTATATTTCTCAATTACTTTCCCAGAAGGGCTTGATTGGAGAACAAGGAGTTCCAAAGACAAATATTTGGCATACAAGAAGTAGAATTCAGGAGATGATTGCAGAGCCCCGCATGCACAAATGGTTAAGAAGAATCCATCTCTTTTTGTCCCCTCTATTCTTGTTCTCATTTGAAATACTGAAAATTCTGCAGGTTGGTTTTGTTAGGGCTTTTTTTTGTTTTGTGAGGTTTTTTTGGGGCGGGGGGGCGTTGGGTTTCTTTTTATTTCTGGAGTAGTGTTTGAAGAACTAATGCCCAAAACCAGCACTATGAAACAATGGAGGTGTAAAAGAAGGTCACAGAAATGTAGGATAATATGAATCTGAGAATGCTTCAGTATTTACCCAGGTATTTTACTCCAAAAGGGTGTTTGTCCTGCACAGAAATGTAGTGGCAGGCTTATACCACAACAGAAGTGATGACCTTTTTCTGCCCCAAATCAGCCACGGAAATATTTTGGCTCTTGATTTAAACCCCTGAGCCAGCCGTGTTTCAGGCTGCAGAAGCTCTGGCTGGTGTGGCAGAGATGGGGTGCAGCCCTGCCCACTGGTCCCGACCTGGCACACGCAGGTGGCAGCTGTGCCCGGGGTCCCCTGCGCCGCCCTGCCGGGTCTGGGCCTGCCTCACTTCCCTGGTACCCTCAGGGCAACAGCACCCCACTCCATCTGCTTTAAAAACAAACAAGCAAACAAGAAGCCTGCTGTAAAAATATGTAAAAGTCTTCAAACTAATTATCAGCACTTGTTCAGAGTCTGTTGATGGAGCAAATGGCTTTTAGATGAACCAGTGTTGCTGGTACTACTTTTAAATTAGGTTCCTGAACTTCAGAAAGCAGGAGATGGTGGTCACATACCCCTGAGGAATGTTCCAAGCAGTGAGACTTCTCTGTCATTTAAAGGCGGCCAGAAAATGGGTGTAGCACTGGAGTGGACACTGTGAGTAGGTAGCCTTAACTCATGTAATGACTTGCACTTCAGTGGGAATTTCACATCAACGCCAAGACATCATGTCATGATGTGTTGCATGACAGCAAATTGGACCACAATTCTACTGACTTTGACCAAGGTGGACGGGCCACCTTTATGTAACCTGGGAAAGGGACACAAATAAATTATGTTCAAAAAGTAGCCATAAAAAATAGTCGCTGTAGTTTGTTGGACTGTTGCATCTCTGCAAAGCTGTGTTGACAGGTCATTGGGAGGACCTGTTGGACTCTAATTGCAGTTTGACACTTCACCAGTCCGCATCACTAGGAAGCTTAATGGTTTAGATTGAGAGGTGCTGCACGGTTTTATTCAGAGTTATGGCACAATTAAGAGCAGTGTTCACTGCCGTGACTGCTGTTGTACCTGTTAAAGAAATGGGCTAGGGTTAGCGCTGTGTGAGAATTCTTGGTTCATTCTAACAGAACCTCCTTGGTTCTATTGGTTTCACAGCTGGAGCAAAGGTACAGCATTGGAGGCAATTCATAGGGCAGAACTGGAACATATCCAAACCACTAGACTTCATTGTCCTTCAGCACAGTGTAAATGAGTCCAGTCTCATTGAAGGAGTGTTGACCATCAGCGATATCAGATTTTTTAAAAGTTCTTAATTCTGTCAAAACAAGAAAGAAGGAAAGTGATGAAGATTAAATCCTTTCCTCTTAAATCTGCCTGCCCAACAACTTCAGGGGTAGTTGTATTGTGTTCTCACATATTTTAGCACTGAAAGGATATTAGAGTCACTTAAAGAGAGGTTTCCTATGGAGTACTATAAAACTGCCATAACGGTAACAAGTTTTTCCTACAGTAGTCTGAGCACAGAGGTAATATATGTACAATCTTGGATGTTTAATCCTGCTGGCTCAAGAGCCAGTGTTGAGCTTTTCTGTTTTAAATCAAGCCTTACAGCTCTGCAGGGATCACTGCACCATGACATTGTGACAAGGGGATGCTGATTCATGCATAAACCTTAGATCCTTTCATTATATCTTCAACCAGCAGCTTTGAAAACCTATGAATATCTGGCATGTTGCAACTTGAGAGTCATGGCAAAGGCTTCCTTAACCATTTTGGAATAAAATGCTATAACTTAGAAATAGCATTGAGCATATTGCTGGCAAAATGCTGAAACAACAGGCAAAAATAAATATCCTTTAATGGGAAGGATGGAAAAAATTTAGACATGTTTATTTGAATTAGAATTACTGTGGACCAAGCCTAAATGTATTTCACAATAAACTATTAGAACTGATTTTAAGGAAAGGAGGAATTTATTAGCTGCTTGTGCTTCAGTTAATTTGTATTCCTGGTCCTTCTCATTTCCTTTTCACTATAAAACATTTCTCAGGCTCAGTGAGCAGATGTGAAATAGGTTCTGTGCCTCCTTGTAATTAAAATGGTCAGGATCAGATGGGCTTCTGCAGTAAAAAGATACAATAAAACGAGGATGTAGCCTACAGTGGGAACTCCAGTGATTTTTCTTCTCTCGAAACATTTTTCCTCTCAAAGCTGATCTCTGTAGCAAACTTTAAACATTCTTCTGCTCCCGAGAGTTATTAATAAAGAAACCTGGGGTATTTATTGTGTGACAATGCTGTCCTTGCTGTGCATCTTTGTGGCTGGCTCACAGACCATTTTCACACAGCCGTGATCCAGAATGTGGGCAGGTACAAAAACAACAGTTCTCTCTTGCCTACTTGACTTTTCAAATTCTTATTATGTGATTATTGCATTAATTTTGTCCATGGTATCTGAAATAATTTACGATACAGTTTTGAATACAGCACGAATATATATTTTACTCTTAGAAATCTGAAAGTGAGTTATGCTTAATAGTAGTTTGTGAGCAGTATGGCAATCATGCCTTAAATATGCCAATCAAGCTTGTAAATAAACCAATATTAGCAATCTCTTCCATATATTCATGTGTTTATATGTGATTTTTTTCATATATAATACATGAAAATATAGTAATTTTTTTCTGTTTATGCTAATGAAGGTTTTAATTTACAATGACTTTGATAGGTGTGATTGACTGCACATAGCTGGGTATGTACTTAACTCCTTGTGTCCATAAGACTTCCTTTACTATCCTGTGGGTGTTATGCACCCAAACCAAGCACAACTGCACTAAGTGATGCTGTTACTGCTGGTTTCATTAGTTCTTTTTTTCAAGTTTCTCATGTTTAAAATATTTTTTAGAATTAAGGCGTATTTAACACATAATTCCTTTTGAACAGTCAATAATTACTAGGAAAGTATATAATATCTGGGAACATAGTTTGAAAATGCATTAAACAGGTGAAGACTATTCTATTATCATTATTTTGAAATTTCAGATAGCTTAATTTGTCAGGCATCCTCTGTGAAAACATGATTAAGTTGGTAAAAACTATTTTGTTAGAGAAAAGATAATTTTAAATTAATTAATTAAAATTAAATTATAAGCCAATGTGCCGATAGGACTAATTTTCAGGAAACTAAAAAGAGAATATAGCCCACAGTAAAAATAAATGTGTATATGTACATATATATACAGACTTGTATGTGTGTATGCACACATATATATGTAAATGTACACATATGTACTTAACAGAGTGAACAGCAGTTTATTTTGAATGCCAGATAAATTAAAAGCAGGACATTGGTTAAACTCTACAATCCATTTTCTGAAGAGGATTATCTGGGAGCACTTACTAGTAAGCTAATTTATCTCTTTAAGTCATGTTCTCATGCCTGTGAGCCAGGTATGTGAATTACAAATTTTTTATATTGAGGGCTCGTGCCCATATTCTGGAAACAACATTACAGCAGCTCAAGCCAAGGAATGTCAGGTCATAATATAATAAATAAATAAATATATTATAATATAATAAATAAATAAAAAATAACACTGAAAACATACCCAAACGGGTAAAAAATGCAGTTGTATAGATCAAAGCTCTATGTGTATATGTGAATGGGTTTTTATCTAACAGTTATCTGCAACTTTTATTTCTGAAATGAACAAGATTTGTCCCATTATTTTTTAACTGATCATTACATTTATCAGAACATGAATACAGTGGCATATGCTTTTAGAAGACTGTGGACAAGGGATTAATTCCTTTTGCCAAATAGATTTCTGAAAAGGTATAGGGCATTATGCAAAATATATAGGTTTGTGGAGCATCATTATTATTTTGTCTTGAAACCTTAATATTTTCCTTTGATGAGTTCATGAAAAGAATTTGCATTGACTACAAGTGCATATTAAGTGTAATCTTGCTAAAATGGAAAAAGAGCTTTTATTTCCATTAGTAAATAATTTCAGTAATGAATTCTGTATGGATAAGCAATCAGGAGTGAATAAAATCATCAGATAAACGTAGTGAAGGCATACTGTGAACCACCTCAACAGTGAGGAGTGCAAGCAGGTTTTGAATAACCACATGTTGAACAAATTCAAACTGAACCTTCTAAAATCAATAACTGTGCTTAAAATACAGCTATTGTAGTTATTTGGGTGCACTCAGAGTGGTATAGCTGTCTTTTGAAACACTGTTTATTTTTCTTTATCTATCTATATGTAGGCCCACCACAGAGCAATTTTTACTTTCTAATGCAGCACCGCTGTGCTGCCTTGCTTAACAATTATTCCACCACAAATCTTTGATTTTTTTTTCTTCTTTTTTTATTGTTTTAAGAAAGGTTCTCAGATCACTCAATTTATGGCGAGTTTACCTTTTATCCCCCAAAGTCCCCATTTGAGCAATGAATATTGAATTTACATTCCTGTCCAGAATCTGATTTAATGTACAGATACCTAATGGATTTTCCAATGGCTAGTCACTTTATGAAAGTGTGAAAAAAATTTTACGAGACAGAGATATTCACTGTGATTCTACAGCAAGGTGTGGTTCAGCTCAAGCTACTACTGTCTTCCACCACCTGCTCCCAGACCTGACTCAGAGAAATTGATGGGATTTTTTTGAGGCTTGAAATTTACGTACAGTTCAACTAAAGGTGACAGACTCAAGCTAAAGAAATGTCTTATTTCGACTCTAATCTACTGGGTTTTTTTGATAGCAGAGGAAAAATATTCAAGTCTATATTCATGATCTTTAATCAGTGTGGTTGTTTTGTATATTTGAGATGCTGGCTCTGTAATTGAATTGCCAGTCACTTCAGATAGTCCATGAAAAACTTCCTGGGCTTTATTGCACATGGAAATAGCATCTTCATTACTTAACTACAGAAGATAAGTGTGTTTGCACTTCACTGTAAACAAAAAAATAAAAGAGTAGTTTGCCATTTGTGTTTCAAAATGGGCATATTTTTCCTCAAGGATTCTTCAAGTGAACAAGAGTAGGGCAAAATTCTGTAAAATGTTCAAATGCCCTGACTCATAAATGCGTAGTCATACAACTGTTAGAAGAGTTTCAAAGCTCAATAAGGAACAGAGGCTAATTTTATAAAATGTTCAAAATAGGTATATGAATATGGGTTTACTATGCTATATCACCTATTCAGTTTAATCTCAATTTCAGGCAGTTAATATTGGAAAAAACCCATAATTTATTGGGTGCTGCATTTTTTCAGGCTGCTGTGTTTAAGGCTGTCATACCTCTGTAATTTCTTCTCAGTATAAATGGGTTTAGAAGTTTACAAACATAACTTGGGCTGGAAAAGATGCCTCTGTTTATTACAAATGGTGTGAACTGATTTTCTTTCACACACTTTGAAGATTACAAACAACAGATTGTTTCTAAACACATGGTATGATAGAAAATTTAAATAGCAATCTGCTAGGTAATGCAGAGATTTTACTCATCATCTGTATAGGGAAGACTGCTTTAAGGGCTCTTGTCAGCAGCAGGGCGAGAGAGCTCAGCAGAACAGCTTTGCACCTGCGTTGCAGCATGGAGAAGGATTTGTTTTCTTTGTTTTTCTGCCTTTTATGAATGTATTTTCAAGTTGTAGAACTCTGGTTTAGATTCATAAAATTAAAAGGCTAATATGCTTTACCATCCCATGTAATGTGAATCTAAATTATTTGAATGTGTTGTATTTCCTTGTATATGTGTAAACTATCTCAGAATGTGTGCAAATGTATGCTGATGAAATAGACTCTACAGCTCTGAACAAGTCAGATTAATTTGTTCAATAATCTCATAAATCTTTGAAATTGAGGTTGTCGAGGGTTAGCTTGCTCAAAATGTTTCTTCCTGATACTAGTTATGAGTTGTTTTTGCCAAAATGTCTTCCAAGCCAAAATGCTGATTTATTTTTTTTTTTATTTTTCCCTCTATGAATGTCGCAAATTCCATTACACTGTGCTATTACAGTCTCAGAGGGGGTTCTTTGTACAAATGTGAGTTCTGGCAAGCAACAAAATGTTCCTGCATGACTGTACCTTGGGCAGAGCTGTACTGATATTTGAGAGTTTATTCCAGGTGTAATATTTATAAAGCAGGGTGAATAATTTGCATGGTTAGTGCATGCCAGGCACATGCTTAAATAAGCTACACCAATACTACTTATAGCAAAAGCAGAATTGATCCACATTGGAATTACAGGGCTCAACTCTTTTTTTTTTACTTGTAGTAACTTAGTTATTTTATTTCTCTTGTCCATGTCAGGCAGAAGACCTGAATTTTAACCCTTTGTCTTTAATTTTCAAGTTGAATGCCCTTAGCACTTGTTTTGATGTCAGAATCCCTCACTTTCTCTTACTCTTCTTTATTTTTTGTTCCTTGATTAATTTTGGTTAAAAAAAACTTAGTAATCCTACCTTTTGCCTGATACAGAAAAGAAGAAGTAACTTTGAGATTTTGGAAGCAGGAAGACAATTTCTTGTTCTTTGTTGTTATGATAAAGCATAGAGTTAAAAATCCTGTTAGGAAAATTCAGTTATGTTAATTTAAACAATTGCTTAACCAACAAATATTAATGGGCCAGATTTATACACAGCTTTAAACTTTTGAAGCCATTTTAACTGAACAGTTGGAAATTTAATAATGTAATTTTATTATACTGAAAGACTAGATGGATTTGAGGGACCAGGAAGGTAAGAATATGAGTCACTATATATTATATACTGCAGTATAAGTGGGGTTTTAATTTCACTCTCAGCCTTACATCTGCTCCATCTGAAGGTGCTTTCATTTGGTGAGTGGAACATGGGGAAATTCTGCAAAGTCGTGACTGAAAAGTCACTCAGTCCTTTTACTAACTAATTGGATTTGTTGATGTATTTGGCAACCCGATCCAGTGATCTGGGGTCCAGACCAATAGGAGCAGGCTATTTTCACCCAACCAAATAAATGCTCCATCTTCTGCTAATGGTAGTAGGAACACAACCAGATCCAAAAAATTATATTACTTTTTTTTCTGTACAAATGTGGAAAATGGATTTGGTTCTTTTGTATATGGAAAGAGGCAGGGATTAAACAATTCCTTAAAAGGTCAGTAAGGTTTGAGCACCTGACCTATACAATATTGTTTCCAATCTTTCTGGCACATGCTCCTATAAGACCCCATGTTGGTTTGGTTGTTTGATTGAGATTTCTTACTTGTTTTACATTTTCCTTAGGTTCTTTGTCAGGTTTCAGTATGGAAATCTTAGAAAAATTATTAGAACATTTCAACTCAGTTTAAGTATGTAAATAGAACTGCTAGCTAAAAATGAAAGAGTTTAGCCTATGGTTGTGTAGGTGAAGAGAAAAAACATTATTCTTACACCTCTCCTTTTTTTTGCATTTGGTTTTGGATGTTATTATTTCATGAAATCTTTGCATAAACTTAAAATTTTAATTTTTTCTCAACTCTTTTTTTTTTACTTGTACTAAAATGTGTTTTTGCTTGACTTTATAGAACCAAGTAGCATACTTCTGCTACAGAAGTAAGCAAGCATATGAGAGCTGCAAATACTGATTTTGTTAGCAAGTGGAGCACTTAATGTTTTTTTGAGTTTACCTCCTTGCTTCTATTTCAATATGATAATATTCTTCGAGGTCCCCATTTGTGGAGGCACTTCTAATTCACCTGCAGTTAAAATTCCTGAAGACCCAGTTTGTGATATTCGCGCTATCTCGTGTGACCTCAAGGGGCAACTCCAGAAAATGGGAGTGTCAAATGTTCTGTGGCATATCTGGCAGCCTGTGAAGGTCCTTCAGGTACTCCAGCGTTCGAAACGGTGCTTGGAACGTGTACTTTGTAACGTCAATAATTTCCTGAGTTTCATGAGAAAAGAGCAAGTCTGTAAACACCCAAATGACTTTTAGGAACTCTGACATTTTTGTAAGTACTGTTGCAATTAGTTGTTTTTTGTAGAGGANCAAGTGGAGCACTTAATGTTTTTTTGAGTTTACCTCCTTGCTTCTATTTCAATATGATAATATTCTTCGAGGTCCCCATTTGTGGAGGCACTTCTAATTCACCTGCAGTTAAAATTCCTGAAGACCCAGTTTGTGATATTTGCGCTATCTCGTGTGACCTCAAGGGGCAACTCCAGAAAATGGGAGTGTCAAATGTTCTGTGGCATATCTGGCAGCCTGTGAAGGTCCTTCAGGTACTCCAGCGTTCGAAACGGTGCTTGGAACGTGTACTTTGTAACGTCAATAATTTCCTGAGTTTCATGAGAAAAGAGCAAGTCTGTAAACACCCAAATGACTTTTAGGAACTCTGACATTTTTGTAAGTACTGTTGCAATTAGTTGTTTTTTGTAGAGGAAAACACAGATCGTATTAAGTCATGACTTAAGCATTCCAAATAAATATAGGTTCAAGGATGGTGTACGCCTGTTGCAACACACTGAAGAATCTCCAGTGTTATTACACCTAGTTTTGTTCTTCTGGAGATGGAAAAAAATTACTTCAAGATTTTTGTTTGCCTTTCTGTATGGAAGTGTTTCTGGCTTCCTACTGAACCCGTGAATACAGTGGTTCTGTCAGTGTCGTGACTTCTAGCATTACTTCCCATTTTCTGATACACAGAATTCCGTTTTCCTGTGCCAGTGTTTCCGGCTTTATCTTGCGTTCCAGGAACTTGCAGCGTTCAATTTTTGCGGTATTTCCTTGTTACATGACATCTTGAGATGTTTATGTTGCAATACATAGAAGCCATTTTAAAAACTAAGTATCAACTGCCTTAAAAAACAAACGCGTTAGGAAAAATGTTCACTTGGCTTGCTCCTCTCTTCATAATGGTGATAAATTCAACAATGTAGATTTACTTCTGAAGTTTCTTTATTTCTTCTTTTGTTTGTTTGGTGGGGTTTTTTCCTTCTTCTGTCCTCATAGTGCTTAAAACAATTCTCCAAAACTAGTCTTGCTACTACTGGATTATTAAAAACACTGTGAAAATAATTGTGATAATTATTTAACTGTGACACATTGGTGGTTTCATAGCAAGAAATTTGTCTTATTTAGTAAATGTCCTTTGAAACTATCTGAGGAAGCTAGCAATGTTCACATGGTTGACTTAGTCATATCACTACAGATTGCTTAGCAACTTCTGTTTTGTGCATTGCAATTGAATTGTATTTGCTTTTGATCTAATTTTTTTCCCCTTCGAGAAAAATTCTGGCTTTTTTTCTGTAGGGTTCTTTTTTTCTCCTTTCATTTTTACCAAATAGCTAAGCTGTTTCAGGAACCCTAGTCCATCTCGTTAGAGTTGTCTTCTGATTTCGAGGTTCAATTTTAAGATCTCCTTGCTCAGTGACTGGTTCTACTTAGGATACAGATCCATTGGGTGATAGATGTAAAGTGGGTTTTTTGTTTGTTTTTCTGAATGCTTCAAGGAGTAGAACTCAAGACTTCTCATCTCATTACAAAGCAGTTTCTTAACTGTGTATGACAGACCAAAGGAGAGACTGTGTAATTTGACAAGCCAGGAAGAGGTGTGCCTCACTAGCTGATATGCTGGAGGAGAGTTTTGACAAAAAAAATCTCCTACAGTTCAGATTTGTCCTACACATCCTTCCAGACTTTTAAGACGAGGTAGATGTGCGCATTTCAATTTATATTGCTTTTGGGGTTTATGTGGATTTCTCATTCTGTAATCCTTGGTGGCTTTCTATACTTTTGATGAGTCCTTCCTAGCTGTGGTGAATCTCCAGTTCTCTTCCACAGGGTAGGCCAGTACTGACCAGTTCCCAGAGTGGTCTGGAAACTCTGGTGTGTAACGCTGTCATGTTCCACATGCCAGACTAGGAACGTCGAAGAGTCCAGGTACAGGTCGAAGATGGAAGCACCTGTGTTACCCAATCTCAGAAGTGACAATCACGTGTCTCACAGTGACCTTGGCAGCAGCACTTAATGGAACAGACATCAAGTCAGCCTAAGTGACAGAAAACTCCTTTGTAGAAGCTTCCAAGTGAAAAGGTCAAACTTAAAACTGCTCCTCTCTCTTCTTGGGTGGCCAACTGCAGCTCTGAGGCAAAGGAAGTGGGGTTACTGGCCAGAAGCTACTTTCTGAGCTATAATGGGTTGAAGCACTCTAGTTGTAATGGTGCTTTGGGTGCTGTGCTGGTCTGCCACCTTTAAGTTGGAGCAGTCCAGTGATCTAAAAACAAGTGAGAGAGTCTGGGAGCTCAGAGCGTGGTAGAGAAGAGGAGACGACTTTTTTGCCTTATCTTTGGAACAAGTTTGGGTGAGGGTGAGAAGGGTATTTTTAAACATGTGAAAAGAGAAGCAGTTATGCAGTCAGGTCTCCTTTTCACTGGGATATACTAACCTTAGAGTTCCTCATTAGACTGAAGTGCTTCATCTTAATTTGTACTAGTAGACCTGTAGTTTTGAACCTGATATTGTAGCAGCAAATACAGTTTTTTGCCTCCCTTAGGATGAATTGTGATGTGGTTTTTTTTCGATTTGTTCCATATTATGCTGGAGGTACAGCTGGTAAAATCTGCTGGATATTTTAGGTGGCTGTTAAGGCTGTTTGTGTTTTAAGTTGCACTGGCTATGTTCAGCATGGTACTTGCTATTCCTGTGGGTCTAGTCACTTGTTTCTAGATTACATTCACGGTAGGGAGTTTAATCTCTAGAGGTCTGCATGTGTTTAGTTCTGGCTATGTGGGTAAAGATTTTTTCTTGTTTAGCTGTTAGGACAGCTACATTTATGGACACTTGAGATAACAGGCACTAGATTTAATGATTAGAAACCTGTTGACAGGGTGATTTCTATGATGGATGCTGAACTTTCAATATGCTTTTCATGATCTGTAAGAGAGTCTGTTTCATCCAAAGTGTTTGCTGAAGGAGCTTGTTGGAAAATGAGACAAGGAATTGTTTTTTGGAATTTGATTTTCCTTTTGGTCATCACGTAGAATAAGATTACCCTGGTTTTTTTATGTATAGTCTTCGTGCAGGGGATGATTAATTCATGTCATGCTCCCTTCCTATGAGGGAGAAAGTAGGAGGTAGCAATAAAGCACTGAGATTTATTTTTCCTCCCCTTTTCTGGATTACTGAGCACAAAGAATGGAAGTTCAATTTAGAGTAAAGTTTATAAGAAAAATACTTTCCTATCACCCTTTAGAGGCACATAGTATGTGTTATATACTATGCTGATTTTTCATTTTCTGTAAAAACAGGAAGAAACATTTCAAGGAAAAACGTGCTTAGAAACAAATAAAACAGTCTTGTCAAGATCTGGATTATTCATACATAGGACAAAAAGTGAGCGATTTAAACCTGCAAGTCTGAATGAGAGCATGAATAAGTGTAGTGCTGTGCTATTGAATAGCAAACGAGGGCATCAAAAGATAAATGAACAGAACAGCCTTGTTCTGGCGTGCCTATACCTTTTTACAGGCAATGAAATAACAGGGATCACAAAATATTATGCAGCCTTCAGGAACAGGTTTACTAGATTTTTCTTCAAAATCTCTATTCAGCTGATGTAACTTGCTCTGACAGCTACCATAGGGCTGAATCCTGAAAGGTCCAGTGTACCTGAGCATGCCAGCAGTACTTATCTAGAACTGCACAAGGTCCGCAGCACTGCGATTCACGGGACTTGTGCTAGCCTTCCCCAAGCACCTGGCTGCAGTTCATGCCATTTGTAGCTCACCCAGCTAAGAATCAAAAACAAAATACGTGGAAAATATTTGGTATTTTAGTTTAACAATAAACATTATACAGAGTTCACACATGGCTGAATTAAACAGTGAGTTTTCTATTACTAAATTACTACAGCTGATGTCAGGTAGAGGCTGGAGTCCTAAATCTGAGGTGATCTCAACTGGGTACCAGTGCACACAACCATTTGGTCTTCTGTGTGTCTGGATTTCCTTCCCACACAGAATGGTGTTTTTGAAGGGACAGTCAGTGCTCTGTTGCCCTCCCAAATGTCAACAAGAACTCTTGTCCAGAGCAGAGGTGCTCTCCAGGGTTCCTGGATGTGCTGAAGACAGGTAATCAAGACTGAGTAGAATGTACAGTCCTTATTAAAAGCATACCATTTGCTTAGGTAGCAGTACTAGCAGCTCTGATTGATTACTTTGCAATACATTAACTGCTTGGCCTTAAGAAACTCTTAATAGTAAAAAAAAATAGGAATTCTGACAATTTTCCTGATGGAAATTCTGTTGAGCTGTTGCTTATTCTTCAATGCAAATATTCTTCTGCAGATTATTTGAAAACATGATGGAAGAGAAATCTTGTTGAACAGAATAGTCTAGAGTGAAGGTTGGCATATGCACCCCTCCCTGTTCCTACAATTATTCCTCCTGAGTTTCATGATCTTTCAATATTTAGCCATATGTCTTCCCTCATAGTGAATGTCACGGAATTTTTCTTTTTTTGAGAAGTGGTTTATTTTAGTCACATTTAGTTCTAATTCCTAGTAAGCTGTACTTGCATTTCTTAAAAGGAATAATTTCAATTAAATCATGAGCATTGTGGTTGAGTTTTCTGATAAAATGGCAGGTAGCAGGTAGTGATTCCTCTAAAATAGCACCTTGATTGTATTTCTTTCAATGTTTTAAACTATTTTCACAAACTTTTTAACAACAAAATGTCTCTCTCCAGAAAATATGTAGGTGTATATACCATCCTGGGGTGATGATAATCTACCACATTTTAAGATTCAAGCAACACCTCGAGCACAGAGTGTTTTTTTGTTCACCCTTTTTGTGTGGTCTAGAAAATGTGCACAAGAAGGATTTTTTTTTTTTCAATGACAATTGAAGCTCATAATGTAGTGGTTTGTTTTTTCTTTAATTTCTAGTTTCATGTTTTGAAACTTGGGAAGGCAATCATTTAGCAGAAGCTTAACCTATAGTAATTTTGTGATGGAAAACTAGATTGTGACAGAGAAGAAAGAGAAGAGAGCTCTTTTTCTTGCTACCATGACCTTAGACTTGCTTCTTGTAGGCAGAAGTTGCAAGCGGTTGAGTTAAAAGTAGGGAGATGTGTCAGTTTAAAAAAATTATTAAATGTGATATATATTGTGAAGGCATTGAGGAAATTTAATGTAACTCTTAATGTTGTGGTTTTGGAGTCCTTCAAAATAGAAGTTATTTTTAAAAGTTAAGAAGAAACAAGCAAGTCAAGTTGAAAATTTGTGAAGTCGCTTTTCAATGGCATATAAAAGAATATTTGTTACAAAAGAATATGTCATAGTGTTAAAAAAATTCTTATTACTTGATATGGTATAAAGTTTTAGTGAATAATGGTGTAGGATTACGCGCTTGGCATGAGTTATGTCAGCTTTAAATAAACTTTCTAAGTATTTATTTTGCAACATGCAAGTAGTCTTCTCTGACTTGTGATAATGCCCTATAACTTGCTGTCATCTAGTGGGCTTATATCCCACTTAGTTAGTCCAGCTGTACCAGCACTCCAGGTCTGGATCTATGCCAGTTATGCAGAGACAATGCCCAGGTGTGGCTCAGGAAAGGTGGGGTCCAGAAGCTGTTTGCAGTAGGCAATTGGATTTGGCCACCGTGTTTCTAAGGGAGGGGTGATTGGCTGTTTGGAAATGTCCCAGCCAGAGTCAGTGGTGATGGGGTAATGCATAGGGGCTTATCTTGTTTGCTGTGTCACTCTTGTATTCACTGTTTTGGGACATCAGGGTCTTGCCTGGCATGTTGTAGGTGACTTCCAATCTGCCTTTCTGCTTTACATCCTGCTCCTGTGATTTTGCGTATCCCTCCAGTAGCAGAAGTGATCTGTCAGAAGTCCATCCCGGGCAGGAGTGAATGGGGCCACGTGTTCCGAGTGCACCCATTTGGAATTCTTCTTTGCATAGGAGAACCAGAGGGAAAAGCCTTGTCAGCGTGACAGAATTAAGGACAGACTTGAGTTCACGCCAGTGTTCCAGATTTCCTGCCATCCACTCCAGGAATTATGAACACAGAGAGCTGTCAGCAGTGTCTTTTTTACCATTCTTCTTGTATGACTTAGCCTTTGCTCTGGAATATTTGATAATAGGAACCAGTATGCTTCTACATGCGTGTTTTTGGTAGTGCAAAAGATGACTTCTTTTGGGCAAAAGAATATACAAAACACAAAGCAAATGTTACTGACTTGCCTTACATTTAGCTTAATAGGAGGAAATCTCCAGAGAAAGGTGTAACATTGCTTTCCTAATAATATACTAAAATCTTCTATTCTGGTTGCAATGGTCTTTAGTTTCATGTTGCATTAATTCTCAGGTTTGGTAGTTTCTAAAAAAATTGACCAAAATGAAGAAGGAAAAAAAAAAAGCAGTTGCTGTGATATCAAGAAAACTCCAAGCACTTTTCTGAAAAAAGATTCTGAATGTACTGTGATGTATCCTTCAGGGAAAGTGGGTGCAGTTTTTCCTATGCTTTTCTGGAATTCTTATTAATATTAACTTCTGGCAATGCATTAGAGTGGCATTGCAAACCCCAGAGCCTGTTTCAGATGCTCATGCTGCCAAGTTCAATCTATGTGTATGTATAGACATGATAGTTTTTCTGGGAGAAAAATACATTGCTATTTTAAGAGCGCTCTTGTGTTGTTTGCTTTGCTGTGTTTTTCACCTCATGAAGCATTAACAGAAGTGAAATGTTTGATATAAGAAACTGGTTGTTTTACTGGGTCTAATTTAGTCCTGCATGTGAACAGCAGTGTTTGCATTATTCTGGAGTTCTGTTTTAACTGTCTCGGTGGCGTGTAATTCTACTCTGGGATTTGATATTTCCCCTTAAGAAGAAACATAAATTGCACTGAAGAGTGGCTTTTTGCTACCAAGCTACAGTTTGAGGGCTTTCTAGTGTCAGTCCTTTGTTTGCAATAGCGTTTGGTAGGTTTCAAAAGGCCTTGCAATTCTTTGAAGACTGACCCTTTTTCAGACTGTAGGCAAGTGTTCCACTAGGCTTTAAAACTGAACTGATTTTTGACTTGTCTTCAAGTGTCAGTGATTCTGGAGGGATTATTTTGTGGTTTTATTTTTTGCGTGTCTTTTTTGGGATTTTTTTTTCATTCAATTGTTCCTTTTAATTTTTTTTCTGAAATATTTAGTTCACATTATGCTCAAGCTGAACAGAGTATGTATGCTCTGGAATAAATGGTTTAAATATTAATCCTTAGGGAAGAAAATGGAAAGGGAAATGCCTCTGCCACTCAATTTGCAGCATAGCATGAAACAGTCAGTTACAGAGGTGAGGATCCTGACTTCGAATGCAAGCTATTATGAGTGAGATGTAAGTTGGGTATAATCAGCTCATATAAATCCCCCCATTACAACTCATACCATTATAAGTCAGTGTACAGAAGACTTTCAATTCTGATTGTGAATCAGTGCTTTTTCTCAAGTCCTGCTATTAATTTCAGATTATTTAGTTTTCCTCAAGCATGTCATATGCTCGTGCCAAGGGGAGTGTTGAAGATGGTGATAGAGAGCAACAGTTCTTGTAATATTGCATTCAGCCTGATGTGTATCTGTCGGAATTTTTGGGGGATTTGAACTCTGTAACCTTTTTTTCAATTATTTTTTGCATCAAATGCTATGAGGTGGCTAATCTGGGATGACTTTTAGTGTTCCAAAAGCCTGTAAGCAGGTAGTGAAAGTGATGGCTGTGCATTTGGTAAGTGCTGTGATTGAGCCGCTCAGCAGCTAGCTAAAAACTCTATTGTACTGCAGAGCATCACCTGCACTTCTTTGCATGACCTTTGTGTCTGGATGTCCCTGAAGGTATTGCAGATTTATCATATTAGGCATCGCATAGCTTTGTAGTAGGTGCCAATTCTTGGCCCAAAAAGCCCAGAACTGAAGTATACAAGGGAGACTGAAGAACTATCTTGCTCTTTTAACATGCAGTGTGAAAGAGAGTTGGAGGGAGATTAAATTATTTACTGAAGGTCACAATGTTGTCTACAGCAGAGCTGGAAATGAGTCTAGATTTCCTAAGGGCTGGTGAGAAAGTAAGAATTCTGTTTGACAGAAAAATTCATTGTTTTGACATTAGCTTCCTTTGTAATGAGTGAGGGAAACAATCGATCAGAAATTTCTTATGGGTAACAAAAAAAGACAAAATTGAAGATTGGGAGACACGTAATGAGAGAAAATAGGCAGGAAAATGAGAGAGAGAAGCATGTCAGAGCATTTGTATGAAAGGGGAAAAATCAAAGTCATTTTTCCTTTGCATGATTTAGGTCCTCGAACTGATGCATTGTTTTAAATAAGTTCCAATTGGAGAATACTTGTCTTTTCTTTATGCTTGTGACCCAGAACTCTGTTTTAGAACTTAGACATTCTGATTTTTTTTTTTCCTGGCATGAGAGGGAAAGGGAAATGAGAAGAACTTCAGCTAAAAGTTTCAGTTGACAGAAGACAGATGTCTTCCCAAAATGTTTCTTACAACCTCTATTCAAGAACCTTAGGTCATCTGTTTATCTCTGCACTACATTGCTTTCTGACAAGAATCATTCTATTCCAGAAGGTGCATAGGTGCAGAATGAAAATTTAACTGATATGTGTCCTCTGTTGGAGAAGAGTCTTACTAAGATGCACAAAAATTGGAAAAATGTGGATTTTTCAGGCATATATCTTTTAAAGCAGGTGTAAATTCATATATACATATATATATTGTAAGAATATTTATAAATACCATTTAATACTAAATTTCTAGGTGGTGATACTAAAAGAGCTTACATTTTAACGATAAAGTTACTGTTTATTTTATGATTAATGGGAAGAGTTCTTTATAATCCTTCCCTTGCTGACATCAGTAACTTCCATATGTTCCTAGTTGTACTGGTGGCTATATATTAGTTATGAATATAAGGGAATAAGTTTCAGTGATATGCTGCAAGTAACCAGATTCTGGTTCCCTTTCTCATCGTCTAAGAAGAACTCAGATTATTTTTGAAATTTTCATAGTCTTCTTCCATAGACCTCTGACTAGGTTAGCGTTAGTATTTGATTGACCCAGTAAATTTTATTCTGCTAACCTTGACTAATGAATGTAAAGGAGAAAGTCACAGTGGTTGGTTGGTTCCTGTGTCAGCAGCTTGTCAGTAGTAGGAGATCTATGTTCTCAAGTTTGTTACTTCAGCTACCAGATTATGCTCACTCCAAAAGAGGGTGAAAAGGTTGATTTCCTAAAAGATGAAATAATTCTTCCTGCTATTTGTCACTATTTTGTATTACTGGTGTTTATTACAGAAAGTTTGATTAAATTGCATGCATCTGGTCTTGGGGGAAACAGAATACTCTTTAGACAATAGCATGTAGGCTTTTATCAAACTGAGATGGTCTTAAAGGACCAGAAGCTTAAAATACAGTAATTCCTGCTAGTTCAAGTTGCATTTTTGGACTCAACAAACCAAATGTTAAACTTCCACCAATAATAATTCTGTCTTAGGGAAATTTAATTTTGCTTCCTCCCTTTTAGAAAGAAGCTAATGAAAAAGTTTCACAGGGATTGGCGCAGGCTGCAAAACAAGAAGAGTGTGATGAGGAAGACCAGTCCTATCCCCTTAGTATGAATATTTGTAATTGGACTTGAATTAAATGTGTCAAATATGTATTCCTGAGTATCACATCAGTAATAGGTCCTTCAGCTGCTGTATGTCTCTCCTAAAACTAAAAATATAATCCAAATAAACTTGACTCAGTGGTCACAATTCACCCTGTGATGTTGACATGTGAAAAAGGAGCAGAAGGTGCACCTGTAAGTCACTTTAATCATCTATCTAAATCATCAGTCATTGATTTCCTCTAAGTTTAAACAGGTCAGTTGCCTATATATTTCAGAATATTTGGTCATGTTTTTCTTGGGATTCTTTAATCTTTCCCCATTAGTTCAGTCTCTGCTCTCAATCCTTTTCTTACATTTGAAGTACCTCCATAACCTGGAAAAGCGTTGTTTTTATTTATCACATCATTATTCTCTTCAAAGGGTTATTTGCCTCAAGTCTCATTTATCCTGATTTTCTGCTAGTTTATTTTCAGATGCCTGTAGGTATTTCGTAATAGCAAGTACATATATCTATAGCTGGCTTTTCTTTTTATTCGGTCTGTCTAGAAAATGGAATGACTGAACAACTCAGATAGGAATTTCTCTCCAGAATATATTTCACTTTAAGGGCATGTATTTGTATCTCTAAGATCATCTACCTAAAATCTTGGCACTGAAGAAAGTAGTGGTTTGCCAGGAAGATGATCAGTAGAAGTGTTGCAGAGCTGCTGTGTGCATATTAATGGAATGCCAGACAGTGAAGCAGTGGATATTTCTGGGTTTTACTATAATGTTGCTGCATTGGTGTCAATTTTCTCTGTGTATCAGTGGCATTTATATCTATAAGTATGCTGCCCTAAGTCTTTCTAGCATTTGATGCTGTTTCCTTACTGTCATTTTAATACCTTACTTAAATTTAAAGGATGATACAACCTTTATATTTTGAAAATCCCTGTTAGAAAACACTAGTCATCATTCCCCCTTTCCTTTTGCCTAGTTTGTAATTTTCATAGACTAATTGCAAATTTCTGCTAATGTAAATAAGAATACTGTAAATAAGAATTTCTTATATCACTTAACAGGATTGATGCTCTTAGCTGCTTTCCTCTTTTTTGCTTGTGTCTGACCTATTGGCCTCTTTTTGTGATCTGCATTTTTTTGTGATTTGGTAAAAACTGGCATTCACTGCCAACTCACAACTTGTGTGTTGGGATTTAAAGGGCTTTGATGGGTTCCTTTCTGAGACTGCTGTGCACTAGACTATAATTCACAATGACTTCCTCTTCCGTAGGTCCTTTCAGTATTTTATACTCTTTCTTGGAATGTAGACAATATACCAGGAAGTACCAAATTCACTGCAAGCCCTGTCTTCCCAAAGGAACATTAAAAAAGATTGCTTTTCTCCTCGGACTAATCTGCCAGTATTTGGATTGGAGCATTTAGTACCTTAAGTGAACCTGTTAGAAGGGATCTCATCACAGGCAGTATCTCAGGCTTTCTTGAAAGCCTTGCTCTTTTTGATCCTAATTCTATTCAGGTACATTTAGGATGTTTTTTCACTGAAGCCACTCAACAAGGCATCCATTCTTATAAAATGAGACTGAAATGTGCATCACGAGGACGGATTCCCATTAAAGGTTATACAGTTAACTATAATAATGGTGGCTCACTACTGCAGTTACATTTGTAAATGAGTTGATTTTCCAAAGCTAAATATTCCAGGCCTTTGAACACAAAAGACAGTTGTCTTTTGCAAGAATTACCCCTAGGAGGACTTCTGTTCATTTTGATGACTTCTATAGTGTTAGCCCTGTTGCTGGTTTGACTGCTGCTTAAGAATCTAAAATAGCATTTTGTCCTCCCTTCTTGTCCTCTCATTACCCCCTCCCTGGTTTGGGGGCTCTAGTGAATCTGCCAGTGTGACTCATTTGGCATCATCCCATAGTGCACAGTTTCAGGTACTTACACATGCCCATTGCCAAAGAGCATAGCCCTTCAAGGGGCAAAGAATTGTAGGGCTGGGCTACATCAGGGGCTGAAACTGAGAGTGGTTGAGGTGGTGCCATATTGAGGTGAGGCAGAAAATCAGTTTGTATAGGACTTTTAGCTGGGCACTCCTGAGAACAGCAGCTCGTCAGCAATGACACAGCATTCTTTCTAGCTGTAGTACAGAAAGAGAAAAGGGACACTTCAATGGTTAAGCTGTTTGGCATGGGAAAGCAGCAAGGAATGTACAACAAAATACTTTAGCTGGATAAATAGCACTTTTCCAATGATGATTTTGCAGTTGTTCTTTCTTGTCTTTGCCTTTACTTTTCACAGAAAACAATGGGGTTTTTAATTATTATTTTTTTGTTTCATCTGCCTCCCTCTTTCCATCTGCAATTAACAATTTTTGCCTTTTTTTTCTGGCTTCTCCTTCTTTACTTATAGAAGATTGTATGGGGTCATTCAATCCTGTCATAAACATTCTCAGACTGTGGGGATGAAATAAGTATAAGGTACATCTAATGGTTTAGAAAAAAAACACAGAAATAGAGGTTTGCACAGTCTGCTGTGAGAACATTAGGGCACAAGTCGCCTTTGATCTATGTTGTGCTGTATTGATTTAACTTTTAGTCCACTAATTAATATTATAACAGTTTGGCCTTCAGTACATAGTCTTTGAAATCAAGTCTACTATTCCAGCTAATTTTTTTTTTTTTTTTATTTATAGTGAAGACTTTGTTTCTTAAGGAATATTCCAGAGCAAGAGCATCCACACTAGAGTTATGCTGTCATAATCAAAAGTGTCATTAATTCTGGTACAGTTTGTGCTGGTAATATGTCTAGAAATAAAAGTTCTCAGATTTTTTAATGTTTAAATGTAAACATTTTTTGAAATATTTAAGAGTCGGGGTTTTTCCCCCCCACAAAATACCTCTCTCTGAAATGTTACTGAGGATTTAAGCATAAAAGCCCACCCTGTAAAGTGTGTTGCTGATACTGTGCAGTAGCTGCAGCTTAGCATCCAGTGATTGTGATGTGAGTTAAATGACATTCCTTTTGCAGTGATGGAAACTCTGAGATTGTCTACACCCAACAAAGGTTACGATGGCCTAGCTAAAGTCATAAAGTTAATGTGCATTGTGAAACCTCCCAACAAGGTGAATTAAACCTCCTTCATTTCTGTGTGCTAAAGTCCAAAGAGAGTTTCAATGTACTTTTTGTCATTCACAGCTGTCATGGCTTAGCTCCTGGATGTGAGACTCGCCCATGATTGATGAAAGTTGTCTAGTTAGGAGTGGGGGAAAGACACGGTCCTGCTCTAGAAAGAGAGTGACTTAGAGGACAAGACTTTTGCAGTCCTAGTCGTCTCTACTGCTTGGGATTTGTCTATGAAAATGGTGGGAAGTTTTTTGAGTGTAGCCAAGTTGGCAATACGGACAGCCTAGAACTCAACACTTGCTGCAGTGCTACCATCGTAATAATAGGAAGGACTTAAAAAATTAATAAGGGCAAACAAAGAAGTTGAAAGTAAAAGAAAATTAACCATTATGCAATTCTTCAAATATATCATTCTTTAAATCATCATTTTAATGCAGTTTCACAGCCTGAGTTGGTGTCTCTGTAAAGGAATCTGAGACAGAGTAAGCTTTTTAATGGAGTAGATGTGATAAACACAGGCCAAGTCACATTTTTTTTACATAAAATATAAATAATACTTGAGATACCCTTTGCTGAGGGTACTTAACTCATGCTTGCTTAGAATTTTACTGTCATGATTGTCATTTAAATTTTTCAAGGAAAGCTCTGAATAGCTACATTTATATAAAAATAGTAATTTATCTCCCATATTTGTGTGAAGCAGGTTAAGCCTTTTGCCATCAACAGTGTTGCTTAACCTTTTGTGTTGTATCCCTGTTCCATATTGTGCTTAAGTGTCATTAATCTACTTCAGAATTGTCATGTGGAATAAAATACCTTTTCTTTTTGAAAGCTCATGTAATTTGAGCTTACAAATTACAAATCTACTTACAGCAAATAATTCATTAATTTTAAGTCCCTAGCTAGCATATTTTATGCATATTCTAACCTTTTAAACTAGTAACAAAAGCACTCCAAAATATTTTACATTTTTAAGCACACAAAATACTTGTGTCCTTTGCAATTAGCAACTATATAATGAATGATATGTCTGCAGTATTTTAATGTACACCATATTTAGCCAAGTAATTGAAAACAAATAAAAAGTAGTCCCTTCAATTTGATAATATTTTAAAATTGTTTTTCGAATGTACAGAATATACATTTATCTTATGCGTAGCAGGCAGATTTAATAGTCATAAAAACAAACCTCATTTGTATGTTCAGATAGCACAGTTTCTCCACAATTGCTCTTGGCACAGTTTTCTACTTACATGACTTTTAAGACACTATAAGGTACTTTTAAGATACTGTATTAAGCAGAAAAGGAGGAGAGATTGTGCCTTACTTCTGACTTCCTTTGGTTCTCTTTTTTTTTTAATTCCTCTTGACCTTTTTCATGTCCTTTCAAGATACTATGTGATTTATACTTGCAGTTTACTAAACTGTATGTTTTGTTTATAATTCTTGTAATTTTTTTAAAAAACCCTGTAAATATGCATCTTTTTATGATTTGCTAACTACATAAAAAATCTTCATGCTGCTATAAAATGTTTTTATTTGACTTGCATTTTTATCACCATTCAAATTTAAAATGAAACAATTCCTCTATTCATTCTTTTTGTACTGGATTCAGTTCAGCAACATGGGCTAACGGTGCAAAAAAGTTCTGCTGAAAGAAAGGATCTGCATATAAATTGATTAAGACACATAGTTAAAGTGCCTTGTAAAGGTTCAAAATTTCTCGACCTTTCTGGCAGTCTGTTGTCACAGTAAGAGTTGATGAAGCATTTGACTAGCGTTTATTTGACAGAAGATAGCAGCAAAATGTACATTATTTCCCTCCGTTGTTTATCATTGTCTAAATAAATTTATTCTTGCTGTTACATAAAATATCTTAGTGGAGGCAAAGACTATAAAAAATGCAGCTTTGTTCTGGATTCATTAAAACCAGATATATGTGTGGAGAGCATGGCCCTGCCTGATGCTGTGTGCTCGTAGCTGTTTCAGTGAGCTGTCTGGAGAGCTGCGTTTTCGGTGGGCTTTACTGGTGTGTCTGGAAGGTGGGGACTTCTGGGAGCCTTGAGCCCTGAGAGTGTCATGGACACGGGGACCATCGTGTGGCTCTTTGCCCAGCAGTGGCACACTGAGCCAGGATGGGTTCCTCCCAGGGTTTCTGTGCTAGAAACCTTTTCTCCCCCTGTGAAGAGCGAGACTTCACCTTTTCCTGCGCAGAGCCCATTCTGTGTGTTACAGTGGTACCTGGAATTCATCAAGCGCTATTTGCACAATGGCCAGTGAGCTTGGATTATCAAGCTTCTCGTGTTTGATCTGTTTCCTTTTTCAGTAAATAGCAAAACTTCCAATGACCCCAATGAGAATAAGATTAAGCTGCTACTGTATTTCACATGTTTGCATAATAAAATGGTGGTTCTTGCAAATATTTTCAATGGTGATTTCAGGTACTGAAACACCAGCTCAGCTCAAGGCAATTCTAAAATTGACTTTAGCTGTTTTCCATGTTTCTTAGAGGGTGAACTGCAGCACTTGTAGTTTTCAAGGCAAGGCATTTCACAGTATCTCCAAAAAAGGATGCTCAATGAAAAGTGAAAAAACTGGGGTGAAAGGGGGAAAATCCCAGTACTGTTTTATCTAATAGATTCAGCAAGGTGATCAACAATGTTTTTAGTGTGACTTAATATAGAGAGCAGCAAAAAAGTCTTTATAGATTTCAGCCTTTTTTGATTTATGTAGTATTAAAGGGTGCCAAACTGGCAGTGTTTGAATGCAGAAGCCTTCCTGTCTATTTGTGGTCCTTTAGGGGATGAAGCCTAATAATAAGCTCAGAGGACTTCTTGAAACAGATTTCTTATAGTCGGGTGGAAAGCAAGGGAGAAAGACTACATTAATGGTGAGGGTCAAAGGCAGAGCAGCTCTGAAATAAGAACCTTGGAAGAGCCAAGACTGGGGAGAACCAGCATGCTAAAATTTTCAGGTTTGCCTCACTGACAGTTGAGCCAGAATAAATGAGATTTTGATTCCATGCTAATGGCTTTGTTTCAGAGGAAGTCGGGGAAGCCATTTGCTGTTGGTCAGACACTAGATGTTTTTCTTTCAAATGCATCCTTTTTCTGTGGTTTATATAACTGTCAGTGAGTTTTAGATTAGGCTTTGTTCTCCAGAGAGAAATGTTTTTAAACAGTAGTCGATGTAATTAAGCATTTTGCAGGTGTTATGTAGAATTTTTGTTTGTTTCTTGTAGTAAACCCTATGTAAATTTATACAACAGAAGTGACACTGATTATGGGATTAGAAGAGCTGAGTTCAGCTTTGTCGCATGGGTCATGAATTCGAGTGAAAGAATACACACCTGTGTTTTAGTGGTGCCTTGCCACCTAGGACGAGCCATATGGTTAAATAAGTGTTATGGAACAAACTAGGTGGCATGCCACAGCTGAGAGCTAGGCTTGCCCTTCACTGCTTTGTGTGCCATATGCTACAAAATGCTGTATTTTGTTGCATTACAATGCTGATCAGGTGTATTTATAGAAGCTGTTTTAAAAGCCTGAAGCATTAGAATGCTGTATGAGCAAAAACTAATTAATTATTCCAGGCAAACAGTGTGAGGTACTAGATTACCCTGAACAAAGTTACCATAATGGAGGTTATATTTCAGTTAAATTCAAGAAGTGTGACTTAGAAAGATAAATAACATTTTTACTAATCATCATTTAGAGTAATCTAAATGTTGTTTCTTGGTCAAACTATGGAAAAATGCTAAACCAACCAAGCATACAGCCCCCCGACCATATCACCCAAAATTTCAAACAGCTACTGTCTGTCAAGTAGGGGAAACACTAAAAAGCATATTCTTTGCTTCATTATTAGGATAGAGCAAAAAATCTTAACTGTTTCACTTGAACTTCGGCAATTGATCAAGCTGTTTTTTCTTAGCTATGAAAACTGTGGTCTGATTTTCCAAAAGTAATGGAGAGTGTTAGAGCTGTCACAGAAATGTTTATAACTGTAGGAGCTCAAATGTGTTTTATAAATCTGAAATCTAATTATTCAAGACTGGACTACTCTCCCTGCAGTGCACAGCAACCACTCCAGCTGGCTAGTGCTAAAAATTTTAAGCAGTCACTTGTAAGTATAACAAATGAGTCTACAAGATCTACAGCATGTTTTACTGTATTTTGCCAATACCTGGTGTTTACTTCACGAAACAGACCCAAATCATGACACTTGTTTGAAAGTTATGAGTTTCTAAAAAACACAAGAGAGAAGAGAGGTAATATTTCTTTGGGAAGTGACACAGTTAGCATTTTTTCAATGAATTAGGACATCAAACAAACCACCAAGCCAGATGCTAATGATAGGGCTATGCAAGATGTCAACATGGGTAAAGAGTTTTTAATTTTTTATTTGTGGGAGCTGGTGCAATCCAAACATATGTGACTGTGAAAAATCAAGTACCTGTTAAGAACAGGAAGTTAAAGAAGACTTGAAGCTTAATACTTCTGTTCCTGGTGTAAACTCCTTTTTAGCAAGTTTTCAGCGAAAACCTGAAATACTCAAGGGACACAAAATTTATGCAGCCTAGTGTAACCAGTTCTAGTGCTATCCTATCATATCAAATTTTACTTATGTTCAAATGGAAATGTGTTTTTCATACCATGGGAATACATGGATGTCTCCACCTGAATAATTCCTTTTGGATTAAGAGTAGAATATTTCAAGGAAGTTTCCTAATCAGCCCTGAGTCTGCTGCTTGTTTCTTATTCTGGAGTGCTTTAAGTGCCCAAGGAACACATTCTTTTTGAATTAACTGAACTGGAGGATGTGTTTCTGGAATTCCACCAATGCAACCAAGCTGCTAGTGGGCATTTAGCCCACAGGGATCACCTAAAGTCAGCCCAAGGTAAAACCCCTGAAACCAATATATTCAGTCTTCAACAGCAGCTTTCCATTCTGCACACATGCTGCGAGGGCAGTGCAGTGCTGGCTACTGAGCTCACGGTTAAAGGCCCAGTATGAACGAGCAGAGTGCTCTGTGCGCTGTGAGTAGCTCTCCACGTGGCAGGGCCATTCAGACTAGACCCTTAGTCTGGCCTTTTCATGTGCAGTGCAGGTGGTAATATTCTTTTTTCTAGTGTCAGTAATCTATTTCTAGAGGGCTTATCGCCAGCTGCTTAAAGTTGATGTGTCTCCTTGAACGAACATTTTCTGGAAGGACTCTATAATAAATATTTTTTTCTGATATTTGGTACAAAGGAGAAGTGGATTTTCATTTCTGTGATGTCAATGTGCCTGGAAAAGACCATTTTTTTGACTTGATATGTGCTTAGAAGCTCTTAAAAAACAAGGTCAATTTGAGGTAACTATTTGCAAGGGAAGTTGAAAAGTTTATTTGCTTTACTAGACGAAACACACTAAATAGTGTTGGTAGATATTTTAATGATTATTTGTCTGAGGTAAATTATGGTAATTTTTAAAGCATAAGAACACATGGTGAAAAGCTCATTTTCCAAAAACAAGTTACTGATCTTACGTGCAGATCAGACAGTTCCCTGACATTAAGATATGCTTTGTTCAGCTAAAGGAAGAAGTATGGTTTGAAACTGTAAGGCCATAAAATGTCTTTTGCTTTGTGGCGGAGTTCATTTGTTTGTATGTTTTTGGGGGGATTTTGTTGGGTTTTTTGTTGGTTTTTAATTGGGATGACTTGGGCTCACCACTGAAACAGCATTGAGGGTGGGTGAATGGGATATTTTTATAAACCCAAATCTAGTAATTCTGTAAGGATTGCTCGGAGGTTTGCAATAGAGAACTTAAAGGCCCAGAAGATGTGGCTCTCTGACACTATTTCAGTGCTGAGTGGGAATGTTTTTTCATGCTGTTTTAGACGTTGCACAAGTTTCCTCTAGAAATGATTTTATTTTTAGTTTGATGTAGTGTATGTTCATGTCTATACATAGCATGCAGTACAATGTAGGTGCTCAAATTAGCTCAGGCAAAACATAGAGGTTGAACACTGTAAAACGTCATTAAACTAGTTAGCCCCACTTCTGTGAGATCTGAACACAGGAAGAAAAAATCTGGAAGTATCATTTCAGTCACAGTGAAGCATAAGGATGAATCACTGCTTTGTTAAAGTAACTGGTAATGATGTGCTATATCACATCTTTGCAAGTTTCGTTAACGAGTTAATCAGCCAACCCTAAACTGAATTTTCCCAAATAAAAAAAGTTTGAAACTTTTAATGCATTTTGAAATGCATCAAGTTATTGAAGATTAAAGCAATTAAATAAGGAGAGGCAAGGAATATAAATTTTCTTACTATGTTTGCAATGCATGCTCATTTTAATTTATCATTTTAAAGCTCTCCTTGCTGCTTTATTATTGAATAAGTTCTTCTCTTAATTAAATAAGTCATATAATCAGGACAAACAGCTGTTCACTAGAGTGACCTAATTAAGAGGATCTTACTGGTTTTCTGATTTGTATTACTAATAATGTTTATTGAATGCTCTTTGAATACTTCCCAAATAAATGATGATTCTCTTACTTCTACAGTCATTGAAAAAATGGGGCACGCAGATAAGAAGGTGTGTGATGTGAGTACTGGACTGTTTGTAAATCCAAATAAAGCCTGACAATTAGGTTAACAGCTAATTATGCCAATGAATGTCATAAATCTGCAAGATGTTGCAGGAAGTTAGGCTGTGTCAGGAAGTACTGCTAAAATGTCACCAAAAGAACCACATGAAGCCATCCTTTGCTGCTTGTCAGTGGTTTAGGCTGGAACAATGCTGGGTGGAAGTTGTTACAGGTGGAATAGATCCATCGTTATTCCTGTGAGGAGTAGAAGCTGTTAGACCTGTGGCAGCATAGGAAATTGTCTTTATTATTGTTACATTTGATCATGACTTTGTGTAAGATATTCGTCTCAGCAGTTATGTTTGTGCCAAAATTTTTTGCTAGATAATTTACTTGAAAATCAGGTTCAGGTGTCTGGAGTGAGGGGAGCTTGGGCTGGGAATGACAGGCGGTAGTACAGCCGCGTGCTGCAGTGCCGGCCGAGCTGGAGTGACGAGGTGTAGGCTGGCCTGTGCAGGGTGAAGGAAATATGCTCCCAGCCACGTCGTTTCAGACAGAGATATGTAAGCAATAAAAAAGACTAAAGATCTGACTTTCTCAGAATAGGATGTATGGCAGGTCACCAGTGGCCAGTTGGAAAATCACAGTTTATTCCTTTGAAAATGTAATGTGGAGCCTTCTTCAGAAGTAACAGATCACTTTCGTATCTTCTGCTGTACTTTCTCTGCCTTGTGAAATCCTCTTTATTCCTTACAGCAGGTTCCTTAAGATTTGTTCCAGATTTTTTTTATTTTTATTCTTACAAGGTAACCTCAGAGTCTTTTCTCATAGCTATTTCCATCCTTCTAACAGAAAAACTGTGCTGAAACCATGTTTGCTTTTAGATGGTGTTAGACAATCTGTTCAGGAGTGACGGTTGGTCCTTCTAGCTCAATTAAAGAAAAACAAGTTGATAAATTGAATCCAAATCTGTCAACATTTTAACAAAAAGCAGTTTTACCTACCAAGTTGATTTTATCTCTTTCCAAATCCTTTTACAATTTTTCAAAGACAGTTTCACACAATGACATTTTCTTGGGAACTGGAATATGATTAGTTTAATGAAATGTAGAAATGGGATGCTTCCAGCAATGCTGATTAAGGGAAAGAGGAGATGATTAGTTTTCTGTTGTATATAACATTTCTGGTTTGAAAAGATGTGTGAAAATGGTTATGCTAAAAATGGAGAATTACATTTTTAGTTGGGATAAATTATATGGGCTCTGTTAAATTCAGTAGAGTTATGCTGATTGAACAAAGCAAGCCTTGCCCTGAAAGAGGTGACTTCTCTGTGACTTGCAGTGTGGCTCCAAAAAGCCAGTACCTCTTCTTAGGTCTGGTTATCTGTTTCTACATCTAGGAGGTAATACTTTGTTGGACACTCTAAATTTTGTGTTATTGCAAGGTTGTAATTGCTGAGAAATTTAGAAACACAGTCAGAAAGCCAGCCAGGCATATTTGCAAGGTGAGTTCTTAGATTTGAAGGAAATTGATGAGTTAAAGTTTGTGTAATCAAATGGAAACAGCATGGTTTTTATTTGGGATGGTGGGAGGAGAGAAAGAAGTGAGGCAGGGGAGAGAAGCTTCCTGGAGAATATCTGGATTTTGGAGACAAGATAAAGTTACTTTTCCGTTATCGAATAGATTTCCCAGATCACCATTTTTGGAGTTCAGGAAACATTATATCTCCTTCAGCTGGAGGAAATGGAGATTTAGACAAATAAACTAGGATCTTAACAGTGAAGAATTGTGTAAGAATTTTGTGGAATATGATTTTTTTTTTCTTTCATGAGAAGACTTGCATTTTAATTTTATTACAGGAATCTTATTCGATTCATAAAAACATAATCGTTTTAACGTGATTCTTTCCAACAGTGTTTGTAATGATTTCTTTTGCATCATGGTAATTGTCCTAGCAATGAAAAAGATTTTCAAATGCTTTACAGTGCACAGCCAAACAACATGTAATTGAATGCAACTGTCATTGAAACAGACTGTTTTTCTGACCTGTTGTTTCATTGTGAACATGATGTTTATTTACTACCTTCATTATTGCAGCATTAGCATATAGAGAAGCTGTGCCTATCATCATGTACTTTCCTAACAGATGGCTACTAACTTCTTGAAGGCTTTTTTGTGCTTGCTTAAAATATCCCATATTGGCACAACGTTTCTTTCCTCAGTGTGAAGTATGATTGACCAGTTGAAATAGATTAATCTGCCTCTCCTCTGGCTTTTGAGCTTGTTTTGTACTGCAGCAAACTAGGTTTTGAGTCTAATTTTACAAAATGATCAAAGCTGCTTTTGCTAATAACAAGGTGTGGAAAGTTCCATTCAGTTGCATAATCTCTGAGCAAACAGCTCAGGTTGTAGCAATAACTGAAGACAGCATTTCTGCCAGGAAAGGTGCAAAAAAAAATATCCTTTGTATCTGCTCCACCAGAATTGTCCTCTACAGACATTCCAGCCTCGGGATTTAAATTCTTCCCCTTTCAGTCTCTGAGGCTGTGAGAATTTCCCTAGCCAGCTCTGTGAAGAACTGAGCCCCCTCATTCTGATACAGACCAATGGCTTGTGAACTCTGTCTGTTGCTCTAAGTCACGTTTTCTGCATTGATGCTGAATGTACAGGTGAGGAGGATCATTACTGAAGTATTTATGAGCTCCACATCATTCTTTGGGTGTGAGCTCAGTATTCAATGGTCACCTTTCCCAGTGAGGTCTGGTTTGTTTTGGGGTTTTTTTAGCCATAAGATATGTGTATGGACAATCTGCAAAGAGGAAAATACACACTCTAGGTCAGTATTGAATGGCTAAAATTTTGGGCAGATTTTCTTAAATGCTTGAAATAAGATAAAACACCACATTTATCAGTGCTGGAATTAAAATTTACAGAGATAAAAGGGAAAATCTTTTCAGTGTAATTCAGTCTTTTGTTATCCAGAAGTATAGCGTGTTTATAGTTCTGATTGCCATTGATTTTTTTAATTGGCATTGATTGCCTCTCAGCTTTGGTAAAGAGTATCTTGGAATTTTAAAATTCCAGCCTTTATTTGGTTTCTGTGCCCTATGTTTTATTGAATACTACCAAAAAGCTTTAGTTTGTTGTCTTTCAGTTATTATGCTCTTCTTTGAGCCTTTGGGAACTGTTTTCTTCCCAATTCCAGTTAGACCACCATGGCCTTTAGAAAAAAGTATTTCCATCTCAGGTTGTTCTGCTTAAAACATACTTTTTTGTGGTTCTGCATATCTCTTTGGATAGATGTGGATGATTCCTTATGCCCTATTCAATCTTCCTGAGGGGAAGCTTTCATCTAGGAGGTAATAGTAAAATCTGAATGGGTAAAATAGACCATGCAGACTCTATGTATAATATTAGCTGAAAAAAAATTACTTAGTCTAGGAATGTGTATGCAAAATGCTGTCTGCTGTGCTGCAGTTTTTGTAATGGCTTTGGAAGCAATCCATACTGGTTTTTATTTTCACAATGATTTTCTGATACAGTTTCAATCATATGTGAATTCTTTCTTTTCTCTGTGGTTCCTGCTTATTTTTTGCTCCATCTGTTGTTCCTCCCCACTGTCTGCTTATTCATAATGTCGTCTTTCAGAAGTTGAAATGATTGTTTAAACTGGGCATTCAGTTTTCACATCTTGTTCCTGGCTACTTCTGTCTCATCTATCAATTTTTCAAACCAATGAGTGTTTTCTTTGTGTTTTGGTCTCTTTTGGAGAGGCAGTGCTTGACTCTTTCTTTGCACTGATGCTATAGTTTCTTTCTCGTAGAAGAGAATGATTATTCCACTGTGTATGATTAAATAATTGCACTGAATACTTATTTCCCTGTGCTAATACTAACACAGTTTTGTTAGCACTAATAGAAAACCAAGGTATTACAATAAAATAACATTATTTTATGCCACATTACTACTGGACAGCATTTGAAATCTAAGCACTCAATGGCAAATACTTTCTCATTTTAAATTTTCATCTTTGGACAGAAACCAAGTATCAAAATTCTCATAAATAAAAGTACAGAAGTATGTTAAGAGTCATGATATAGTGTTTGGAAATTTACCTGTAAGCAGGTACTATTAGACATTTGTTTCAGTAATTAGCATTTTTCTAATTTTCTTTTTGCAATTTAACTGTCCCTGAATGTAAGAAAGTATTAGGTTCATTACTTTCCCTTTGGAGAATACTGAAGGAAAAAAATCTTGCCTTAGGAGGACTTAATCAGGAAGAGTTTCTAAGCATAAGTATTCAAATCCAACTATTTCTATGTGATTTAATGATTCAGTTCTTCAGTCATGCAAACAAACTATCATTCCTTCACTGGAGTCACTTCATTGTGCAAAGCTTAGCATATTTGTAGTATGTTTGTATTTAGAATTTGCAAATGTACTCTCCAGTTGGCCCTTCCTGAGCTTTGGGTTTAGGATGATATGCATCACAGAAATATGCTCTATATGATGAGAGGTAAAGAGTGTACAGTGCTGTATTTCTTTGTTTCTGAAGAACCAGTTATGACCAGAGTGGTAAATACCAGGTCATCCTGCTTATAGAGGTCACTGACAAAACGGAATTGTGAAATTGTGGGAAAGGGAGAAAGGTATGAATGCACTGTGGCAAAAAGGAGTTCTAAGAAGAAGCAGATGTAGTTTACAATGGAAGAGTTAAGGGAGCAAGCAGTTTTGGCAGCCCTCTGACAGAGTACCTACTTCTCATTGCAGGCTCAAGCTTAATTTTGTTGTTGAAATCTGGCCCCTAGCTTTTGGAATAAAAGTCTAGGGCACGTTTTTAGTGCTCTGGAAAACAAAGGCAAACTAGGTTTGTGCCTGGCTATGTTTATAGTACAATAAGTCAAATATAAAATAGTTAAATCAGAGCTATAACAAAACCTTCTGGTAATTGTTCCTTCTCGGGAATCTTTATTTACCCTGTTTCTGGGAATTGACAGTTATTTGCCATTCTAGGAGAATCTCCCTAGAAAAGCGATCACAAAAGGAGCTTACTATATTCTTCCCCTCTTGTTGCTAGGTTAGCCATAGGCTATTTCTAGAAAGGACCCATAAACTCAAAAAACCCCAATTTGTATAGGAGAGCTTGAAAAAAATGAATCCTGGCAGTTGGTTCTAATGTCTTTAATGAAATAGATCTTTCATGTTTCAATGGCTTATGAGTCCTAATCATCATGACTTGTTTTTTACTCTAATAATTGTGAACAGCTTGTGATTCACCGTTATAAAACTAATGTCTTCCAGCAATAGCAATATGACTGTAGACTTAGTCTGAGGTGGGAATCCTGCCAAAAACAGTTGCAGTTTCTGCATTATCCACCAGATCACCATTATATTTGGAAATACTGTCCCTTCTTTCCCCTTCTGCTCCTAAAAGACCAAAAAAACCCCAGAAGGATTGTAAGAATTTGTTTTTAGACAAAGTCTGAATGCTTATTTGTAGCATGTTTTTATTACATGGCATAGGTGCCCACCCACTTACCTTTAGTGGAATTTCGCACAGAAAATGCAACACTGAGGTTCTTCAGTGTGACACTGTTACACTGATCACTGCTGATGAAAATTTATTTTTACCTGGATTATAGTTTATCCTGATTTTTCTGGCTGACCCAGATGTGAGTTATGTCCATACTTGAAGATTTATGTTACAGAGATTTTATCTCACGTTAAGGGAGCTCTGGTTGAATTAAATGAGACATTATGTCTGTTTCGCAATTTTCATAATAATTTTAAAAATATGAAATGATTTTGCTTTTACGGTATTATTTGTTGGGATTGTTTACACGTGTGTGTGTGTGTGTGTGTAATTCAGCTTTTAAACTGCAGCTCCTCTAAGTACTTAAAACTGCAGTGACTTGACTTTTCCAGCTAGAGGTGGTGCTTTTCACTTGCCTTTCACTTTGTGCAGGAGAGGAGATCAAAATTCCAGTTTTTACCAACCTTCCCCAGTGGAAGACACACGTATGTAAAGACTGATAATTTATCAGGTGTAGAGATTATAAAATGGAGAGTTGTTCACTGTGTTAATCCAAGAGTGCTGTATTTAGCTAAGTTGTGATGAGAGGAGACATGAGTTTGTGCCTTGTCAGGGAGGATGTTCAGTTCCAAAGAACAGCAGTTATCTTCTGAAGAGAGCAGAGTGGGTGCATGTTTGTGTCACTGAAGAGGTACACTGGAGCACAGGCCACTGGCATTAACAGGTCTGTCCTGTGGGTGGATGGTGGAATAACACCTTTCACCCTGTCATGGGTTAACTCTACCCCTGCAAAGCACTCACACAGCTACTCACGCTTCCCTCTGTCCCCAGCGTACAGAGGAGAAGATTGGAAGAGCAAAAGTGAGAAAACTGATGGGCCAAGGTAAAGGTCTCCAGTGTCAGGAAGGTAAGGAGGGGATGGGTGGTGATTCTGAAAAGGCATCACCAATTGTTTTCAAATTTTCTGGTTGTTGGCTGCTGTAGGGAACATTATTCCATCGCTGACTGATGATGGAAGAAAAGCAGTAAGTGTGACAGGAGAAGTGCATCCTAGGTGTTGGCAGTAGTGACATAAAACATTTTTATTTTTCAGTGGTCCTTTGATGAGACTGTTGTTGTGTCTGCCACCTTATATGCAGTATTAAAATGGTTTAATACAGAAGGTCACAGTAGTGTACAAGTAACAATCTTTGCAAGATTCTCATCCAGGAATTCAGAAGTAAATTGATGCTCTATTTTAATGTGCATTTTTGAAGGTGAGTTATGAGGCATTAATGTCTTTATTGTAGCAAGTTCAGATGGTATTTAGCCTTCACTGCACATGGGAAACAATTATTCATGAGTGTGTGGGGAGGTAGTGAGTTGGTTTTGCCTCAGTTAGAGCATAATGGTGTGGAATAGAACAAGGAGTTCCAGTAACTTAAACAGTAAAGCTATTCAGAAAATTCACAGCCTTTTTCAGAAATCTTTGTTCAGCATGACAGAGCTGCCCAGAGACAGGGCTCCGATGGGAACATGCTGCCACACAGGTGTGGGGCTGGAGGGTGGAGCCTGCTCTTACCAGTGCTGACCAGCAGCAGCGAGCACTCCCGTGGGAGGTGTGCCCGGGTAGGGGAACTGCTCTGCTCATTGACAGGGTTCTGGGAGGTGAGTGGGTTTAGGAATAGCAGGGAGAGCAAGAGAGAGAGAGAGACTAAAACTACCTGCTTTACCTGAAGTCTACTGCCTCCCCAGGGCTCTGGTTTAAGACATGAAGAAAGAGCTTCTTGCCCTGAATACTGCCTTTGATTATTATCCTTGATTGATTTTTGTCATGTAAGCAGTAATGAAGTTGCAACAAGAAGTCTGAGAGCAACCAAGAGACTTCAGGGACTTGGGACAACTGGTTGAGGGATCGGGAACACAAGTGGCATTTTCCTCTATCCTTCCAAGTGCAGAGAGGATGAGGGAAGAAACAGAAAAAAACAGGAAGCCAGCACGTCAATACCTGGCTCTAAGCCTGGTGTCATCAGTAGAATTTTGATCTTTTGGGTTTTTTTTTTTTTTGGTCATGGGTAAATTAATTGACTTGACATCAAGTCTGCTGGGACTGTGGAGGTCCCAGGTTTCTGGAAATTAGCAAAGGTGACACCCATCTACAAGAACTGGAAGGATAACCTGGCCTGTCAGCCAAACCTTGGTGCCAGGGAAGGTCATCTTGAAAGCTGTCACAAGGCACATGCAGGTCAAACAAGTGATCAGGCCCAGCCGGCACAGATTTATGAAAGACAGGCTCTGCTCATCCAGCCTGATCTCTTTCTATGGCAAGACGACCTGCTTGGTGGATGAGGGAAAGGCTGTGAATCTTGTCTACTTGGCTTTAGTAAAGCCTTTGACACTGTTTTCCACAGCATTTTCCCAGACAAACTGACTGCTTATGACTTGGAGGAGTAAAAAACTGGCTGGATGGTCAGGCCCAGAGAGCAGTGATGAATGGAGTTCCAGCCAGCTGGCAGCCAGTCACAAGTGGTGTCTCCCAGGACACAGTGTTGGGGCCAGCCGTGTTTGATGTATTTATCAACCATCTGGATGAGAGGATCAAGTGCACCCTCAGTCAATTTGCAGAGGACACCAAGTTGGATGGGCATGTTGATCTGCTGGAGGGCTGGAAGGCTCCACAGAGGGATTTGGACAGACTGGATTGATGGGCTGAGGTCAATTGTATGAGGTTCAACAAGGCCAAATGCCAGGTCCTGCACTTGGGTCATAACAAGCCCATGCAGGGCTACAGGTCTGGGAAAGAGCAGCTGGAAAGCTGCCCCGTGGAAAAGGACCTGGAGTTGCTGGTCAAGAGCAGCTGAACATGAGCCAGTGTGTGCCCAGGTAGCCAAGAGGGCCAAGGGCATCCTGGCCTGGATCCGCAATAGTGTGACCAGCAGGACCAGGGCAGTGACTGTCACCCTGTTCTTGGCACTGGTGAGGCCACAACTCAAGTCCTCTGTCCAGTTCTGGGCCCCTCACTACAGGAAGGACATGGAGGTGCTGGAGCGTGTCCAGAGAAGGGACATCGAGCTGGTGAAGGGTCTGGAGCACAAGTCTTATAAGGAGCAACTGGGGGAGCTGGGGATATTTAGCATGGAGCAAAGGAGGCTCAGGGGAGACCTTATCACTCTCTACAGCTGCCTGGAAGGAGGGTATAGCAAGGTGGGAGTTGGTCTCTCCTCGTAGATAACAAGCAATAGAAGAGGAAATGGCCTCAAGTTAGGATAGGGGATCTTTAGACTGGATATTAGGAAAAATTTCTTCATGGAAGGGGTTGGGAGGCATTGGAACAATTGTGGAAGCTGTTGAGCGGCTATTGTGGATGTTTTTAGAAGATGTTGAAATATGGCACCTGAGGACATGGTTTAGTGATGGACTTTGCAGTGCTGGGTTAATGGTTGGACACTGATCTTAAAAGTCTTTTCGACTCAAAACAATTCTATGATTCTGTAATGATTAGCAGTTGGAATGGAAAAGGTTTGACCATCTTGTACTCTAGCCCTGTAAAACCTGCAGCATCCTTTTATAAAGAGGTGTTACTCATCAAGTTTTTTAATCACTTATATTTTCTCACCTGAGGCAAAATTCTGACCTAATTAAAGTTAATAAGTGAAAACTTAAAACTGGCAGACTCAGAATTTCACTCATCCTGTTTAGGTGCTTTTAATTGGAGTATATGAATAATTAGGGCGTGAGAGATGACTGGTAGCAAAGATAGGTAGGCAAAGCCATGAAAAGAGCATAGCAATGAGTAGTAACAGGCATAAAGGGATAAGGTTTCTTTTAAATAAATAAACACGATTTTAAAAATAAAGATACATAACTTTGAAGGATAAAAATGTAATATTAGTTCAAATCTAAGAAATTCTAAAAATAAACCAACTTATTTTTGCTCTTATATGAATTATATTCAAAGATTAATGCAGTAAATGCCTGGGCAAAATTAGCATCAATTACATTGTGATTTCTATCTATAAACAGGTCAGGTGTCTCTAGTAGGATGTGTCTTGTTCAAGGTGACTCTGCAAACCAAAGAATGCATAAGTGATAAGTCTGAATTAATCAGAGATTAATACTTCCCTATTGTACCCTGGGTTTAGAACTTAGGCACTAGTATACCCTGCAGTCTCAAAGAAAAGAATACCCCAGAAGAGCCAGCTCTTTCGCACAAGCTGTTGTGGTCAGTCACATTCATGAAGTGGCTTGAATTGCCTCCACTGATAAAAAGTGAATGATCAGCATGTTATTTACACCTATGAGGTTATTCTTCCTGCAACATGACCGCAAGTGTCATCCAGAAGGACCAGCTTTTGCTGAGTCCTGCAAAGCAGGAATTAAAATAATGCTTTGATACAGGAGGGTTTTAAAGCAAATGGACTTCTTACTGCTCTCGATAGATTTGGGTTTAGTTTTGGCTTTGTATTTCCACAAATGGAAAGTTATTTAAAGTATTTTGCAAATAGCTTAGTGAGTCTTGACCTGAGAGGCAATTTATTTTTAACATGACAAAACATTATGTATTTCCATAATGCTATGTGTGGTCATAATGTCTCATTTCTTGAATTGCAACTGCCGTTGATGTCTGTCATCACGATTCTTTACAACATAAATTGAATTTAAGAATAAGTTGGTGAGTTTTATTTCTGAATTTATCATCTAGGAGTGTGAACTACATATCTGATAGTTTCTTTTTGTTGTTTTTTCTAGTGTAAGTTTTCTATTACTGATTGATAATGCTAACAAATTATCTCCATAGCAGAGTATTACTTTTTTTTGCCTGGTATTTATGTGATCTGACACATTTCAGACATACATTTCTCATAAATACATACATTATAGAGTTTTCAATTATTTTTAAAAATAAATTCCCCCACTAATCTTCTGTCTTTCTTTTTCCTAGTCTGCTCCCAGTTTTCAAGAGGAGTCTTTGCTATTTTTGGATTCTATGACAAGAAGTCTGTAAATACCATAACATCATTCTGTGGGACTCTTCATGTCTCCTTCATAACTCCCAGCTTCCCAACAGATGGAACACATCCCTTTGTCATTCAGATGAGACCTGACCTCAAGGGAGCTCTTCTTAGCCTGATTGAATACTATCAGTGGACCAAGTTTGCATATTTGTATGACAGTGACAGAGGTAAGGTGTGGTACTTTTTACCTGCACCCTGTTTGGCAGATGTATCTCATTGAAATCTGGAACTCGTATTAGATAAGTAAATAACAGAAGAAGTATTTACCTCCAACAAGTGTAAGTGTAATTCAATCAAGTGTTTCTTGAATTTAGAAATGAGCTTTAGGGACAAAACCAAAATTGTTTCAATGAGAATGAAATTGTTATGGTATGCATTAATAGAATTGCAACTGTTAAGCAATGTGAGAGTAGTCACCTGCTGTAAAACAGTTTCTATGTAAAGTTTTGTCTTTTTTTTGTTAAAGAAACATCTAAGGAGAAAAAAAATCTGAGCATGAAGGGCTATCTGCTACCACAGATTCACTCCAGATATGCAAACTCTGTAGTTGGGCACCAAGCAAGCAATAAATCTTGGATGCAGTCAGTCCCTGCTTCTTTGGAGACTGCTTTTGGTATCGAGTCCCTCTCCTCTGTTGGGCTTAGATTTTATTGTTGATGTTGATAAACCCAAACTCCTTGCTTGGGATCAATTAACTCCACCATACAGATTTCTCGTGCCCTTTTATGGCTGTAGTAGTAATGATGTAACAGTTTATGAACTTGAAAATCTCACTGGCAAATTGTTGTATATCAGTTTTCTGAGAAGAAGCAGCTTTATCCAGAAAGGGTGGGTTTTTGATTGCTTTTTCTGGAATTCCATTATTATCATTCCATTTTCAGGTTCTCCTCACCTAGTAGTCCTTGGCTAACTTTCTTCTATTCTTACCTGCTCCTGCTCCCTTTAAAAAGGCTATTTTGTGGCTTGCCTGCATGTTCATTGGTCAGAATTAAATACTAAATGCATTTTAAATTACAAAGTGCTAATAGATTTAAAGCATGGTTACACCACTCCATGGTTTATTGAGTAATGGGGTGACAATTAATTCCCGACATTCTGATGCCATTTTATACATGATATTAAGAAGCTGAAGGGGTCTCCTCAAGGGAGTTCTTTATCATTTTTGTAAGCAGTCAGGTTAGAAGAACTAAACCTGGTGTGTAGCCTCCGAAGGTAATGTCACATGGAACAATGAATGCTAAGCTCATTTCTCTAGCAGTTCCTTTTCAAATTCACATTAGAATCAGAAACATTCACTGTCTTTTTAGAAAGGACAGATGTAAAACTCCTTTCTTAGCCAGTACTCTGTCAATCATCTAGCAATGGGCAGAATGTGACCAGCATGTGATTTATATTTAGGAAATACTGAAAAACACCTAGTTCTTGTGAGCTGCACTGTCTGGATCTGACCAGGAATAACAGCATGAGATTGTTCTTTCTAGCCACCCTTCCGGTTCTTTCTTTTTTTTCTTACCTGTTGGTTTTAATTGTGGCAAGGCACCCCAGTGATAACAAGCTGCAAGGCATGAAGCTCCTACCCTTATGTAGAGTAAATCGTTGTTCCTCAGTGCTCCCCACAGATTGCATGAGGTCAGCCTGCAGAGCCGAGCCATTTGTAGCCAGCAGCATTGACATCAAATCCTGGATACACAAGTCCCCAGTTCCTTTAAGCACTTTTGCCTGCTAATGTAGAGACAGTGATGTATATTTAAGGAGTGATATAGAATTGAAGATGTTTCCACCTTCAGGAGTGAGATAAAAAAAGGCAGAGACTTACTCTTTCTGGCAACTATGAAGGCTAATAGGGATTAGTTTGATAACTTATTCCTAAAGAGTCATTTATTGCTGTTGTTCGAGCACCTCTGTGGTTAGAGACTGACTGGCTGAAGCACAGGGCAATTTCCTGTCATTCCTGTCCATAAGGAGTGAGGCCATTCAGTATATGTGTGCCCAAGCTATTACTGTCTTAATACAGGAGTTATTCTCATGTAATGTGGAGCAGTGTCCTTTACCATCCTTGCCTCCTCTCTGCTGCCATTGCTAACAGTGAGTTTTGGAAGAAGTAGTAGCGTTATTGTAAGATTCTGTCTGTAGAAGAATTGCTAAGTTATTCAGCCTCAGTTCAGTCTTCCTTTTCAAAGCTCATTGAGTTAAAAGTTTGTCTCATGATAACCAAAAGAGGATCAGGCACGTGAGTTTCCCAAGCAGAAGTGCTTCTGCAGCTTAATAAAAGCAACTGAAGTTGCTGGAGTTTTCTCCTCTGCAGAGTCTCCCACTTTTGTTACTACTGTCCAGATAATTTCACTTTCACGGAAGTATTGCTGCAAATGCTTTCTGTTTGGTTGGTTTTGAGGGGGTTTTTTTGTGATTTTGCAATGTGTTGTTGCTATCAGAATAAACTAAGCTGTATGGGCATGACAAAGCTGGCACCTAAAGAAAAGGCAAGCAATCCAGGCAGCCATTTGACATCTCTGCAGAGAGTACCTCCAGAAAAGAGAAACTCTAGGGAAAGTAGAAGATCAGAGGGATGAAATATAGAAACTCTTTGCAATTTAGCATTAGTCTTTATTAATTTGTGCCTACGTGAGATTAACTCAGAGGAAATATAAACAGGTTGGAGGACCTGAAATCTGCTAAATGAGTTTTGAAACAGTGATTCAGATTAAATGTTTTTCAGTTTGGCTGATTTTTTTTTTTTTTTTGAATTTTAATTTATCATTTCAAGCCATATTTTAAGGTATAAACATACTTTAGTGCTTTTTCATGTTTTAAGATGCTCCCTTCATATCTCAGTTTGCTTACATTACTAATCTTTCCCTTTTAACACAAGTTCTCTGTATTTACCTTTAGCATTTGAAATCATTTATATGTACTGGTGGACTGTAGTTACCTTTGATTTTAAAACAAATATTTATTATATGACATACAAAACTTAATATCAGTCTTTCTTAAAGAGACTTGGAAAACTAGAATTGTATGAAATAATAATTCAATTTATGCTTTTGGAAGCCTGCCATTTTCTACCTTTGCTGATGACCAGTCTTGTGTGGTGCTGTATGTCATTACCATTTTCACTGATGAAGCTGAATTGCTAAACACTGATCAATCTTAATTTAATATTAGACTTACAGCCTATGAGACAAATTAATTCTTAGTGCTCTCCGTCTATGTCTATGGGCATAACCACTATTAGTGTCATGAGAGTTATACCTGAAACTCCCTTTACATACCAAGTCAGAATTTGTCTCAAAAAAAAAGACTCCTGATGTTTGGTGGTTTCAGGAGAGAAGAACATGCAAAAATGTCAATTCAGTCGTAAGAAAGTCTAATTTTTTTTTTTTCCATATAATAGTATTTGGTATTCTTAAAACTGCTCTCTAGAATCATGTAGAATTCTCTGGCAGGAGTTGAAACATGGTAAGTCTCATTCTTGTACTGCTGGAAATCATTAGAATTGTACGTTTTGTCTAGCAGGAATTAATTTCCAGCAGTAATTTTCATGTTTCTCTACTACATTATTTCATCCCTAAAAAGTAAAATCTGTCAAGTTAAGTCTTCACTGGTTTTACAGTATATTGTAGGCAGTTGCATCTGTACAAACATTACACAGCTTCCTATCAGGAACATGCCAAAAGTACAAGATGGAAGGGAACTTCTCTGCACTGCTTGTAGGTGTTAGCATTGAGCCTGCATATCTGTGTGGAAAAATATATCTCAGCACATCTTTCATAATCAGGAATGTGCCTGTAGGCAACAGAAATAGTACATCCATTACCATCACTGCAGAACGTGGGAATTCTGCCATAGACTTCAGTGAGGTCCAGGTTTATATGCAGTACGGCTCAAGCGCTGGGAACAAAAGCTGTTCAATAGCTTTTGCTTAAGCAGCTGATCCTTTAATAAGCCTGATCCTTTTTTTAATTAGTGGCTTATCCTTTTGCTCTAATTGGATCACTCCTCTCCTAGAAGATCTCTTTCCCACTATGTGGAATTCCAGCAGTGGATCCGTGAAACCAACAAAATCCAGTTCTGAAGAAGGCTGAGCCAAACCCATAGGTTGTCCTTACGAGACTTTACTTTGATGCCTTGCAGTGATGCAAATGGAAATTTCATGCAATGATAATTGATTGGGCCCACATGTATCTTAGTTTCTGACTTCTGCCTACTTATGACAGGTCACACAAGTTACAGGAGATCTTAAAACTGTGATCTCACAAATCACATTGTAGAAGCTTGTTAATTCCTGAAGCTTTTTCAGTCATATATTCTGTTTTCTCCTGTGCTTCACTAGGCTTATCGACATTGCAAGCTGTGCTGGATTCTGCTGCTGAAAAGAAATGGCAAGTGACTGCTATCAATGTAGGAAATATTAACAATGAGAGAAAAGATGAAACTTACCGTTCACTGTTTCAAGATCTAGAGGTAAAAAAGGAAAGACGAGTGATTTTGGACTGTGAACGTGATAAAGTCAACGACATTGTTGATCAGGTTTGCTATTCTCCTTTCTTCAGTGACAGCAGTTAGCAGTATTCTATAAGTAAATGTAATGAGTTCATTTGTCTTGATGATATTTTTGTGATTATTATGAATCATTTGGTAGTGACAGGTTTGTATTGAGGACTGTGTATGTGCCAGGCAGAAAGTGAACATACAAATCCTATAATCCCTCCCTTTTCTCAAAGGCAAGATAATTCTATCTGGATGATCCCGTATAGTTTTCTATCCTGATTATTTTAAATAAAAACAGTAATTTACAAAGTACCTTATTCAGACTATTTCACAACCTAAGTGGTATACTGTATTATACATAGTGGATACACGGTTATATGTGGTCCAGTATAAGTAGTTATGTCTATGGACTAGTTCTTTTTACACCTAGAAGGTATTTTCTCCCTCTAATGAATTTTCTGAGAACCTTTTATGTCTTGGGAAGACTGTATCACAGCTCCTCTTTCTCATTTAATGCCCTTTGAAATTCATGTTTTAAAGGTCCTGGTCATTTGTACTTTCTTTGCTTGTCTCTTCATTTTGTGTCACTCTTAAACTGTATTAACCAAAACTGAATGCTGTTTTTCATAGCTAAGGCCTTCCGAGCTTTAAAAAGAACAGCAAATTCTGTCTTCTTTTCTCCACCCATGCAAATTATTTGCAATTTTTTTTTTGAATTTTATTTTTAGTAACATTATCATACTGCTGTGATTCAAATTACTGCATTACTTTGAAATCCACCACTTCAGTCCTAGTGTCTAGAAAGGTCTTACTGCTTCTGTATCTTGCTACTTCTTTTCACGCATGCAGAGCACAATGGAAAATTGTAAGGATAGTTCCCTGTTGGCTTGAGCTTCATCATGTGAGACTGTGCAGCATCAGTAGGGATGTATTATCAGAGTATGGATGTATTTGTTTGAAGGTTTTTTGAAGGGCTTGTTATTTTGGTCTTTGTTTTGAAGGTCGCTACATTTTGAAGAGGCTCAGACAATGAGCAGTGTCCTTAATGAAGTGCATTGTGTTTGTGTGTTTTATTTGGAATTCATATCCACAAACTGTATCTCTAATTTTCAAGATAAATTTGAATTTGATCCTGTTCTCAAGAACATTTGATGTCTGAGAGTGTGATCTCTCTATCATCTGCAGTTTTTCAAAATCATATTTTCTGACTTACCAATGTCAAGAAATGTACAGTGTAGAGCAGTGTTTGACATAAGTAGTCCTTATAGGTTCCCTTCAGTTGGTTCTGTGTGGCTTTTCAAACGGTTCCCTACTTACCTTACAGTGACTTTTTGTCTCATCCATGTCTCTTGTGAGTTTCTAATGATGTCCTACAGAACAAACACATTAGACTCAAGATATGTCACATCTGCTGTTTCCTGATTCTCAGGAAACAGAGAAAAGAAAGATACTGCTTTGACATATTTTGATCTTGACAAGACTATTTTTACCATTTATCTTACTATCCTATAGATTCTTTTTAAAATAGGTGTGTAATATTCATTATAATTTCTGATATGAAACTTTGACTGATTGTAATTTCCTTCAGTTTCACCTTTTAGCCACTTTTTATAGACAAGAACCCTCTTTACCCTTCAGTTACCACTCATTTTTACAGGCTTTGTTTCATAATAGACCTATTTTCATCTTTGTCTGCTTCTTATTTTGATTGCAGTTCTGGGATATTTTTCTTGCCCTAATTGCACTTTGATAGATTCTGCCTTTTTTAGACCCTTAGAGTTTCTCAGCTCATCCCCACAGACTTGTGCTACTCCTCAAGCATACAGCTGCCTAAACTTTTGTTTCTGCTGTTTTGATTTGTAAGTCGCTGAAGAATTCTATATAACTGAGTCAGCCTCACAGGTCAGTTAATATAACTCCAGTTAGTTGTTCTCCTCTAAGTAGTTTACTGCTATGCCCTGGAATATATTCTCTTAAACTGTTCTCAGCTGTCCCATATAGGTTTATTCTTGGAATTCTCTTCACAAGATAGCCTAATTGTTTCTGGACTTTGGTCTCTTTTGTAAGCTTTTAAACTATTCTTATCCTTACACTCAGTAACTTCCCTTCCTTACATTTAAAGGTAAACCCACTTTCAATTTCTCAAGTAGCCTAAAAGAAAGTTTAAGTAACTGATTCTCTAATAATCTTCTCCATCTCTTAAAATGAAGTGCTGAACAGTGGATTTCTTGGCCTGTTACTATCCTTTGCGTGTATTCTTCTGATTTACTCTTCTAATAGCAGTGTACTTTAGGTCTTGCTTTGCTACCAGATTTACTTTTTTAAAAATTATTTTAATTCCTGCTCTGAAAAAAAGCCCTCAGAAATTTCCTTCATTTCATGAGGATATCTGAAGTAGACACATCATATCAATATCCCTCTTCTTTTTCTATGTGTTTTTACTGCAAGAAATGCAACAGGCTGTCTGTTAACCAGATTTTCCCTGAATACCAAAGTTTTATTTTCGTGCTCAATACGTAAAGGAGCAACTTCTTCACTTTTTTCCTTGCTTTTTATTGTTAAACAAATCTTTCATTTTAGTGCTTTGATTTATCCTCCAAATATTTTAAGCTGAGGTGGCAGTCTCAGGTTCAACCAGATCCACTTTTTAGCCCTTAGACCTTTGTACAGCCACAAAATGTGTTTGCAAAGTCGCTTCATCATTCTTGTTTTTTGTCTTGTGTTATAGTTTCTCTTCCAGATTTCAATGATTCATGTCAGTTGAAAAATATTTCAGTTCCCCAGCTCTCCTCAGACTGGTTTATATTTCTCTTCTCTGATCTGGCAGGTCTGTGTTACCATGCTTTTCATGATGTAGCTTCTGTCTCTTCTCAGGCAGCTTCCTTCGCAGAATCTTATTTCACCTGTGGGCAGCTGTGTAATTACTGCCACTACTTGTCTATTCCTGCTAGAGAAGGTCCTCTAAACTGCTGAATAGCTTTTGTGTGCACAGCTCCTTCATCATGGCTTTTGAAACTACCGCTGAATTTTCTCGGTTTTAACTGGCAGCACCCTTGGTGTTCATATGGACAAGGGGCAAGTTTTAGCAAGCTGGGGTAATGAGAGTACCCAGTGGCAGCTAGAGCAGTTACTAAGCATTGATCCAAAGGCTTGCAGCTACTGGTTGTCTTGTCAGACACCAATGATGAAGAAATATTTCATACAGAACAGATAATCTATTTGGTCTGACTGAAATTTCTTTGGAAGCAGCAGCTACGTAAGAAATTCATCTGAAAACAGTTCTTAAACCTCTTAATAAGTATTTAGTTTTAAGCAGTCTGATGCAAGTAATTGTTTCAGGATACTGAAGTTCATGTATCATATATAAATTGCCCTCAAAAGAGGAACAATTTAATTATTTCTGTGGCCTGTGTAATGTCCCTCTCAGTCTCAAACTCTGGTAATGTAAACTCAGTGTTAAAACTGCTTTCAATTACGTTTCTGCAACTTCATTAAATCAAGTATGTGGAATGTTGTTCAATAGTACCCTGATATAAGTTTCAGGATACCTAGTCTCAATATTTTAGTTACCTATTGTATGTTAAATGAGGAAATGAATGAGTCATCCTCTCTTAATTTGTTCTAATTGTTCAAAAGATGGAATAAACCTCTAGACTCCTCTTATCTTGCACATCCTTCCTCTGGAGGAGTGCTTAGGTTCAAAATGCAAACTTCCCCACACAGGCATAGTCTTAATTAGGCTTATTTGGGAGAGGAATCCATGCTACGTATCTGCCAGCAGAGAATGTTGAGAAATCACCAGCTGGCTTTGAGGGAGATCCTGAGGAAGACTTGGGGCAATAAACAATTGGAACTTAACAAGGTTTCCTCATAATTCATTAATGTCAGTGGGCAGAATCTAGCAGGAGTCTGTGAGGCACAGAGTTTCTAGGACTTGATGCCTGCTCTCTCCTGGCTGGGTTGTGCCTTGAATACGCAGCATAGTAATTAGCATTCAGATCCTGTGTCTGGAGGGACTCTGCCTCTTGAGACTTGGACTTCAGCGTGACTAATTTCTACCAGCAAAGAGTATGTTCAGTGGTGCATTAGGTAAAATAAAGCATAAAGCATTGAACAAACTCTGTACTGTATACCATAAAGCTCTTAACTAGCTTTTACATCATACTGCATTTTGTACCTTTCAAGTCTTTGTCTGTATACCAGGTGAACATTCTCCATTATGGGGGTGTTTCTTCTTTTTTACAGGTTATCACAATTGGTAAACATGTTAAAGGATACCACTATATCATTGCAAATCTGGTAAGCATTCTTAGTATTTAAAATATCTGTATTGCTCATTTGACTGTTTATGGAAGCACATCAATTAGTATTTTGGTTTAAATACATTTTAGAAAACAGGAAAAAAGCTAATGTCTTTATCCTTGCTAAATGAATGTATGTGTTGAGATTATATTTGTTTATTGACTGATTGTTTTCAGGGTTTAAATGCCTCTTATGATATTCCCATCAATGGGATTGGAGGTTTCTCAGCACCTTCAATAGAACTTCCCTTTTTCTACATACTTTAGAAAAAGAGGGTATGCAAAACAGGAAAACAACTTTCTGTGTCATAGGATGATACATTCGTTCAGCAAGGTGATGATTTCTCTCTCACAACTTTCAAACTACTTAAAAATCACGATTTTCATTTTTCGTTCTGCTAGACTAGTGAGTCTCGGATTTCCACATTTCATCCCTCAGATTGCCTGGATAATCAGTTTGAATTCATGTTTGCTTGACCATAGTTGATCAGACAGTATAGCTAACAGTGTTCCTGTGGGGAAAGTTCAGAAAACTCACTAAATTCTGTCAAGGTAATTTTTTTGAAATTGTGTCTAAAGGTGAAAGGCCATATTACTGACATTAAAGTCAACACTTACTTACTGAAGCTAGGGAAATGAATACAGTTGTTGTTTTGTAAAGCAAATTGTGCACACTCAAATCTATTACCTTGTTCAAGACGAGAGTTTTGGGGGTTGTATAGTGCAAGTGCCATCAAACCTTTTTTTTCGTCGTTTATTCTTGAACCGTGATAGTGTTTGATATAAATTCCAGCAGGGCCCGGAGTGCCTCAATTGACACTGTCTTCTGTAGTCCTTTGAGGAGCCTGAGGAAACAGAAGGACCATGGTGTGTCTCTGGCACTTGAGGCATAACCCCTGTCTCCTCCCAGCCTTTGATGAAAACGCTTCCCTCCAGGCGGGCAGTGCTCTGAAGAGTCATGTGGGTGCCATGGTGTTAAGAAGCCTTGTTCTTTAAAGGCCCCTTCAAAAGCTGAGCACTGGGGTTTCATTCTTATCTCTTAATAACTAATTTTTGGATAAAGAAGTTGAGGTGCTGATATTCACAAAGCAGGCATGAAATTCATACAAAATATGAAAAGTTATCTAACTGTTAGACATTTGTGGTTTGCGTTGCAAATGTTGGATAAACAGTATTTTGAGTCTTAAGGGAAATTTTAGAAAATGTGCCCAGAGGATTTCATTATGTTAACTGATTGCTACTGTAGCCATTACTTTAAATTTGTAACAGGAAGTCCATAAGGTCTAAAACTTACCGAATCTTGGGTTTTAAACCTGTTTAATATCATATATAAAGTGTTTATGGTAGTGATTTTAAAAAGGTCTTTTTCTCTGTTAGAAAGAAAACATCTAGTGTTTGAATCATATCCCATCTTCACTGAATCCACCTGCTTTCTTCTTTTTGGACTGTAATAATATTCTCCTCCAGTTCGATCAGTCAGACAAGAAATTGATCTACTTTAAGAATAAAAAATGCTGATAGATGGAGAGGAGGTTTTAGTGAAAATGTTCAACTGTCAAGTTACATGATGCCTGTAGAAGTGTCTGTATTATCAGGCAGCAGCAAATGAGGATCATTAATATGCAATAGTTAAAGAGCATCCAGTATAGCAATTGTAGCAATTTATGATAATGTAGTTTGAAGTCACTTCTTCTTTTTGTGTTCACTCACAACATTCATTTATACTGAAGTGTCTGACATCATTATTTCATGTAAATGCATTTGTATGGTTATTCGGGTGAAGTTAAATAACAGAACACAGAAAACAGAACACAGGAACTGTTTGTAAGAATGAGAAGTAGTTCTCTGTGTGAGAGGGAGGAGGCAGTGGAGATGGTAAGTCCTTCCACATACTTTAAAGTTCCTGACAAAAAGAGGATACAGCTGTGGCTGTAAGTATCCCTGCCTAAAACTTGCTTGCTCATGTCCAGTGTTCCCTTTCTCACTTCAGTGGTCCCCTTGAAATGAACAGGTTGTTTAGGAAGTCAGAATAGCAAGGACAGGTCCACTCAGCCCTTGCTCTCTATAAAAGTGTTTGTCTAGTGGGCAGCAAGAAGCGTTGCTGGCTGATGTAGCTGATGACTTAATCCTGGCAGCCCAGGATTCAAGTTGGATCCATTTTGAGGAAATTGTTGGCTTACACTTCTGCAATAAAGGTCATATGGTAACTCTTTCTTTTTATACACTATTGAGACAACTGCCAAAACTATTGAAATAACAGACATACTTTTTTCTGTGCTCAGGGATTTACTGATGGAGATTTGTCAAAAATTCAGTTTGGAGGAGCTAATGTCTCAGGATTTCAGATAGTTGACTATGATGATCCTCTGGTGTCAAAATTTATACAACGTTGGTCAACACTGGAGGAGAAGGAATATCCTGGTGCACACACTAGCACAATCAAGGTATGTCTTGTATTTGTTTTAACTGCACTAGAAGTATGGGAAGAGAAGGGTTTGGAATAGAAAGAGAAGAGACAGAGAAAGCCCTTGAAAATCAACAGTGCCAACACAATTTTATATTTCTCTGGGGTACTTTTAACACTCTCTGTCATAGGACTGATTGAGCAAAGATGCTACAGTTAAAAATGTTCAAGACAATTTTTTCTTTTGTCACTGTAAATCTGTACCTGACAACTTGTTGGGTAATTGGTTTAGCTATGATGATAGATTAACTAGGTTTACTGACTATTTTTGATTCTTCTTTTTCTCTGTGTCTTGAAATTTAATGTTTTAAAGACAAATATTTAATCATGCTTTCAGGGAGCACATATTTAACGCTTTTTTGATGTAACCTAATATCCCAAAGAAATGGTTTGACAGCTCTCTTGAGACAGATGCTTACAAAAACTTATAAGATTAAATGCTATGCCTGATGTACAGAATCATGGTCTAATTTCAGGCCTGCGTGACACACGGTGTGACACTGGGCAAGTGATTAAGCTTTTTTACCTCAGTTTTACCTCTGGATAAGGCTAGGATAATAGTAACTTCTTACCTTCTCTAACCGTCATGAGTATCAATTAGTGGCTGCAAGATATTAAAAAAGAGTAATTCCATTTTAATGCTAAATAATTTTTGTTTTAAGTACTACAATCAGAAATTTTAATAAGAACACACTCTTAAATAGCTCTAAAAGACAAAAAAAAAGTTGCAAATGTTCTAGCCATAACTTTTTTTGTGCTATAGTTTGAATATGAAGCACGTTCTTAGTTTATAATGAAATTAATGAAAAGTTTCAGCATGGAAGGAAGAACGCTTTTTTTAAATGGCTGGTAGAAAAGTCTTTTAAAACACACAACCTTAATTTTAATTGAAAAAAAAAAAGATTATGGGCTGCTTTTTTATGAGACCGAGTTTTGTGGTAACTTGGTCAAAGGGATTTTTTTCTGTGGTTATTTTTGTAGTTTAAAGTCTTTATGACAGAAGTAGTGAATTTCTTACTTGATGTTTGACAAAGTAAACTGGAGTCTGTGTCAGGTATCTAGGTACATTTACATTATAGATGTGTAGTATATGTGATCTGTATTGCTCTCATTTAGGAGAAAGGGAAGGGATGTGGCTGTGGGGAATTAATAGAATCCTTTTATCTCTCTGACTCTTGAGTGCCCGAATCTACCTACATATTCATGTTGCAGAATCATAGTCTGGAAATAATAATAGGGAAACACATAAAACACGTGACTGAAGTGAAGAACTCAGAGTGAAACCAAGATGCAGTTTTTACCATTGGTAAATGGGTGAGACAGTAATAAGGTCTCTGGTGTTACTTACACTAGGGGGAAATTGCACGTGTGTTAGATAACATGAAGTGGTTGCAGTGTTGTATTAAAGCACTAGAATCTCTAACTCTGTCACAGGTATTCCCTTTATTTCTTCCATGATAAGTTCTTTCAAGTCTAGTAGAAATTGAAAGAGTCAAAGTACAATATTTGCAATATCTTCTGCTGTTGAGGTTTATTTTGTTACAAATAGTAAAAAGTAAAGTAATTGAAACACTTATTTTCCTGAATTTCATTAATTTAGAACACATTTTAAATTCAGTTTAAAAAGCTGACCTCTCTTCCTTTTTATATTGTTTCCTCAAGGTATTTATAGGACTGCACTGATACTCACGCAAGAAATTGAGACTTATGTTAGATTATCAGACAATTTATAAATGCTAGAGGTACTGATGGAGAGGAAAGTGTGGATGTATATTGCCATATTTGGTGACAGAGATTGTATCAGTCACTGTATTTCTTTGTGTAGCTTTCTATCTCTTGCCCTTATACACGTATTACTTGTCATTTTTGCTTGTCATTACATGTAGGGTTAGAGATATGTCACATTTCATTCCCATCCGAGAGCGAGCTAGAGGCAGGGCAGAATCACAGAAATCATAGAAACAGGCCAAGAGAGGTCTTTGAGCAGTCAGTCACCCGGTCTGTCCTCCTTGCCTGAAGGCAGAATCAGATAAACATTTGCAGTTCCTGTGGGTAGTGATTTCACAACTTCTCCAAGTGTCTCTTTCAGCCCTTAAATGATCTTATTTTTGGCTTTTGTCTAACATTAATCAGCTTTTATATCACCTAATCTGTTGCTGCTTATATGTTTCTAATGGCTGTGAGAGGGTTGCTTTTTGTTGTCCTGTATTTGAAAATGGCTGCCACCCTTCCTGCCTTGCTTTCCTCCCTGCAAAACTAAATAATCCCTTTTCCTTTGAATTTTCTGCTCTCAGATCGTGTTTGTCATTTTGCTCTGGAACCTTTCTATTTGGTACCTCTTTGAAATACCAGACTGGCTGCTGCTATGCTGAGGAAATGGCTTCATGTGTCTCAGAGACAGTGCTCATTTCAGGGGGTTCTTTTGTATTAGTTTCTTTTTTCTTTTTTTTTTCCCTCTCCTCACCACCAAGACACTATTGAGATATATTTATCATGGGATACATGCTGACAGCCAGATCTTTTTCTGCATTGCTTTCTTGTGCTGCTGCTGATTTAGATGGGCTCATATCATATCTGTCCACTTAATCATTACTTTAAGTACAGGATTTTTTCATCGATTCCTGATGAATTTCATTCCTTACCTGTCCTTCATGAGCATTTCAGTCCTTCTTATATTGTTATTCTAGCTGTGTTACCCTCTACTTCTTGGAATACTGTATAAACAGCTAACTTACTGAGCAGGTTAATGCACTGGTCTCCCACTTGTCTCTTAGGTGATCTTACAAACAACTTTTATCCCCTTTTGGTTTTGAGGTAGTTGTCCAAATTGCCAGTGCTGATAAATGAACTTTTGCTCCCAGTCCCATGGAGTCTAGGAAACTCTCGCTGCAGATTCTGTATGAAACAGATAGGGAGGCTAACAAAAGCCCTGCATCATCAGTATAGAAATGAGAGGTGGTTACATGCCCCTAACAGGTAATATTATCTCTGGGATTGCAAATGTTCTATCATTGCAGACAAAAGCATTGCAACTGTGTTGTATTATCTTCCTTTTGTAATCCAAAAGTAAGTGTACATTCATTTCACATTACAAAATACAAGTCAGTGGAATATGACTGAGCTGATAAGACATATCACAGCATCCAAGTACAGTCCTGAAAATAGAGAAAGACACCCCTTCAAAGAAAAGGTGCATTTCAAAGGAACATGCTCTCCAAGAAAGAAGAACATTGCTAAAAGCCTCTTCCACAGGTGCCCAGAAGAGGACCTGGATGAAACTGCTTTAAAAATGTATCTTTATAATTTATAAAATACTAATTATAAAAAATTGCAATCTTAGGACAGAGATAAGAAAAGACACTGATCTCATTTGTTGCTACACTGCACCTGTACTGATAAGACCACAAGATTTAAAGATTAAGCAGGAGGCTTAAAACAAGTGCTTTTCAGACTTTTTACAGAAGATTTTTGCATCTTTCAAAATTAATGCTGATACATGGCTTACTTCAGATTAAATGTAAAACATGTCTATTGTAACCAAGGGTGTTATCAGTCTATGCATGCAGTTCTAGAAGAGCTAATGTGTAGATCTTGAAACATAGAGTTGAGCATCTTGGCTAATTTTTTTGTCAAATACCGAAAAGAAAATGACATGTTTAATTTTATAAAGGCCCAATAATAACAAGCTGAAATTTTCTTTCAGTCTAGTATTGTGTATTTACAAATATGCTGGGCATATTTGAGCCTTGGTGTTGTGCCAGACTGTTAAATTTAAGGCAAACTTCTTGATCTTGTGGAAGGACACTGAAGGACAACACATCCATTCACATCCAACTGCTCCAATTTGCAAATCTGATTAACCCATTCTCTTGGGGGGCAGCCTTTGGTCTATTTGCCAGAAGAAGCTCATTCTGTATCTCTTGAAGGCTAGTGAGACATAAGTTGTACTGCCTTTGTGTGGCAGGGTTTTGGTAGAAGGGGACTGCAGGGGTGGCTTTTGTGAGAAGCTTCTGGAAGCTTCCCCCATGTCCAGTGAAGCCAATAGCAGCCGGCTCCAAGGCTGACCCACCGCTGGCCAAGGCCGAGCTCATCAGCCAAGGCAGTAGTGCCTCTGATAACACATTTGAGAAGAGGAAAAAGCTTCTGCACAACAGCAGCCAGGGGGAGGAGTGACAATGTATGAGAGAAACAGCCCTGCAGACGGTCAGTGCAGAAGGAAGCGCAGGAAGCGCTCCAGGTGCCAAAGAAGAAATTGCCCTGCAGGGGAAGAGTGTGAGGAGGAAACAGTGGCAGAGATGGGTGCTGAACAGACTGCATCCCCCTTCCACATCCCCCTGTGGGAATGGAGTATAAAGAATTTGTGGGTGAAGTTGAGCCCAGGAAGAGGGGAGAAGTGGGTTGAGATGTTTGGAGATTTAGTTTTTATTTTCTCATTAACCTGCTTTGATTTGATTGGTAATTCAATTTTTTCCAAGTTGAGTCTGTTCTTCCTGTTATGGTTATTGCTAAGTGATCTCTCCCTGCCCTTATCCCAACCCATGAGCCTTTCGTTATATATGCTCTTCCCCGTCCCTCTGAGGAAGGGAGTGACAGAAGAGCTTTGGTGGCACCTAGTGTCCAGCCAGAGTCCCCCCACGTAAGTACTAAGCTTCAGGTGGGCGTATCCTATGAGGGACAGCTAAGGACTCTGAGCTTGCCTGCTTTGGAGAAGAGGAGGCTGAGGGGTGACTCCATTGCTCTCTACAGCTTGCTGAAGAGGGGAAGCGGAGAGATGGTGCTGACATCTACTCCCTGGTATCCAGTGACAGAGGGATGTGTGGGAATGGTTCAGAGCTGCACCAGAGCAGGTTCAGGCTGAACCTTTGGAAGTATTTCTTTACATTTCTTTCATTTTTTTGGGGTGGTCAAACACAGAACAGTCCTCCATGACAGCTGGTCGATGCCCCAAGCCTGTCTGTGTTTAAGAGGCATTTGGACAATTCTGTTGAAAACACACTAGAATTGGTCAGCCCTGAATTGTTCAGGCAGTTGGACTAGATAATCATTGTAGGTCTGTCCAACTGAAATAGTCTGTTCTACAAGCCATCGTACTCTGGGATAAGCTTTTCTAAGAGCAGCCTGAGTCTTGAAGTGCCTGAGACAACTTGCACATGAGGTATACAGAAACTATGTGCAGCATGCATAAAAGATTTTGGGGCTGCCTGGTTGAAGACCTAAATCAGCTCAGACTCGTAGAGAACCCCATTATGTCGGAAGATGATAACAACCCTGGTACTCATTGCAGCTGTTTTGGATGGATGTAACTGTTTCATGCTGGCACATAATGTTTCAGATGTTCTCCTTTCATGATTGTATTTCTTTCCCCACCCAACCAATGCATAGCTAAGATACCAAAACACCAGATTGTTTTTACCTCCTGATTTTGTCTTCAGTAGTTTCACATTTTCAAGTTTCTTCTTTATAGTCAAGTCATATAGTCTTTTAGGCAATTATTATGAAACCATAAGTCAGGAGTAATGATGCTTGCAACTGAAAGATGCTGGTTTAACTCTACTGATGCTAATTTACCTCAAGGATGCAATACAGCTAACATGCAGAAGAAAAAATATGAAAATACATAGCACACGATTGTTTACCTTGCAGAAATAATTAACATTTAGATGACTCACTTATAATAAGGAGCAAAGAAGAAAACAATGTGAACAAAGAAGAAAACACCAAAAACAATTATTCAAACTGAAAATTCAGAAGGCAGTTTGTCTAGATATAGATGATGAAGCAGAAGTGTACAGTTGATGAATTAGACAATACTTTCATTTTGGGCCATGCCTCTTATGCTTTCAGCGTGTTGGAAAATGATTTTATAATGCAATGAATTTTAATAATTATAAGGGATATTCTCTTGCACCTGCTACAGTTTTAACAGAAAACTATGATTGAATGTGCCTTAATTCAAGTGGATCATAATGATTTATACATAAGATTTTAAAAAAATATTTACTATTTTAGTATTTATTACAAGGTTTAACCAGGAACTGATCTGGAGTATTTTTGTTTTTTTCCTAAGTGCTCTTATAAAACTGTAGGTTTGTGAGATTGTTCTGCCTGTTTCCAGTCCCTGAATTTTGGTTTCCTGGGCATAAAAGAAATATGCATGTAGCAGTTGGTGTTCCAGGTACCTGGTTTCACTGGGCTTTTGAATCTCAGTATTCAGCCTTCTCAATTTGAAAAAACACATACAAAAAATGTGGGCATAAGAAATTTCACTGTTAAACTTCATGCTTTTTTTTTTTTTAATAGCTTAAGGCTGTTTTGCATAAGTAATCACTCAATCCAGCATACTTGGTTTGGTTTGTTTTTTGGTTTTTTTTAAAGAAAACTCAGTTAAAGAATGGAACGTTTAGTTACTGAAAGCAGTGGGTGGTTTGAGGCAATATCTGTAGATTTGTCTCAGACATACAAAAGGCCAATTGACCCAGATCCTTCAATCTTGAAAGTAAAAGTGGCTAAACTGTGCTAAAGCAGACTTCAGAAAGCTACAGAGCCAAGTCCTCATGTCTCTATGAAGCTATGTTTCTTTGAATTTGAATCCCCTTATTCTTAGTAATTATAAATTTTTAAGGATCTTCAGCCAACAAAGTGCAGTGGATTTATTCTGCCTATTTTCCCAGAAACTCTGTATAACTTTTTTTCAACCAGGAATTCATCTGGATATGGTGGATGTAAACAGGAATTCTTGTTAGGAATAGCTACTATTCCTTCATGATCCAAGTGTTCATCAAGGTCAGACATAACCCTGGCCTCACAAAGATCAATGTCACTTAGGACAGTAGAGCTTGATGGAGAAATGAGGAGAAGAGGGAGTCATAGACAAAGATAAAAATAGTAGTAGTAGGAGGAATGATGTCATGCAAAAAAGGGGTCAGCAAAGTGAAAAGAGGCTGTTGAAATGTGAGTGAAAGACACAAAAGTGGTGCCGCTCAGAGCTGGAGATGCATCTGGGACTGAAAGTTTCTTGGGTCAGGGGAGTAAGGGAGGAGGAGAAGCACTGGGGATACTTCAGTGAACAAGGAGAGGAGACATGCAGGTTTATTTCTGGGGCAGGTCTGGTATTAAGGACCAATTAATGTAGGGAGCTGCCCGTATTGCCTAGCATGGGGTGGCAGAAAAGTAAAAACAAAGTGTCTATTATTCTTTGACAATAACTATGTCTTGGTGAAATCAGCAACCTGGTAAGAATGATGTATTCAATTCTATTAGTATTCTGCTTGGAAATTAGATTGGAACAAACAGGAGAAAACTGTTCATCTTGATAAAACAGGTATCTTGGTGCTGATTAGATGAGGAGTGATAATGAAAATGGGGAATTGTTGTTTAGGATTATTTTGTGTTTGTGGGTTTTTTCCCTACTGTTTTAAATTTAAGACTTGAATTATTACTATTAGTTTTAAATGGCAAATTTTGAAAATTCTTAGAACACCACAGAATATATGATGAGGATTGCTGATTGGGTTTTTTTCTCCCCCTCCCTTCCTGGATAAAAAAATAAAACTCAAAAACCAAACCAACCAAACAAAAAACCCAACAAAACAACAAACACCAAAAAATCTCCAAAACCCACACTCACAAGAAAAAGGCAAAGAACCCCACACACACTTCAGCACTCAAACAGTCACACTAACTATTTCAAATCCATTTCTTGGAGCATATTTTTTTCAAAGAATTCTTTTGCATTTCTATTTCTACATTTTGTTCCATCCCATGAGATATCCCTGCTTTGTCTGTTTTCACTACTGTGACCAAAGACTTCAGTTTTTTGCTACTGGATCCTGCTGATTTTTAATACTGTGAAGAGTGACATATTTTGCTCTGGCTTAGCCTTGAAGAAAAAGGTTTTGTGTATTTATATGGTGAAAATTAAAAAGTACCTGCACTACTGAACTCTTTTTCTTCTGCTGAATTAGCACCTCTGATGACTCTGCTGAGGAGATTGTTCTGCATTGGAAGCAATCTTGGGGGAGGAATTACCGTTCAGGAATCTCATACCTATTAGAGTAGTAGATAAAATAGGTAGAAAGGCCAAGCACTTTTGGCTTTATAAATCTTGTGATCTTTGCTATATTCAGTTTTTAAAAGAGTGAAAGAAGGTCACTTTCTCCTATAAATATCCTACAGTGGGAGCATTAGGATAATTTCAGTGCCCCAGTCTTGTCAGTCTCTGCTGGATGTGCTGTGAGTATCTCTTTCAAATAAGAGTTAGACTTCCAGGGATTTAGGCTTGGACAGGTGTCTAGCTACTGGACTAGCTGTTCTGGGTGTGCCCAGAAAGCAGCCTTTCTAAACCAAGCAAAGAGATAATTAAAATACATAAACATGTCAAAAAATCAGCTGATTTTCTGTATAGCGGTTTTGGAGCTGAACACAAGTTTTTCTAAGGTGACAGGTTGCTTAAGGTGTTCTTTGCATCTCATGCCAGTATGGCACTTCAAAGCAAAAATGCCTATTTGTTTAGCTTTTCTGCACACGCAGAGTGCTGCAATTGTGTTTGAATAAAGGCTGTTATCAAGTGTAAGTTGATGTGACTGTACAACTTTGGGAAACAAAATTTAATAAAGATAGTATATTCATTAAGATAAATAGGGCTTGATCTCTAATCCCATCTTTACTGAGATCAATCTAAGTTAATTTTTTAAAAGATCAGGTAATTCTGCATTTTATTAATCTCTCTTCCCCTTTTAGTCAGGGCAGGGGTTGTTATAAAAAAATTTACAATTCATGTTTCCAAATATCCTGTGTCTATATGCAATTATTCTCTGCTGGAAGCAAGTCTGTTGCTAAAACTGCCTATTTCACAAGAGCATCATACTAACAAAGAGGAAGAGCCATGCACTGTCTTTGGGCTCCCTGACCTCTATCTCACATTGCAGTATTTGAAACAGGGCCACTGGTAATGAAGATGCTCAGGTGCTAAAAGCCCATTTGCAGTTTGAATGGCAACCAGCTCAAGCAGGCTGCTGTGTGCACACCCCCGTTCATGCTAATGCCTGCACAAAGCAGGTGAGGACAAAGCAAGATTATGGGCACAGTCAAAGGCCATCTTCACTTCCCATTGCATTTATGTGTACAAGATTTGGCAATATCTCTTGTTTCTGTTGGAAGTAGCTCTTTGCATTTCCATGTCCTGTCAGGATGGTATGCAAGGTGCCATGAGCTCTAGAAGGAGGTAGCCATTTCCAATCAGTCAGGTAATTTTCCATTAACCCTCTTATCTGTCAGACCACCTTCAGGTATTTTCCAAAGTATGTGTCATACCATCTGTTTCAAAATAGCTCCCAGCTACATTAAAGACCCTTTAGAACTAGGTGTCTGATGTTGCATCAGTTTGGCTACACTGGAAATGCAAAAGACAGTTGCCCAATTCCTTTACTACTTCTTGATAAGTAGCTTCGTGTCTCATTTATTTTTGCTTGTGTCTTTACATATGTATATACACCCCTATGTTTTACATATAATTTTTAAAGATGTGAGAATGTTTATATCAATCTTTCAGCTTTTTCTGTTTATACTAGCATTCAAGTAGAGAAGTACTTTGTTGAGGGAAAAATGGGCAAAATTCATATTAGCAATTTTATTATAGCTTATTTTGTATATTTGCTGGTATTTAAGTATATTTAAAGTGTTCAAATATAAGGAAAGCTGCTGAAGCTGTGTTTATGCTGATTGGTTCTACCCTCCTGCTCTTGCAACAAAGAACATTTCCTGCATTTCCTCTATCAGAATTTTACCGCTCTCCAAGGAAAACTATTCATATGAGATTTTAGGCCTCGTTTCTCTTAGCCTCTGTTACTGGTGCAGTGTCCCTTCTCCACCTGTTCCAAAAGCAGCCCCCCATACACGGTGAGGAACCTCTGTGCGTGCCTGTTGCAGCCTGATTTCTGCCTCCTAGAGTGCTGCTGCAGCTGGATCTGCTGTTCCGGCCGAGGTCTCCCTGGTGCCTTGTACAACAGCACTGCGTTCTGTGACACAGCTTGTAGAGCCCCTGCCAACATTCTCCTGTTATTTTGCTTGTCTTTCTCACTGCTGTGTTGGATTAGGGATGAATGGATAGGTCAAAGTCCTTCTGAGTGGTTTTGGTTTGTTACTAGTGTGTCTACAGTGTAAACATCTGTACCAAAGCTGATAGCCCTGGACTCCTCCCTAGTCGCAGAAGTCACTGGAGATCAGATGAGTGGAACCTAAAGCACAGTTAATTTCTCTTCCAAGAAGGTGTCCAACTGCTCAAATTAATGACATCTTAGAATGTTTATTACTCTTCTCTGACTGAAAAAAAACCAACCACAAAAACAAAAACAAAAAAAAACCCACCCAAAAAAACCCAAACTCAAGCTAATATATCAAGGATAGATTTAGATGTTGCAGATATCCGAATCAAGAGGAAAAGAATTGGACTTCTTGTGATTCAGAATACATCCCTTTTTTTCTTTTTTTTCCCTTTTTTTGCATCTATGTCTTCACATTTTTATTTCTTTTCCATTGCTTTAGTATACTGTCTTAATTATTTTAGATGTCTAATCATATATCTCAGCTTTATCTTGAGCACATGGACAGGCATCGAGTTAAATGCAGGTCTAACAGGCTAACTTACCTTTCTTACAATATCTTACAACTTTGAAATATATGAATAACAAAATCTTGTGCTTCTGGGGTAGTGTTCTGCAATTTCACCATCAGAAGATTCAGTTACTGATTGTACAAAATAGAATCCTGGTCCTTTTAGCTAATGATTTTGGTATCTCCTGAGTTACTGGAAAACAGCTGAAGCTACAAAAGGCAACATCTTGCCAGTTTTTCTTGGACAGCACATGAGTAATAATTTCTGCTTAGTCTGGGATGAGTTTGTTTTGTCTTTACTTTTCAAATTCATATTTGCAATTGCAGCTTACATATTTTACTAGAGTCTATAGAGCGTTTAAGTTGAAGGTAGAAAGTTAAGTTAGAAATTCAAGTTGAAGAAAATTACATGGACCTTATGTTTTCTCTGCTTGGCAATTAAGGCATCTACTTAGAGAAAATTATTTTCATTTGACATTCATGCAATCCGTGTTTCATAGCAAATGGCATAAAATCTTTAGGCAATTTACATTACCAGTTTATTATTCTAGTTCTAAAATTGTGAGATGCAGGATTTTTTTTGCATGTTCTTTGCTGTGCTTTAATTAATGCAAGTGATTCTGTAAGAACTCTAGTATAGCACTTATTTCATTTTGTGATAAAGTTGCTGATCTTATCATACAGAGTTGAAAGGAACTGAAATGATGTTGAGCGATTTACACTGCCATAAAAGTAGTAAGATGTAAGACCCCATCCCACTTCCACAGAATAATGTTCCAAATAGTGCTCCCATTTATTTTAATAGTGCAGATCAGAATGTGGATGAATCTCCTGAAAAACAAAGTGAATCAAAACAGGGCTAATGCATCTTTTAATTTAGGACCATTTTATTTATTATGCAGACACACACACACCTCTGCATGAGCAGGTTATTGGTCTGTCATTTCTTGTTTTGGTAATGAGTTCACTTTGGTTTAGTTTGTCAACTTTACATCAATTTATGAAGCTGTAGATAGTTTTAATGAGCCCCATGAAGGTTATTAGGAGTTGAAAGTGTATGCACAATAAAGCAGTAAGAAATGATTCATGGGCTGTTTGCTTTCATGGGATCTCCAACAGTGCTTTTAAAATATTTTGAGATCCTTAGATTAAAGCTGTCGTAATCTAAATTATGATGTGTAGATTTTATATATGTGATAACATGTGTACACATACAGTACTGATTGATAGGCTAAGCTCTACATAATCCTCATGTATGACTGAGCTGTGAATATTCAGGCCAGGAATTATATACTATAGAGATAATATTCTTGAGATAATACATTAAATATATCTCAATGATCCAATGAATCATAGGATAACTGAATTAGATAGCATTATAACTTCTCAGTTCCAAGCTCTTATTTTCTCTGCTACCCAAAGTATGTTTTGATGGTTAATGACAGTGCTGTGTCCAAAGTTTCTCGGAACACTGGTGTGGCAAAATATGTTTCTGTACTGCAAATAGCAATGTTTAAAGAAGTACTGCTAGTCAGGGTCCTTTCTTCTCCTCATCTCCAAATTCATGTACACCACTTAATCACTGCTGCTCCTGTAGGAGGAAGTAGTAGTGGCTCCAGCTAGTCTTTCACTTCATTCTTCTGCTTTTCTGATCTCTTTAAATATTTCTGTACAAGTCACTGAGAAGACTTTATTGAGAAGATTGACACCGATCACTAAGCTTACTGATCTTAAAAATAGAGAGTTCTACATTCCTTTTCTTCTTTTTCTAAGGTCTAGCAGTTGCATACAAAAATTAATCTAAATTCAGGAGCTCGCTTTCGTTACAATTACAAGAGCCTTCTGCATGACTTGAGCTAACTAATTAAAATTCTCATTAAAGTCTGAGCCATTGAAGCAAAGAGCTAATACATCATTTCTCTTCACTTTACAGTTTATATATTTTCAGCATCTAATAGCCTTCACAGGGATCATTCCATTCATTCATATGCCTCTAAGTAGTTATATTCTGGCCCATATTTCCAAAAATGGCCTGTATATTTGGCATAATTGAGGTGTTTCAGACTCAAAAAGCCCATCGAACAAAGTCCTCAGTGTATGTGCACATGTGGTTTCAGTTCAGTTAGTTAGTTGAGATGTAAAATTTTCCAGTCACTGAAGATAAATGCTTTTGACCGTTTAGCCCCAGTTTCTGATGCATGTGATCACAGGATTCCTCTCTGATGTCTCAGAAGTTGTAAAGCTCCTTCTATTGTGTCAGTTTAGGAACATGGGGCTCGTCCTCACTTATATTGCTCTTTGAGGGGCACCACTTGTTCCAGGCATCTCAGCCCCAAAACTGTTTTGTGTGGTGGTGACAAGGTATTGCATACTTAAAAGTAGCTACCCCTGAGATTTTATATTTAATGGGAAAAAGTTAAACATATGTATATACAAATACATGCTCTTTGGGTTTGTGTGTATATGTGTGGGAGGAGGTGAAGTCTATAGATCTGTGAATAAATTCTTCTCCGTGAAGAGTGTAATCAGAGGAACAATTTCTTATTTTTACAGGCTAGCTCAGGTTAAACAATGAAAATTATTTCTTTTTTTCCCTTTCACCTCCGTGGACTTCCAGCCATATCTGCACACAGGACTGTTACACAGCTGTAGTGAGAAAAAATGTAACTCACACTGAAAATAGCTGTAAATCTTTAGTTTGGATTTATTGGCACAGCCCTTAACCATTCTGATGAACACTTGATTAATTTTCATAGATGCCCCTCAGAGGGTAACTAAAGAAAAACTGGATTGATTTCAAATATATCTAACTATCCTTTGTATTTTAATATTTGTGTTCAATGGATTATCAAGTGGATTGGAAGGTATAGAGAAGCTGAAGCCGGTTTTTAATTGAATATTTTCACTTCTTTTCAGTATACCTCTGCTCTGACCTATGATGCTGTTCAAGTGATGACAGAAGCTTTCCGTAATTTGCGTAAACAGAGGATTGAGATCTCCAGAAGAGGAAATGCTGGAGATTGTCTCGCAAATCCAGCTGTACCCTGGGGTCATGGTGTAGAAATAGAAAGGGCCTTGAAACAGGTAGCTTCCCTGGAGTGGATGCTGGGATGAGTGCATGTGTGAAGTTCTCTATAAATGCTTCAAAAAATCTTCTTGTCTCCTAACTTGTCTGGATCTTGCTGGGAATAATATGGAAGCAAAGTCCTGAGGAACCTGGCTAAGATAATATATTGCATATGAAAATGACTCTAAAGTGAATGTTTTTGAAATATCAATATTCATTTGTGGAAATAAAAACCTATTTTCTAAAAAGAAACAAACTTAATTCTTCTACCACTTCCATCTTCATCTATTATAGGTTCAGGTGGAAGGGCTAACAGGAAATATAAAGTTTGATCAGAATGGAAAGAGAATCAATTTTACAATAAACGTCATGGAACTCAAAAGTACTGGTCCTCGGAAGGTAATTTGAATTGTCTTATAGTGTCTTTAAAGATTTTACCATTCTAAGCAATGAGTTAAGGTAGGTACTGAAACATTAGATTAATTAAAGCATGAGTTGTGATAATATTTATTCATAGGTCTATTCTACAGTGGTCTTGCAGAGCGAAGTAAGCATATGTATTATTTCTTTCTAACAAATAGGAATTATTATTTCTGGTAAGTACTACCTAAGAGTGTTTTCCTTTCGGTTTTGTGGATTAAACTTTTTGCTTTCTGATCTGAATTGCTAAATGTGAGCTAGCATTTGGAGAAATATGCTTCTGAATGACAAAAGCTGGATACAGCTTTTCCGTGATGTTTTTATAAATGTATTTGTCTTTCTGCTCTAATTTCAAATCTTTCAGGAAGAAACTGTTTCTCATGTTTTGCTGATCTGAAGTATTTTAATTTTACAATGTGTGCTGTTGATACTAGAACCTGTTAATATGCGAATAAAAACTGTATACCTGTTTTAGACAAAGTAATGTAAACAAATTTCATTAGTTCAATTTTTTTGCTGTTTGTTGTAGTCTTTCACTGTATAAATAGAAATGCTTACAGTGATAAATCCATAGCTGAAATAGTTCTCTGTGAGCGGAAATCAAGGGCATAGTAATAAAATGCTTTACCCTTTCTGGAAAAGTTCATATTCACTAGTGTCTGTGCATCCTATACACTCTCTTTAGATTGGATATTGGAGTGAAGTGGACAAAATGGTTGTGAATCCTCTTGACGGCCCTCTTGGAAATGAATCTTCAGGACTAGAGAATAAGACTATTATTGTCACCACTATTTTGGTAATTAACCTCCTATTTTGTCAGAAGACAGTCTGTCCTACAATGATTTGTTTCTCAACATTATGTTAAATATACTGCCTTTTTATTATTTGAGGTTGTGAGCTGTTACTTATTGTGATACATAATAAAATCTAGAAATTAGGGAAATGTATGGGATTCAGCATGCAGTTTTGATCTGTAGAGGATGAACAGTCTTTGAACATTCTAGAAAGTTATGGTTTTTAAACCTGAAAATGGAAAGTAATACCTGCTTTCAAAGGAGAGGAGCTTTCTGAGAGGCAGAACCATAGTGTTCATTTTAGAGAATAGATTTTGACAAACAGCAAAGAGACTGGTTCTTATGCTTCAGGAATGTAACTGCTATGGATTGGTAAAGTGTAAAATAAAACGTTAAATGTTGTATTCTGGTTGTTTAGAAAATCAAATTGTATATTATCATAGAAGAGCATTTTTCTGTAAATTACACAGCTTTTTTATCAGTTTGGACAAGCCATAGGTTAGCATAGGAATTTCTCTGGATGCAAGAACAGTTCTGTAGCAACTGAGCAGAGGAAGTGCATTAATACAACTTATGACTCACCACCAATTTTGCTGATGATAGAACTTTAGTGTACATAGTTATAGATATCTTACCTATTGTTTGTATAGCAATTTAATAAAAATATAGCCTTGAGAGCCTAAAGTGTTTTCCCAGGGAGAGATGTGGTTGTGAAATAGAAAATAATTTGCTTGTATAAGACAAAAAAGCAACTAAATACCTTTGCCTTCTTCCATCCAAACTGTATGAGAGAAAGAAACTGATTTTGGAATTTACTCTTTCTTCTCTGAATGCGTAACTCCTGTTAACATTCATGGTCATTATTAACATACTTCTGGGAATCACTGTGCCTGTAAGTATTGTTATTTGTGTATGACTCTGGAGAATGCAGTTTTTAAATATGTTAAAGACATGTCACATTAATAATTAACAACTAACGTATACATAGCATGTATGATTCAGATGGTATCAGCGCTCTTTTTTCACATGTAAAAGGGAACGTATTAATCTGTGAAGTGTACAGCTGATGCACCTGTCTCTATCAAGTAGCTAAGGCAAGTTCTTTCTGTGCAGGAGTCCCCATATGTCATGATGAAGAAAAATCACGAAATGCTTGAAGGAAATGATCGATATGAGGGCTATTGTGTGGACTTAGCTACAGAAATTGCTAAGCACTGTGGATTCAAATATAAGCTCACAATTGTTGGGGATGGCAAGTATGGGGCAAGGGATGCAGACACGAAAATCTGGAATGGGATGGTTGGAGAGCTTGTTTATGGGGTAAGAAAATTTTCTATAATAAAGCCATTAAAGATGACGGATAGAAGGAGTGGGATTTGGTTTTGTTTTCTCTGTAGAGTGTAGGAAAGTTATCTAATTAATTTGATAGTAATTAGTAGCTTCTAATGCCATAAAAATTTTGAAGGTAAAACATTAAATTACATTTCAAATGCAAATGAAGTTGGGGGGACGTGAATGCATATTTCATCCTTCTGTCCAGGTGAAAAGCAAAGTACTTTGCTAAACTTTTAAATGCCATATGCTTTTAAAAGGGCATATATAAGAACAAAAGCTTGGAATACACCAACCATATGGCTATATGTATTGCAGTAAGTGTTCAACTAAAAATTTCTGAAATTCTCCACAGGATGGTCTTGGTGAAACAAATGTTGCTGGTGTCTCTGCTGTCCTATTTTCTTTTTGTGAAATGCCATAGAAACTAAACCATTTTTTGCTCTGTTCATTGCATTAGCTATTATTTGCTTTTTTCTTCCTTTACAGAAAGCCGATATTGCAATCGCTCCATTAACTATAACATTGGTGAGAGAAGAGGTGATTGACTTCTCAAAGCCCTTTATGAGCCTGGGGATATCAATAATGATCAAGAAGCCTCAGAAGTCCAAGCCAGGAGTGTTTTCATTTCTTGATCCGTTAGCATATGAAATCTGGATGTGCATTGTTTTTGCCTACATTGGGGTCAGTGTAGTTTTATTCCTGGTCAGCAGATTTAGCCCATACGAGTGGCACACTGAGGAATTTGAAGATGGAAGAGAAACGCAAACTAATGAATCAACTAATGAATTTGGGATATTTAATAGTCTCTGGTTTTCCCTGGGTGCCTTTATGCAGCAAGGATGCGATATTTCGCCAAGGTTGGTTACTCACTCATTTCAACTTTGTGCATTTTTGGTCTCAGCCATCTCAGCCAGAAGAGGTTCGTGGTGCATATATTTTCATTCTTGGAGAGAAGTTAATTGCAATGATTTTTCCCTCCCTAAAGTCACAGAAGTCCTTGAGATGAAAGCACTTGTCTGTGACATAGGGTCAGGATGCAGCTGATCGATATTTTCTTAATGTCAATCATAAATTTGCCAAGTGAAATTATATACACCATACAGAGACTGTAAAATGCATAAGGTTCACATCATTCCATGCCTTCTTGGAGGGGTACCGTGTTTTTGCTGCATATTCCCATTTTACAGTTGACAGTGCCTATGGTTCACAACAACTGTAATGGGAAAAAAGGATAACATGCTAGTCATGAACTACAGAGGCAGCACTTTCCCTCTGAAGCTCACTACGTATCATAACATGGTTATTAACACACTCTTATTCCCCAAGAGAGCCTGGAACTGAAGTAAAAGTCCTGTGATGGCTCTAATTTCGTGTGGATATTTGCAAAACACTGCTGGTTTTCCATGGCCTAGTTTTAGAAAAGTCACAAAGGAAATTACAAAAATGAATCTGAAGGTCCAGTTTATAAGTGCTTAATTCCTCATGGATTTTCTTCTACTTTATTAGGGACAGCTGTAAAGCACTTAAGTTAATTCCTTTGCAGTTCATTAAATATTCTGTTTTGCTTGTGCACAAGTGGTTCTAGCCTTGATTCAGCAAAGTGGTAAGTGGGTAGGTAAATAGCTGCTTGCTGCTTGAAGGAAATACAGTAAAAATTTAAATAGGTCAGCTGGGTTTAAGGAAATCAAACCAGAAGACTTAGTTAAAACTGCTTAGTGTAATTACGTCTCTTGTACACATTCTGAAGTAAGACAGGGAACAGGTCAATTTCTAGTGAGTCTAGTGGTTGGTGGTCAAAATAAATCAAACTGAAGGAGCATTTCTTAGATATTAAGTCATGCATCCCAAAAGGCAACAGCAGGTTTTCAAGTTGTCCTACCACAGAAATAACAGCATTTATTGTGTGAGAACTTAAGCAATTCTCTGTAAAGTCTGCTGTATCACAGTGAGGGATGCCAGCCTTTATGGTGAAAGATGCAATGCATTTGGCATGTAACCCAGTAAGAATTGTATACAAGAGACAAGACAGTGAAGAGGGCAAATTGTTGCAGGTCATGAAAAGTTGTGTTAATTTCACTCCTGTGGGGTTTTTGTATTGATTACACACTTCACAGTTGGAGTTGTCTGCTAAGTCACTTATTAGTACAATATTATTTTTATTGAATCAAGGCTATTGTAGAATTATTATCTTTTTCTTGTTATCATTATTATTTTACTAGCTATGAAAGCACAGTGGTTGTTTTATGTGGTTTGATAGCTCTTGAAAGGTAGTGCAAGAATACTGATAGCAAATGGTCATCATAAAAGGTGCATGAAACTGAATTTTGGATATTCAATATTTAGTTTCAGTGAAGCATTTAAATTTATTTCATTGCGAACGTAATTTTGAGGGAGGTGGTTAGTTTGTATATTATCTGTTTATTATAATAATAGCAAAGGGCTGAAAAACACTTGTTATTTCTGATTTTGCACCAAAACATTTCACTATAGAATTTGAACTGCCTGCAGAAGAATCAGAGTAAATATAAAAAGGACTATCTTCAGGCATCAACAAAATACCTTTCTGAAGTTAAGTTTTGCACTACTGCAATAGTTTCTCTAATAAAAATGACAACTGCTCTAAGACTTTTTAGAGCAGACAAGTTACTGGAGTTCCCTGACTCTGAAATAGAAGGCAGTGCTGAGTAAGACTGGACCACCTGGAAATGGTCTGTAGCAGCAGTCCCTATGTTGCCTCATGGGTAATAGAGGAACAAAAGAGTAGAATAATACATTATGTGATAATCATAACTTAGAGCAAAGTTTTCCTCATCTTTTTTGAGATGTGAGTGTGCTCTCTCTTCTGCCAGATAATACCTTTCTAAGTACAAAATATGGTGCACAAATTTATGTAATTGTGCACAGAAATTTTTATTTTAGTACTTCAAGGTCTAGTAAATTAGGTACTTCTAAAGTGCAGGTTCATGCTAGCACATTTTAGAAACTTTTAGAAATGTACATAAAAAAAGAAACTACTCATTTAACTGTGACAGACTGCCTGGAGAAATTTTGAATACAAATGACCCCCCAAATAATTTTACTTGTAAAATGCCATGTGGGAGCATAATTTCTGGATTGGCATTGAGCTTATTCTTTTTTCACAAAGTCAGTAGCAACTTTGCTCACAAACCATGGACATTTGAAAATTATTGTCATTTATAGAGGATGTCATCAATACAATATAAAGTGCCATAAAGTTGGCAGTTATTAAATACACATGGACAGATTTTACCTTGCAAATATGTAGTAGAATATATTCAGTATATCTTATAACTCAGTATTTTACGTGTAGAATTATTTTATATTCTAATTACCTCTATGTCAAAATAAGTATGTGATGTTTTTTCAAAGGTGTCAGAAAGCATACATCTCACTTTAGAACAAGCTTGAAATAATTTTTTTCTATGGTCCTTTTAATAACACATTTTGGACCTTATCTGACTTGATTTTCATGTAGTAGAGTGAATTAGTGAGTCAGTTGTGACATGGAACAAATCTTTTAATGTCAGAATTATGACAGAGATATATACAATAGCAATTAGGAAAAATAGTTTGTTCAGAATTTGCTCTATTTAATTTTGTTCCTAGCTTACTAAATCCACTTTGCATAGCAATCATGTTTAAATGTACATATGTCTGTATGTACTTATATCTATAAATATATATTCTATGTCAGAATTAGTTTGTACTCTCATTCACAGTACAGTAGGCTGGGTGAGTGATTCCTAATTTGTTTACTTAATAAATAGAGGAGACACACCAAGACATACCTAAGCTACTGCAGTGCCCTAGTACTAGACTTTTAGCTACATGCACATTTCTGCCAAATAATTAAGAACATCTCCAAAGATTATGTACTGCTTCCTATAATGTCTTGTTTGGAAACAAATTAGTAATTAATTTCAAACTTTAAAGGATCAAAAGCCAAAAAAAAAAAAGCTAAGTTTGACAACAATGTAATATCAATATTTCTCTTATATTAGTTTTCTATTATTGAAAATTACTGAGTTGAGTTGTGTGCTTTATGCTGTTTTGTATATTTTCTTGAGTTCTCTTTTCTTCTTTCTTCTTGAGCAGGAGACGCAAAACACAGATCCATAAGAGCCCATCTGCTGCAGTTATAAACATCAGATTATTATTATTGTTTTTAAAAATATACTTTCTTTACCATTTTTCTGTATTATCACTTATTGTTTCATGTCCAGTTCTCAGTTTGTTAAATGCTTGTATCTTTCAAAAGTCATGTGCACTTCAGATATTCCCTGGGCAAGCTTTTCTTACCAATACTGCTATTTGCTCCTCAGTACAGATTGTGCACAGCACCATAAGCCATTGTTTTGTGGAAATCACTCTTTGTCTGAATGTCTTAGGAAAACAATCAAGGCCCTTGATTTTAAAGTGCATACTGGTTTATCTGAAAGCGCTGTTTCGCTGATTTTGTTTGATCCTCATCATAATGTCACACAAAATCACTTCAGAGAGAACAAAAAGTTTGTGTTAAATATAGCACATTATGATGGGAGCAGTTTCCTTCAAGGGTTGTCAAAACTTTGAAGAACTGGATCACTAAGTTCTCCCTAAAGTAAACTCTGGAGTCCTGATTTCAGCAAAGTCCAGGAGATCCAGTGGAGAATGCCTTGATTTCCCATCCGATGCGTATGCAGAGCTGGACTCTGAGATTGCCTGAAATGCTTCCCTGTGTTATAATGCATAATTTGCATAAAGCTGATAACGTGTTCCTTTTTAGGACTTCCATTTCACTTTAAAAATCCATTTCATACTTGTTACTAGATCCCTGTCGGGGCGCATTGTTGGAGGTGTGTGGTGGTTCTTTACCCTCATCATAATCTCATCCTACACGGCTAACTTAGCTGCCTTCCTGACGGTTGAGAGGATGGTGTCTCCTATTGAAAGTGCAGAGGATCTTTCCAAGCAAACAGAAATTGCTTATGGGACATTAGATTCTGGCTCCACTAAAGAGTTTTTTAGGGTAAGAATCTCTACTTTTTAGATTTTTTTTTTTAGATTGCTATAAGTAGGTCTTCGCTCATGTAAATGTTTTTTCTCTTTATTAAAAGATTGCTATGAAAGTGTGATTTGCGCAGCTCAAGTCGCAAATATAAGTGTTCCTGTTTATTTGTAATTGTTACATTTTATTATTTATACACAAATATAGGGGTCTTGATATAAATATGCGAATTACCTAAAAAATACTCCATTATACAGTGAAAAATAAGGTATATTTGAAGAAGGAAGTTGCTCCTATTTATCTGCTGAACAGCTCTGCTATATTTTAGGTACCCATGCAGTGAATAAGAACATGGGAAGGTGCACATTCATGTCTTAATAAGTATTCTACATGATTTTTCAAGCTTGCAGATGGGGAGTGGGATATAATCCTGCTGGTTGCTGTAGGAAATACATGCCTGCTTTTGAAAACAGTTCTTACTTGTATTTGTGTTACATTAATGCCTTGAAAGCCTGTCAGGCCTCACCTTCTACCTCTGGGTATTGCAGATTTAAAAATACATGAAACTTCCAATATGTGAGTCTCAGGCTGCCCTTGAGACATCAGCTAGCCTGGTGAAATCCATCCAGGAAATGAGTGAGAGACTAAGGCTGCTGACAAAAAAAACCCAGAACATCTTCGCCTTGTCCGTGTGCTCTGTGTGTCTCTCACTGTACGAAGAAGGTGCATCTGAAGTGCTAAAATAGAAAGAAACTTCTGTTTTCATGTTTTTTAGTGCATGATGTTACATTTAACAAAATGTATTTTAAAATAGTTATAAATAATTCATTTACATTTCAAACATACACTGACAGGAAAATTAAATTAAACAGGTTCTCACAGATATTTTTTATATACTGCATAATTAGAGTAACTGCTAGGTTATGGTTTTCACTGGATCATGTAGTGCATATTTAACTAGTAATGGACTAAATAGGAATCACATTTTCTCTCTGTAGAAATTTTCTGGTTTGGAAGATAGTTTCAGTAATAATACCTGCTGCTGATTGCATTCCTGTTGGCTAAACCAAAACTGACATCAGGTGTGTAAGCTGGTAAAAATGAGATTGAGTTTGTTCTAAGAGTGTTTAGAAGCGTTTAGAAGCATTTAGAAGTATACAGGCATGTTTCTGGTTTCATGAACATAAACCTTTTAGAACATGGCTGTGCTGGGGATTGAATGTGAACTAACAGTAGGTCACTTCTTTTGAATAGTTTCTCTTTAGAGATATTTAAGCATTTCTATTTTAAACAGAAAATGTTTGTATGTGCATGCATTAGTATCTAGTTGTACTCGTAGCACATATGTACATATTTCCACTTTTACACAACAAGTGCTCCTGGCAATCGCTTGAGCATTAAAAACTAACTTTTGTAAAAATTAGATAGAGACTTTGAGAGGGCATATTCTTCATGTTTGGTTATCTTCGGCTCTGCACAAACAAAACTCTAATGATGTCCGGAAATTTCTACTCGGCAATTTCTATCACAAGTTGGTACATTATGTGCAAAACAACTTTTTAGCCTGATGCCTCTATCTACTATTTGCTAAAAATCACTTAAACTTATCCAGTTACTTTTCAAGAAATAACAACTGTTGGAATTTCTTTTTAAGAAGCCTGAAACTCAAGTTTCAAGAATGATACTCCCTCTGCTGAAGACAATGTGAAAGAAATCTGTAGCACTAAGGAGATTCACCTAGAGTATATCTGTATTCTGACTGGATAGGACTGGATGTGTGATTTTTATATGACCTGAAATTAGCACTCAAGTTCTTTGAATAGCTGAAAACAACTTGAGTATATTTCTAGCAGCAAGTTAAAATGGTCTGGCTTCTGCTCTGTCACTCTCAGGAATTAAAAAAACATATGAGGTTTTTCAGTTAGTCTGTTTTCAGGCAGTAGCATTATTTACAAGTTTGTTTTCTATCGATGGACTGTATACTGAATCTTTAACAGTAGAGCCCTAATTCCTGGAGCAGCACAAAAGTAAGGGTAGTTGGGTGCTGGGGACGAGACCAGTACACCGAATTATCTTTGCTACTAAAACATGTTTTGTAATAATACATTACACAATTGAAAAAGAGATGTTTCACAGTATTTTTAAAAAATGAATTCTCAGCAATTGCCTAGATGGTGAAAGTTAGCTGAAAAATCCTGTTCTGAATAACTGAATATAAATGTATGCAATGTTGATTGGAAGAGGTGGGGTCAAGCCTTTTTCCTGATCCTATGACTGCTCATCACATATCCTATAGACAGTAGGCATATGAGTTAGTCCGTATCACTCAGGGATAACATCTTTGGCATTCAAGAAAAAAGGATATGTTGCCTTTGCACTTTTCCCCAGTTTAGGTAGGCTCCCTAGCTTTAAAGGTAGCATGGACCAGTAGGAGATATTCTTGCCAACAGCGCGTGGAGCCTCAGTTGGCGTTGCGTCAAGAAACGTAACTGAGAAAAAGGGATGAAAAAGCATTGTTCTCTGGTGTTTCCAGACCAGAAACTTTCTCTGCTTTAAGATGAGAAGCAGACGCTTGGTACATCCTACATAGGAAATATGAGTACAAAAATAATGGATTTTAGAGCATTTTTAAAAGAAAAAACGTGGCAAATAAAAATTATTCACCCAAACATCAGCACGATACTATTACTTGTTAGTAATAATCTTACAGGTAATTTTATAGCTATAAGTCTACAGAGACAGAATTTTTTTCTTTAATGGGACATTTACATTTACATTTACATTTATCTCTGTAAATACCAGAATGTGCAGTAGTTTTCCTCAGGAGTTCTTAGTGTCAGTATGAGCAGAATCGCAAGTACAGTTCAAGTCTAAAGGGCTCTGTTCTACTGAGTTGGGATATTTACCACTTCCGATATTTGCTAATGCTTCTCCTTTATATAGTCCTTGTGGAGTCTTTAGTGCAACTGAAAGCCTAAAGAGAGGTATATATTTCATTGCTTTTGCATTTTCTTTTGGGTTATGGGCAAAACAACAAAGCATATGTGGCCATGGTTTCCCCAAAGTGCATCATTTTTCTCAAATCAGTCATGGATTGTAGCGGTGAGAATGCGAATAAGTCTGCAAGCACTGCTGGGACGATTCAGGAGTCACTTCAGTTGGTCTTGTGCAGGTGCATCATCATCTCCCTAATTACTGGCTCACAGGCACTGCTTGGTGGAGAGGTAAATGGTGGGCAATGAAATGTCGTCACTCCGGTACGTCCCAGTGACACTGTCTGCAGTCACACGCTGTCTTTGCCTGCAGTGATTGCACAGTTGATACGTGCATTAGGCAGGACACATAGCTGAACTCTGAAGGGGAGAAAAATCACTAACCCAAGAAGACAGTCTACTGCTCACCTGCCACTGCAGGAGCTGATTTTAAAGCATTATGTATATGTGTTGGCACCTGAAGTTGGCTCGCTTACTTTCATGGGCTATGGCACTGGAAGAAAGAATCAAAGTAAGTATGCAAGCATTCACTGGAACATTTCCATGCTTTTCACCTGCTTGAAGGCATAATGAAAATTAATATCAAAATGATACAACGAGAACAAAAGTTAATTATTTTTAGAGTTCAGTCATATTTTTGCTGTATGCTTAGCGCTGTTCATTAAAGATATGTACAAATTGGAGAGACAAACGAAATCAATCATCCTACCTCTTTTTCTGTTTCAGAAGATGAATTGTAACTAGGCCTATAAGTAAGGTAATAAGGCATCTCAAAAAGAAAATTATGTGCAGAGCAATAACTAGACTAATTTACTGTCTCTCTGCATTAGTTTTTATTTAAAATATCTTCATATGTACCTATTTTTGAACCAAGAGTGTGACATGGACAGACCAGTCTTTTTCATTGTAACTGTTTTGGTGGTCTTTAAGAATAGATCTTCTACCAAAATAAAAGCAAGCAGAACTGCTCCATAACAAAGAGGTATCCTTTACCTTTCACTGAGAAGACTGTTCAAGAGTTGCTTATTCTTGCTGAAGAGGCAAGATTTACAGAATGAAAAGGTGGGCATTGAAAACATGCTGGAAGGATGACAATCCTTACTTACAATCTTGTAGAGAAATCCTCTCACACAGTGGAAAGCCAGAAACAAACATAAGAGCTGACAAGACCTCTTGAGTAATTTCTCCTGAAAAAGTGTTGTCTGTTGGGAGGCAAAGAAAATTCGGCATGAAGGAAAATAGCATGTCTTTTCTGAGTATCTTCAACAAAGTCCAGTGCCTCTACTTTTATAAGTGTTTTGAAATATTTTTTAATTTGTGGAAGTATTTACGTTAACAATTGCATTACAAGAGGGGATGCAAAAAAGCCCATAGTGTGAACCTCAATCTGTCTTCATGCACACCAAGATACTGAAATTTCTAAAAAAAAAAAAAAAGAAAACCACAGGAAATCTTCAGTGAGAGGAGAAGAAACATGATTTTTTTTCTTTAAAGTAAATTGAGATAAAAAACTATGAATCATACCTCAGCCTCATTTTTTGAAGTTTGACATAGTAGAAGAATTATAGAACATACCTTTGCAGAGTTTAATTTTGACTAGCTCCACAGAAGCCTCTCAGAGGTGGAGTTGAAAGAGTCAGCCATAAAATATCCTCTAACATTTACCATGGACTCTGCTTGATACCTTAAGAGGTGGAGAGGATGTAGGCCTGGCATTTCATGGATCTGCGAAGTAGATGTGGCTGGAGAGTGAGGGTTTGGCTCTTCAGTCTGACAGGAGAAAAAGGTCCGTAGCTGAAATAGTGAGGAGAGTCAGATCTGAGCACTGAGTTAGTGCAAGGACTGCCTTTGCACCCAACAGCATATTACTGAAGATATGCTTATACTTTTCTGTGATCCAGAGGGTTCAAGTGATTAATTTTCTCTTGTTTTTTGAGGTCCTTGCATCTGGATGATACAGAAGAATTTATTTAGGCCATTTTGAAAGTTATTTTAAAAGAAAGAATGGTGTAATCAGTGCTTCCTTTTTTTTTCCCCTCAAAGCATCTCTTTTTGTTATTTTTCATGTCTTATTTTTTTTCTCTTTCCACACTATGCTTGCTATGGTTAGAAACATTTTTTATTTTCCAGCTTATATGTATTTATAAGTAGTTTATTCTTAATTGTTACAGTACATTAATAATTATTATGTAGATTTTTTTTCTTCTCAGTGTTTATTTTCATGATGCATTAATCCTGAATGAGCAGAAGTGTACTTTGTTTGCCATCCAAGATCTTAGTTTTCTTTGTACAAAGACATTAATATTTCTTTATCTTTTCTGGAAATAATTTTCTCCCAATTCTATCACACTGTTTTCTGGTAACCATTTTGATCATAGTGACAGATCTGTGTTTCTTTTGTTTTTATCAACTGATGATCTCCAGTTTTATTGCAGATTTTCTTATTGGTCCCAAATTGCTGGATCATGCTTTTGAACTAAAAAGTTTCATTTTTATCATTCTAGTGATCAGAATTTTCCACTTCTCAAATATAATAAATAAATAATTTTCCATTGTCTGTGTTTTGACACTCTAATTTCTTTTCATACTAATCCTAGTCATTTCTGTCTTGTAAAGTTTTCACTTTAAAATGTCATCTGAAGCTGTGCATGCTGTGCAGTATTTACACCAAAAGAGCAGTAGTTTGAATGCTTTTTCATTCCTCAGTCCAGGCAGTATGTTTATGGTTCTAGATTCCCAGAACAGCATTTACATTTCTCTAAAGATTTGTGACTGCTTGAGAATATACTTCTGTGTTTTGGGATTTAGTTTATTCCCCCTGCCCCGGTATGGGTGCAATGAGTTATTTTTCTTTTGCGTCCATCTTGATCATCTCCTTTTCTGTACCCTCATTCCTATTACTTAGTCATAGAATGGTCTGGGGTGGAAGGGACCTTAAAGATCATCCTGCTCCAACCCCCCTGCCATGGGCAGGGACACCTTTCACTAGACCAGGTTGCTCAGAGCCCCGTCCAGCCTGGCCTTGAACACCTCCAGCGATGGGACGTCCACAATGTCAAGTGTTCAGTCTTTCTTTACATTAATCTCAGCAAAAACAAGACTAAAGTGCGTATTTAGATTATGGTCCTTTGTGTAGATTGTCTATATTCTCTGCATTTTTCACACCACAGAGCAGGTATACTTTCCTTTCTGGCATTCATTTTTTCACTTGCGAGGTTTGAAAACCTGCTGGTTTTTGCTGGATTTTCTCCACTATATACCACGTACTGTTTCCTCTTTGTTATCAAGTTTCATCTAAACAAATTGAGATCCTACTTACAAATCTACATTTTTATTACAGTGATGTTGCAAAGCTGTAGTAGTAGATGCCACAACATGACTGTAGCACAGTTGTCACTATCAGTAGGTTTATTACTGTAAAGGTAGTTCTAGGCGTGGACAGCAGACTTTCCTTGTCATCAGCACTTCAGAACTGTAGAAATTAGGTTTTTGTGACATTTATCTGCGTTTTTAAATTAATGACATTGAAATGATCTGCTTTGTTTTTATGAATATGCTGAGTGGTGAGGAGGACTTTCAATTCTGAGGAAATCGAAATTAGTAAGTCTCAGAGAAGGAATCATTTCAGCAGATATTTTAATGGAAGTTAAATGATTTGGGAACATGCCTTTGTAAGACCAACCTTGGTCACTTAACCTTTTAAATCACTTGGAGAATATGATGATTATATAAGGTCATTTTCTTGCACATTTCTGGAGAAAATTATTTTAAGAACACTTTTGAGGAATTAATTCATGAAGTAGAATGTTTTAGATTTTTTTATTACTAAGACCAAATATGCTAAAGATATTTTTGGAAGCTCAATTAAGTAATGGAAACTGAAAAGCCATAAAACTGCATCTTAAGAAGATGTAACTAATTTTTACCATTACTGAATAAATACATCCATATATTACAAAATTTAGAACTTACATTAATTTGAACTTATTCACCTTAAGTATTCACCCAGTGTAAACAATGGTGTTTTAAAGTACTTAATCTTCAGCTAATTAAATGAAAAAAATAGTTCTGTTATTTTCTGTGGGTTTTTTTACCTATTAATATTTGATTTACTGGCTAAATTAACAAGTTTTGGCTTTTGTTACACTTTTTAGCTACTGGTAACATTACGATTTCCTGTTCTTTTGTTCAGTATGGAAGGTTAACAAGATGGTTTCACAAATCACATTTGAGAATTGGAGATCTGCTCCCACAGTACAAGATCATCATCTAGTAGAATGTTAGTAGTTTAAGGAGCTATTTCTGTCAAAGGCATACTAATTACAGCACCCCAGTTTTAAGAATAATAGGTCTTTGAATGTCAAAATAGAAAAGTTATCTGATGACCCACAAAATAAAGTTGATAAAGCTTTGTATAAATTAATTTCCTAATTAGTTTCCTAATGAAATGAAGGTAGTATTCTACACTTGAATTGGATGCGTGCTTTGTAATAATAATCATAATAATAAAATAAATTTTAGATATAATAGTATTATCACAGTAGAATTATATATGGAATAATTATTAATATTTATTAATCTGTATTAGTTATATCATTATAATTTAAAAATGTTATCTAATGAAATTATTATTGTTGTTGTTGTTATTATTAATTTTCATTGTCAAAATACCCAGTGGTGACATGATACTAAAAAAAAAGTGTCACTTCCTGGGACATTTTTGTATCATTGTATTGTTGTAGAAGTCTTAAACAGCAGGACAAAAAATGTTCATTGTGAGTATCAGGGTCTCGTACTGTCATGGTGGGTGCTGATTATAATACCAAAATTATAATTAACTTTTAACATTTCATGTGTGCACTGGAGCGTCACCTTGCAATAGCAATCAGCCACAGTAATTAAGAGCAATGCAGATCATTTCCATACTCTTGCATTTTTGTAGTCATTATGGCAGTCTAGAATGGTTCTGTTATTTGTAGTGCATGATAACAAGTGTGGAAACCCAACTCGCACATGAGGCATCCTGCATTCACAAGGATTCTGTTTCCAGAGGGTGCACTCCCCTGTTGATAATGACTGTGTGCTTTTCCATGTGCACTTCGGGGAGATGAAGACCCCATACTAGCCACTGTGAAGGAAATTAACTGTACCCCAGCCACTACCAGCACAGCATAGAAAAAAAAATATGGTCAACTCTAGCACTGGCCAAATCTAAGTAACAATGCACTGTGCTTTTGGTTCTTGTAGTTTGTTTTACAGTGTATTTGAATTAGGATGTGTACATGTGCTTTTTTTAATTGTCCCATAAAGTGGGCTTTATCAGTGAGTGTGTTTGTGTTTACACAGAATGTTAGATGGCCTCTTAACACTGGCATATTCTACATCTATAGCTCTACCTTTCAAATAAATACAAATTCTGAAAATAATGAAGGAAATAAAATGTCACAGTTCCGAAAACAAAATGTATTACTAAATATATTGTGTAGCAATATAAACAAAAATCTAGAAGTCTCACATATTCCCTACAGAATGCCTCGCTGCTCTTACTTTTTAGGAATCTAGACAAGGCCAAGGACTAGGCAGGGAGCCAGACTCAGAACTGTATGAATTCCAGTGTGAAGTTTTTCAGTGCTCACGGCTGCAGAGGACTGCACGGTCATGGCAAATCCTGAGTGTTATTTTCTGGTGACGTTCTTACAGAATGTCTTACAGATTTTCATTTTCATGATTGCTGGGTCAGATAGTCCTAGCTTCACCCAAGCAGCAAGGACCCTGTGAGCCATCTAGTGGGAGGTTTCTCCTTAACACTTGACCATTTGGGAAACCTGTTCCTTGCAACCCTTTCCTTTTGAGCTGCCCAGCTGCTACTACACAGTGATGGTTTACTTTGTGGACTGGCTCTTCAAAAATGGTGCAATATGTAATTTTTAAGGATTCTTCTAGTTTTTAGGATCATATATTTGGGGATCTTTTAGGTGGAAAAAAGCAATGCATGGGCAATATGTTAGATGTTCTGAGAATCTGAGAAACGCACTGTGCCTTCAGCACACAGTTATTTTTCTGTCATTCTGGTTATGGTGAGTACATCCAAGTCTTTTGGTGTATATGGGTGTACTGACTATGTATAGATCAGCAGATTAGAATGTGTAACAACTGGTCTGCAAGAGAACTTGCAAAAAGCCAACTGTGCCAATGTATATGTAGATTCTGATAATATTTAGAAAATTTAGATGTTAGAAAACTTTTAGTGGTTCTTGGTACTGCCAGAACCTTTCATGCTAATAAACATACAGAGACCATGGAAAAATCTGAGCCTCAAAATCTTCCTAGACTAAATTTCTGGACATGAAGATCAGGGTAAGTCTGGGAAAATGTGAATGTTGTAACACAAGAACAGTGAAGCCTTGGGAGATTACTGAGGGCATTACTGATCCTTAATTCATTCATTTTTAAAATGGTGTCATTATAGATGTTAGAGCAAAATTGCAGTTTTGAAGTGTCTGTTATAAGATGTTTGCAGTTCAGAAGTGCATCTAATATATTTTATCATAGTAAAGATTTGGTATATTAACACATAAAATAATACCAGTAATATGTGACCTTGACTTGTCATGTGTCCTGTTGTACGTGCTGTTTCTTTGATAGCACTGCTTCCTTTCTGGCAGCATCTAGGTGGCAAACTGTTTTCTTCTATTTTTTTTCAGGTTAAAAAATAACAATCAGTTGGTAGTTAAAACTGCCAATTATAGTTATAACTACCAATTGGTTAAAGCAAAACAAATGTACTTCAGGTAAAAATCTTTCTGAAGGAAAACCCTGACCTGTTGAGTTGAGTTGGAGAGACACGTGGAGTATTAGAACAACCTTGAACCAGGTGCCTCACTATTAATGTTCCCTTCGGCTTTCACAGCAATTTTAGTTTCCTCTGTGGAGCAATCTGAAGTTTTCTAGTGCCACTGACACATTTCAGCTCACCTCTTGTTTGCATAATGCACAGCTGCAGAGCTGCAAAAAAGATCATCTTGTTTGAGTGGGAACTCCTCAATAACATTTTGCTGAAGTTTCAACATAGACTTTATCTTTTTATCTGGCACACCTCTTATAAAGTGAAAGTAGCACTGTTTGTTTCAAATCTTTAATATATATGTAACAAATACAGAAAAAATACAGTGACAGCATAATATTAATAGAAAAAGAGAATGTAGGTGCTGCTATCTTTCAACGTTGGATAATAAACTTGTCTAAAAAATCAATATGACATAATCATATTTTCCCAGGTGTGCTTTTGCTGTCCACGTAAAGATTAGTTAATTAGGCTTCATATTGTCTCCACAGAGATCTAAAATTGCAGTATTTGATAAAATGTGGACCTATATGAAAAGTGCAGAACCATCTGTGTTTGTGAGGACTACAGCAGAAGGGGTAGCTCGAGTACGGAAGTCCAAAGGAAAATATGCCTACTTGCTGGAGTCAACCATGAATGAGTACATCGAACAAAGGAAACCCTGTGACACCATGAAAGTTGGTGGGAATTTGGATTCCAAAGGCTACGGCATCGCCACACCTAAAGGATCTTCATTAAGGTGGGTGGAATAGTATAACAATATGCTAAATGTTGTTATAGTATCCCAC
>VWPU01008717.1:87500-249667 GCA_013398955.1 Callaeas wilsoni
TGAAGTATAATGTTTGCTGAGCATTGGAGAAGGCAGAGCATTTATCAGAAACTTGAAATCCCTTCTTGTGGTACAAACTCTGAGCCTGTTTCTGCAAGCATGTGAACACAATGTATACTCTCAGTGTGGTCAGCAAAAGAGGTGTATACAGTGTTTTCAATGTCTGTCTTACCAATACTTCCCCCTAATTAAACTAAATAATTTCTTGACGCATCTGTAATTCATAGGTGTTCTGTGCATTACTCCTCATCAGGAATGTTGGGGAATGCATTTGGATTTTTAATGTTCAATGCTAGAATGACCAAACTAAAATGATATTCATATGGTAATATAAATTTTTTAAAAAGTAGAAATGCATTACTGTACACAGTGGAAAGCTATTTATTGTACCTCTGGGCTTATTCCTCTAAAAATCATAGCATAAAAAAATCTTTGTCAAGCCTGAACTGATGTATATAACTGAAATAATGTAAAGTTATATTTTCATGTTTTTATACTTAACAACATGATGGGAATACATAATGTATGAGTATTTCAATTCAGATAATATTGATTGGATAATACACATCTCAGTTAAAAAAGCAGTAATAATAGTTTAATATCCATGTTAACAGTACATCAGTATATTGCTATATAAAGTATGTCTGTGTGCATTTAAGTGAAAAGTAGTCAAGAGTGATGAAAGCTGTCCAAGGGTTTTTTATTCATTTTATATGAAAACTGTTATGGAGCAACCAAAATGTTTATGAACTCAAACTTGTGTAAATTTCAAAATGTCCTTTTACTGTAGCTTTTTGTTTACAGTACAGTATCTTATTTTCTGCTTTGTTAAATGAGTAACGGTACAAAGCTGGACATACACTTTCTAAGACATTAACGTTCTCGTTTTTTCATGTATACTTATATGACAGAAAATGCTTCTGATTTTATTTTTCAATCTAACACATGGCTTTTCTGGAGTGTTGTATAAACTTCAATCATACATAAAAAATCTTCTTAAAAAAGGCAAAAGACTTTCAACGTCTGCTTAGTATTATTGAAATCTGGTTTCTTATTTATTATAAATGTATTTTTCTAAGATTTTACATAGAGCAAACCTGTTTGTCCCCACAGACATGAAATTTCCTTGAAGAGTTTATGAAGTTTCTTCTTTTCTTGAATGAAGTTTCAATGAAGAGTATAAAACTTTTCCCAGATCATCTTGTCACTCAAGGATAGATTTACTGTAGTTTTCCTTTTTGTTAAATGAATTAATGTAACTTTTTTTCCCAACAATATAATTGTATCTCTGGACCATAACCTTCCTGATCACAGTTACAATGGCAGTGTGATAGCCTGATAAAGATAGGAGGTTAAGTATTTATTCAGTAACACTACCTAAAAATTTTGAGCTTAAACCAGTACTTTTTTCAATTGAACGTATTGTTGATGTGTCCAAAGCAGAGAAGGAACCCGAGAAATGGCAAGTACTTCAGGTGTCACTAGAAGAGTTCTAGTACAGCAGAGAGTTTACTGTAATAGCAAACAGAGTGTGAGGAGGTTCGCCATGTGAAAGGTTCAACATTTTCATGTAAATGCGTATTGCACCTGTTAAGAGAGTGTGTTTCTGTGGTGTCAGCCTCCTCTTTGGCTGATAGATGTAGACAATATCTTTACATGAAACCTTGAACAAATAATTGTATTTTAAAATTCAAATAGATAATTTCAGCTGTCATTTGGTGCAGTTAGTTATAAGAATACAGCGGTCACCAGCAAAATAGAATCAGCAGCAGATATTCTGCATGATATTCCTAGAGGTTACTCAGATCTGTTTTCACAACATCAAAGCTTATTATTCATTAAATCTTTTCATTTAAGCTGTCGAAGGATCACAAAAATTTGATGTGAGAGATCTATCAGGTCTAAATTATCTTAGGAATTATATTATATCAAGAACTTAGAATGAAATTAGCAAGTAATTTAGCTATGGACTTAATTTGGAACATTTTCCCTTGCATAAATTTCTGTAGGTAGTAGAGAATACTATACACCTGTGTGAGACATAACAGGGAAATGAATAAAAGAATTTTATTTTTTTTTTTGGTAAACAAGTGGCAATAAATGGAACAAAGTAAAATAAAATACAAAAATTCTGAGAATTATAGCTCTAACTCCCCCTCAGGATTCATGTGTCATGAGGCCAAGTCCCTAATTTTATTGCTAGGGCATATTACATGATGTGTTTTCTTTCTTTCTTTCTTTCTTTCTTTCCCTCTTGCCCCACTAGATGCAGTTAGTTCTAATGCATACTTTTTAGCTTAGTAGGCTGATAGGAAATGTAATTACTGTATATAATACTTGCTATAATTGATTTGACAGTCAAAAGTGTTTATTGTAGGTCATGTCATAAGTCTCTGTGTTACAGCAGCAGTGATGATAAAGATAGGAAAGGTTATCTAAGCTAAACCCTTTATCCAAGTGGCATCCACTGAACTTGTTCTTCCGTCAGTCTTCTTTATACATCTCTTATTGCTAATGAAAATTTAGCTACCTCTGTAAGCAGCTCAGTGCTTTACTTACCTCAGTGATGAGAAAATTCTTTATACATAGAAGAAAAGCACTTAATTTCATGAAGTTGTCCAGTGAATGACTTTGTAGCATTTGCCCAAAGTTCTTCCTCCCTTTACACTTGCAATTCCCACTCAACATGAAAGGACCATAGCTACATTCTAGGCATAGAGAAAAAGTTTACATGTAATTTGTCATAATTTTTAACAAATGCTGAATTTTCAAGACTGACTCATCTGTGTTAAATAAAGCATTTAATCCTACTAGTCTTCCAACTGCAGAATGAGATTTAAAATACGTATTTAAATTAAAATGGGTTTTATTTATTTGCTTTGAATATCCCAAACCTGATTTTGAAAATGTATCTTCTTATAGAGTAGGAAAGGGCTGCTAAACTAGTGCCTAGACCAGCCCCTTGAAATTGTCAACTTTTTCCTATCTGGAGGTGTGAGAACCACAAATAGTCCTGTCTGGTTCCAGTGGATCCCATGAGCTGTGCAGGACCGTGCTGCTTCCTTTGCATCTTTCCATGCACAGAAGGCAAGCAGGTGGCAAAAGCTGAAACAGGACTTGGAGAGGTAGTTTTATGCCATTCTTCTGTCTCCCCTCAATCATATAATGTGAATGTCTCTTCAAAAGAGACACCAGAGAGGATTTATACCTGTTTTCTAAGGATAGAAAATAACAAATAGAATTTTTTTTTTTCTAAAACTTCACTGTTTGTGCAGTTTTTAAAAGATAATGTCATGTTTCAGTTTATGGTAAAGAGGTCTTAAAATTGGGGAATAAAATCTCCTTCCAGAGCCTTTACTGTTAGTAGTAGTAGAATCATAGGAGGCTTTGGGGTGGAAGGACCTTAAAGATCACCTAGTTTCAAGCCCCCTGCTGTGGGCAGGGACACCTTCCCCTGGGCCAGGTTTCAAGCTTCTTAGAAGGAGACAGCCCAGAGTACTTCTGGTATGTTGATGCTTTACTGAAACATCAAGAGCATCTTGTTAAAAATGTACTGGAGGCTATTATATAACAACTTTTAACCCAATTTTCAAGTTATGTTGTTACTGCCTAACCTTCAGCACCATATTCTGTGAGATTAGAGAAGAATGTAATTAGAGAGGTCAAACTACAGTTCTTTGGATTAATAGTATGCTTTACAAATAACATAGTATTTTTCAGTAGTTGCTTTCCTTATCAGTTTCACTATGAAAGGCAAATACATTTTGGGTTACCTCATACTCATAAATAGCAGAATATCTACTGAAATATTTTTTTCTGTTTTTGAGTGAGAAGATTTTTTTATATTATCATAATGACTAAAGATACAAACAACTTGATTTTTACTTAGGTGTTTGCCTATGTGTATGTTACTGTTGTTTTTAATAAGTTCACAATATTATTAGATGAATATTTTCATAAACTTGGAACTATGTGGCTTGGCACCTTATCCAAGTTACCTGTAGGTGGAATTCCTAATTCAGCTTCAGCTACTTTGTGTGAATAAATAAGCAGAGATTCTAATATATGAAAATGAAAATCATGGATGTTCCAGTGCATATGTATGTATACATATCCCTACACAATGCAATAGTAAAACTAGTGCTGATTTTGATAAGGCCATAGTCAAAAGCGATGATAACCACAGCAATAATTCATGTTAGGGCCAGTAGCAACAGGAAGGTTAATAAGCAAGTGCCTTACCACCTCTCGTTTGAATAAATATGGAATTTTGCATTTCCATAGAACAATGTGAGTCCCCATGGGACTCAATCAAGAGTGAATCCTATAACTTCATAATCTGGGGTAACTCCTGTGATCATCTTTGTTCTCACGGATGGGATTAAGTTCTACAGAACTCCTGTGAGACAAACAGGCTCTTCCATGCTACCTTTGGCCTACACAGAAAGGTTAAATGAAAGCTATTGCATGTGTCATTGCCTCTCACTTCAGCAGCAAGGATGATGGGTTTATGTATATGCATGTATATGCTTAGTTTCTCAAATAGCATTCTCATTGCTATTTAAAAATCCAAATGGTCGATCCAAGAGGCTCAGATTTAGTTAAATCTAGCATTACATGGACTAACAAAACAGCGCTCTTTGCAGTTATTACTTGATTTTCTAAACCAAAACCTCTATAAGAATTAATGCCTGAAACACAAAAATGCTGGGCATGGACAGGGCTGGATACTACACTACCTACTTTGAACATTGTGCAATAAAATATACCGCTATGGTGCTGTGGCAGAATTCTGACCACATTTTATATTGTTTTGTTGGGTTTTTTCTTTTTACTTGCATAGACAAATGAATAGTATAAGCTATAGGAAATAATTCTAATGCTGTAGGCTTGGCAGATGATTTACAGACAATTTCTATTGATTGGTTTTATCTGTGACATTACCACATTTTTTAAATCTGCATGTTCTGAATATATTACAAAACATGATAAACTGTTTTTATAAAGTCATTATTCTCAGTGATAGCAGGATTCTGCTTGACATGTTTTCTTTATTCTGATGGGCATACTTGCCTGAGGTACTTGTTTATTCTAGGAGACTTAAAAATATATAATTTTTTTTAATCATTATAGATCCACAGTTATACTGGGACATGTTCATCAATTCTGCTTAGTCCACCTTATAAGCTGCTTTCTATAAGAGATCTTTGTCCTTTTATGCTTTGAATTTACTTTTTGATCTTTTGTCATTGTTGAGGTTTTAGCACACTGAGGAAAAAAAGTCACATTGCATACCCTGCTTGCTGATGTAAGGTGCTGCCCAAGTCCCTCAAAGTGATTCAGCTGATAAGTATGTCCCGTGACTCACGCCTCTTAGAGAGTCTTTCTCAAACAGCAGGGACAAAGACTGCTCTGAGGAGACCAAAGTGATTAATATGCCCCATCAGACCCTGCCTTGCTGGAGTCCAGGGAATCCGGGGTGCCAGGACCAAGGCTGAACCTCCCACGTGTCTGTGTGCAGTCACACAGTGATGTCTCCAGGCATCACCACACTTGCTTGGCACTCATGCTAGCAAAACAGAATTGTTAGCATGGTCAGGATGCAAAAACTATTTCTCTGCTCTCAACATAGTGCTGGGATGGGGAGGAGAGAGCTCTTCCCTCCTTCCCTTATCTGAAAACTTTTTTCCTTCCCTGAACTACAGCCATCCAGATTCAGCAAATTCAGGACGTAACTTTAGAAAAACTGCTTTAATATAAAATAGTCATGTACCTTTTAGCATAGAGGAAACTTGGCATTTACCCTCAAGAGAAATAAGCACAGCCATCTTGGCTGGCTGAACAATTTCATGGAGATTCTTCTCATAGGGAAAAAAAATCATTGCTTTATGAATTATGACATCATATATTGTCATAAAATGTAAGCTTCCCAATAGATAGGATCATAAGACTCTAGATTTTCTTTTTCTTTTGTAAGATGCTAGCTAAGATTATATTATGTGGACAGCCTTTCTTATGCATGTTGTAATATACTGTGTAAATATGGGTTTGCCAAGTGTTTTTTTCTGTGGTGTCATACTCTGTGTGTGTGTATATATATGTGTGTGTATATGTATGTATGTACGTATATATATATATGCACACATACAAATAGAACAGTTACAGGGAATTTTACTTTTTTAAAGGGTATCCTTTGATCACTTACTCAAACCTAAGTTAGGAGAAATACAAATTATTGAACTGTGAAGCAAAATTGCTCAATGTGACAATATCACCTGATCTATACTACATTCTTTTTTCTCTTTTATAAATATCTGCAGAAAAAAAAAAACCCAGGTGTCTTGCTAGAAGGAATAGGCAATAAAAAGTTGGTAAGAGAATGCAAACCAAGCCTGCATGTGACTATAGGGAGGGATTTTGAAGCCATGACTTAAAATTATAATGCTGAATTAGAACTTTAGTTCTCATTTAAGTTAGAAAATTAGAAGAGATTCAGTAGATTTTTGTGGTGTAGTTGAATCAGGAATGTGTCATAATGAGGGTAGACACTGGGTATAGCCTTTGGCATTTAAAACTTAGACCTATCTAGCTTCCAGGTATTCTCTATTTTAGGTTACTTTGTGAAATTTTTACAGGCAGACCTATTGCTTAGCTAAATCTAGATCTCATTCTGGCTGCTGGCATCAATTCAGATTTTGGGGTGTCAAATCTGAGGGTAAACTTTTTCTTTCCAAATGAGGTGTCTGTGTTTATTTTCAACTGCCTTGCTTTATTCTTTCGTGGCAATATTTCAACAGCTAATTATTTTTCTTTTCTTTTTCTTTTCTTTTCCTGCTGACAATACTGTCAGGGTTTGGGGTTTTTTAAAGCTTTTAACTAAAACTGGTTAAAAAATGTTGGGAAGTATTCCCTTCCCTTACACTGAAGGGATATGTGAATTATCAGTCAAGCCACTATTTTTTTAAGACACTGGCTATTTTATACTGAAAATACATATAAAACTTCATGCAATAGCAGAGTAGAAAAATACAAGGAATTATTGCTAGAAGATTTAGGTGAGATTTGGTGTAGTTTTTCTGAAAAAAAACCTTTTTGCTTGTTTTCCTTTCACTACAGCTTTTGTAAAAAAAAAAAAAAAAGAGAAAATTAGTTTTCTCTGTAACTTCCCTCTGCTATTACATGCTCTGATGACATTAGTTGGCAGCCTGGATACCTTGGAAAATATTCCCATGTTTGCGTAGATAGATGGTAGAACTGCCCAATGTGGTAGTAGATGTCTTCTGTCTGACTTCATTTCATTGTGGATGTGATTGTTCACTTGTTTTGTACTGTTTTGGTTTCAGTGCAGCTACAGATACAGAGACCAGTAGGTTAAAAAAAAATAAATGCATACTTACTCTTCTTAAGAGCAGTGCAGAATGACAGAGCACTCCTGAAGACTCTGCAGAAAGATGTTTGAAAAAAAAAGTTGTTTTTAAAAAACCGACTTGCCTCTGAGCATCCCTTAATGAGGGGGAAAACTGTGGCTTCTGTGTCCTGCAACTATATTCCCATGAGTAGAAAATCCTGTTCTAAAGGTCAAGAGTGTACAGAGGTATTTTTGCAGAATCAACTCTAAGTGATGAATTCTATTTAAAGATGTCGGGATTGGTACTGAGAATTCAATAAAATTCACAAAGGAGTTTTTTTTTTTTTTAAAGTAACTGTCATGATTTTTTTTTCCCTGTCAGTTACACCTTCAAACATAGCACTGTCAGGGTTTTTTTTCTGGATCAGTACAAAATGCACATGAGTTAGGGCACCGTGTTCTCCTCCTGCAGAATTCCATCACCATTACATACCATTTGCAATTTCTAGTATGAACAGATTATCTACAGTAGATGTCCTCATCAAAGGCTTCACCTTACAGAGCTTAACTCATGTTTTGTGTCAGATTCTGAAGAATTAATGGTATACATAAGTCTTATCATCGAAGTTCCTGAAAAAGAATTGATTTTGATAATAGACTGTGATAGACTAGGACACTTCTCGTGGCAAAGAAGTGTCACCAAACCATGTAGGGTCCTTTCCCTGCCTGGTCACTGGAAATAGTATGCTGTTACTACTTTATTTTAATGTGACTTTTCATCCGTTATTGTCTTTCTGTCTAAAAGATCTTTCATGCTGTTTTTCTCCCTCTTAGGAGCAAAATGGTGATGAATAGGATACCACAGGTATATTTCTCAAACTCTCTGCAGATACTGTCATTTTTATTTATAGGTGCTTGGCTGTTTCTCATCTTAATTCCTCTGAGATCTTTATGAGTGATAAGATTTAAATCTTCCAGATTTTGTATATATGTCTGTTTGTTGGAAACCTGTTTTGTAACCTCTAGCATTCCCTCAGCAGCCATTAACTACTGATTTAATGATGCCATTCAGGTACAACATTTAATTTATATAAAATCTTGAGGTATATACAGTGTTTTACAAATAATTTAATGTTTATGGTACTCCAAAGTGAAGACTTAAGCATGCAAGTTAGGATGCTGAGGATAAGACATGATAAATGAAGAAATGTACAGGAGAAATAAAGTATGAGACATGGCAGGCCAGTTGTGTTGATGTGAACATATACTCTGTTTTGTGATTAATACTAAGGCTTTAATATTTGATTCAAATTTGTCTTAATGAAAAATGGAGTAAGATATAGAAAAACATACACATATTGTAACTTCCATCTGGAGATCCTTATTCCAGCTAAGTGAGTTTTAACTCTAATTGTGATAACTGAGGAAAAGAAAATCTTTTCCTCTGAGCATCTTATGCTACTGATTTTATTTAGTATAGCATTGCTGCTGCTTGGAATATTTCCTTCATTTCTTTTTGGAAGCTCATCCTTCAGAGACACATGCAGCTGCAAACATAAAATGCTTATTTTGCAAGTGCCTGGAACTTGCTGAATCATTCTATCTTTGCCAAATAAGTATTTTTTAATGTTTCTACTCTTAACTCAAGAAGGTAGTACATTCTGATAGCATTTGACTTCTGAAATCAAGCTATAATACCTAGATGCATGAAAATTAACTCTTAAATTAGTTTCTTGCCATGACTTAGCTTAGAAGCTTCTATGTTGTCTGCAATATGGATTGCCCTTTGTGTTGTTTTACGTTAGTGATTGTTGTAAATGACAGTAGGAACCACAAAATTTAAACTTTCTGTGTTAAAAAAACTTTCCAGTTCCATTTGTCTGTGTGCTCATGTTCAATCAGCCATGTGACGTGTCTTATTTCAGATACATTCAATTGTAGTCAGGCCTGTAATTTCCATGCTTATTTGGAGACTTTATTGAATAAATTATGTAGCATTCACTAAACACGGAGTTAATCTTTCTGTTGTTCCTTCAAGTTGATTCAGACTTGAAACTTGCTTTAATCATGGTACTCTTTAGAAGAGTTGTTGATAGAAATTATGGATAATGTACTGCCATTCCTCTTGAATGGGAGCCATTTAGCTGTCAATCTAACCTAAATGTCACTTCAGGAAAAATAAGTTAAGCTGACATAAGCAAAAAGGTGTTTTACAGACTCAGAAACTTGTGTGTTCTACTGCTTCATAATCTGCATCACATTCACCTCAAAACTACTTCTAACCTGATCTCTAATAAAATAATAATCATTGTATTAGGAAGAATAATTTTTATCTATGGGATACAATATGCAGAGCTGCAGAAAAGACCTATGGTTCTTTACTTAAAGTTCCTGAATTCACAGTTTCGATGAAAATGTACTTTTGCACAAGTAAGCCGTATGTAATAGTGCAGGGATGGATCACTGTCACTTTTTATATAAAGGACCTCAATGAACACAAGTCCTCTTTGAAGTGGAAAATGTCCTGGCACAGAGTTCAAAAGATTTCCTACTTCCAGACATCAGATTTAAAGGCAGAGTGATCCATGTATGAAATAATAGATCAGAAAAATAGTCCAAGGACTGGTGCTGGGCCATTACTTTTCCCAACGTGTAAACACTCATATGAGAACAGTAAGCCACTGGAAATTGTAGCTTTTCCTGTACCCACTTGTTTATCCATTTCTCCATTTCACTCTTTTCCAGGAAAAAAAAATAGAAAAGACAATCATCCATTTTCTTATGCTGGAAAAAATATAGTAAAAAAAGACCACTATCTCACTTCAGACCTCAGACACGGCCCATAAAAGCAGATCAGGTTGGTGAAAGCATCCTGCATAGTTTTTACTAAGAATGGTCTTATTTTTTTGAATGTTTGATGTGCCTAGTATTAACCACTCTGAAAATAATCTCTTATAGGCCGTTTATCAGATTTTTACTCCACATGCCTTTGTCAATTAAGATTTCCCTGGTGATTTCCAAGTCTCATCAAAAGATTTTTACAAAGGAAAAAGTTAAACTGACATAAAGATGTTTAAGATATCCTAGTTACAGGACTATCTATGCCACTAATGACTGGCAGCATACCTCAAATAGCAGTCTTCTGCGACAGCTGTTGAGTTTATTTTTCACAGTCACTGTGAAATGAGACAGGAGGAGATAGAACAAAAAGGCTTTAAATGCACAAAGGTTAAAATATGTCTAGGATACAAAAGTGTCATCCTAGCGAAGAAAAAATTACCAGATTAGCATGAAAACATCTTAAACCCATGGGGCAATTCCAGGATCATTGGATCATCCTTAGATGATGATTGCCATGCAAAGAGTTCTGTCATGAAAGCTCTGAGAACACTAGCTTGTAGAAGGTGACATTGTACTGGATGATGTGTTGATTCAGTGTAAATTTAGTGTAAGAATAAACAGAAGTAGACTTATAGTTAAAGGTCTCTCTTGCTGTGGCACAGCAAGGCTGGCTCTATACTCAAACACAACCAGCGGTGCCTGGCGTGTTCCCAAGCACCAGACTCATCATCTATCCCATTAAGCTGCTACAGCCATCCCTGGTGTGCTGTTGGCTGATGCCAGCTGAGTATGTTCCCAGGCAGCTCCCAGGGACAGTTTAGGGATGTCCCAGCGATGATTCCCAGCGTTTGGCATTTTGTAAGTTGTCACAACATTTTGGTGTCTAGGAAAGTTCTCTGTCATAAATGCGGAATATTGCATGCTCATTAGCTTGAATACACAGGAATATTTTGGGGCATTTTGTTACAGTGTGGATGTCACCTGTGGGAACTAATTAGAGTTGCAGGAGTGAAGTCTTGAATTTGGAGGAGATCACAAGATGTCTTTGGGTAAAGAAGTTGTATCTGGCAAAGATTTTTATTAAGTCTTTGCTTCAGTCCCCACTGCTAGAATACTCACACTAGGAAGGACATCTGACATAAGTGAAGAGATTACCAGAAACACACAAAGTAATGAGACTGCTAATCTGAAGAAATTTCAAGAGAGGTATGAAAGAGTCAGATCATATGAACAGTTTAAGAAAAATAAACCTGCAGTAGATTTTCCAAAAGATATTAAAGACCAATTATTTTTCATGTATAAATATATAAATACCAAACATAAAGATGTGGGATTGTTCGTTAATGTCAGTTGAATTATAACTCATGAAGTCAATGCATATTTTAGTTCTGCTTTGACAAGAAGTCGAGGGAATAAGTTTCAGAAGGTTTCTTCCCTAAAGCAAAGGAGCTGTTTGGTAACCACGAATGTGGATAAAGGAGATGGCATTACCTAAGGAAATTTTACGCTGGGAGAATAAGCCGAAAACTGCATTTTTCAGTGTTAGGGTCAGTTCTATTTTTATAGACAAATAATGACCCTGACACAAGGAGTGGAAAATGCCTGGTGACATTAACGTGATGATTTGAAGTTAAGATAAAAATGAAACAGTGAAAGAACTGGATGGCCTTGTGGATTGGAAATAAGTCTGAACAGCATAAAAGGAAAGGCACTCAGAAAAAAAATTTAGGACAGCAGCAGATCAAAGGGGGACCCATTGTTTTGCTTCCAGCACTGTCCGGTAGTGAGTGCCCTGCAAAGCCTGAAGATTGCATCTGCAGTGGGTTTTGCTGGGGTGGTGGTGTGGCCTCCAGCAGTTCATGGATCAGGGACTCCCTCAGACAGGGATAATATCTTTGCATTTCATATCCTTTCCAGCAATTTATCTAATCACTTTGAACTCATCTCGACCTTGGCAGCCATAATATCCTGTGGCAGGAATTGTCATGGCTGAGCTCAACACTATGTTAAGAATCACTTTATTTTTTTTTGCCTTAAGCCTGTTATTGTTAATTTCCTTTGTTGTCTCTTCATTCTTGTACTATGAAACATAGGTAGAAGTTGCTCATTATTTCCTTCTTCTAACTGAGAGGCTCATAATCTATCATGTGGGAGAAAACTTTAAAAAACCCCAAACTTCTTTCATTCATTAAACTGAAAGTTGATGTCATACGTGGCTGTTGTTAATAAATGCAAGTGGGAGAAGAGCTTCCCAAGGAAAAAGTTAATTATGAAAAAAAAAAGCCAGCAGAACAAGTTGAGAAAATTGGCAAGGCATAAATTTAGGGTGGATTGTGAACCTTTCTAGCTTCAGGGCAACAGATCCTCTTGGTAGTCAAGTCAGAAGGCTGCACCTTGCACAGACATTAACTTGGCTAGTGTGGTTGTGGAACAGCCATTTTTACAGGAAACAACCCCTCAGAGGATCACTAGTTCCTCATTTACAGATGATCACCTAAAGCATCTGTTCAAGCATTCAAAAACATGCCTTTACATCATTCTATTAGCAAAACCATGAAAATGCATTTTTATGTGTGAAAGTCGATAACTGGGAGACAGCAATCCAGGAGGTCCCTTTCCACTGAGCACTCCTACATGGTCTGGCTACAGAGATGCACTTTGTTCTCATCCAGATTCATAGTCCTGTGTGATCTCCTGATTCAGGAGTCTATGTCAGCCTTTTTGCAAAAAGACGAAAATGCACGCGGTGCCTTTTTATCACCTAGCTCAGTGATTGGGAGTGATTTAATTAAACCAAAACCAAAATAATAATAAAAAAAAATTAAAACAACAACAAAAAAACCAGAATCTCTTGTCCAAACTAGATATTTTCTGAAAAATCCCTTTTCCATCCTGCAGGTGAAACTTTCATCACTAGTGTTTAGTGCGTGGTTTCAGAAATTAAATGTCTCCTGGAAAACCAGCTCTGTTCTGCAAGAAACAGTGAAACAGCCGCTGGGTCAGTGCAGGAGGGTTGGTGGCTAACACTGAATCAAAGCTAGACTCACTCCCATTCCAGTGGCTCTATGGACAGGACAGAAAACTCTCCTGTAGTCAGCAAAAGAAGAACTGGAATCCAAGTCTGCATCTCTCCTTTTGTCATCTTCTACAGTCAGGCTTCAGCTTTTCCCACCAGAGAGCTGGCTCCATGGGAACTGGAGCACCTGTATTAGGGGCCCATATCCTGTCGATTTGTATTATTCTATTGGTTATCTCTGGAGCTATCGTCTCATTGCCCAACCACTACACGTCTCTGATTTCTGTCTACAAGCCAGAGAGCTCCCTCTGAAACAAAACCTAGGCATTGTTCAAAAGGTGTCTTGGACCCACAAGTAATTCCTGACAGACACTAGAGATGCAGTATGACTAGACTTTACTCAGTGTGTGTATTTAGGCTGCTCTGAAAAGTGGCAGCTTTGAAGAGTTTAAATGCGGATCAGGCTTTGATTTCTAACACAAGCTGCCAGGATGGGATAGGTGTGCACCAAAGTGCCGTAGTCATGCAGAAGGCATAATCTAAGAAAGGGTTCCCCAGGAGAGAGAGGAACGTGATTCAGGTCTCCCACTATCTGCATGAGGGGGCAAAACCACCCCACTGTTGCCAGTGTTTCTTAAGTGGCCGGGACTTGGTGATGGTAATCTGAGAAGGGTACTCAGACTCACACTGAGAGGATGTAAATGATTACAGACAGATTCAAGCTGGCCATTTTGAAGCTCAGGTTAATACAGATTTACATGCTTTGTGCTGTGTCCCACGCCATATGTTGAAATTCCCAGTGAAAGATGCTTCACAAACCTGGACAGCTCCTAGGAGTGGGTAATAGTGAGTGCTAAGTGCTGAAAAGTGCTGAAGCATTTAATCTTAGATGTAGACATCTTTCATAGATCTTGATAAGTTCTTTCAAATTACCTTGAGTTGACTGGATAAGTTACAAATGAGATGTGAGTAACCTCTGCCTTAGTACTGATGTCCATGAGGATAACCTTGGTAGGGAATCACAATCTGGTTTTCTTATTCTCGCCAAAGTCAATGCACCTGATGTGGTGAACTATAAAACTTGCAGAATAGGAAAGTCTAAGAGAAATTATCTTGAATAGAATAGCCTGTGCCAAGACATATGATCTGTCATTGCAGAAATTTTTAAGGTCTCTGATCATTAGCTGCTGATTTATTTTTTTTAATAGGAAGAGGGGAAATGTGTAAAAACCCAAGCTGCTCAACCTTGATTACTGGTATTTTATGCTAAATGTGGTTGTTCCTGCCAAAAATATTAATCTGGCAAGGAGAAGCTTAGATGTCTCATTATACTATTGCCAAGAAAGACATGATTTTGAAAGCTCTGCAGGGTGGACCCAGAGGCTCTTGCTGCCAATCTGTTCTGCTATTCACTGCAGAATGAGCAGAATCAGTGCTTTTTTTGAAGAAATGATGCTTCAGGCTACTCTGGATGTGCACTGAATAGATTTTAACAATGATGCTTTTTTTATGTAACGACTCTGTGGAGTTTTGTTTTGCTTTATGGTGCAGGCTGGTCTAGATTTTAAACAAACCAATAGAGTTCAGGATATGGGTTTGTCTGTAAAGGCATATGTAAGAAAAATTGTCAAGTAGTGCTTCTAGTGCTTGAAGTAAAAAATGAAGACCTGAAATTCCATAGTTTTCTACAAGAGGATGCACTAATTTTTCTAGAGGAATAAGCCAGCTATTTTAGATTTAATAATCATCTTTGTCCTGAGGGCATGTTTAGTGAGAGGCATAAAATCGTATCAAATACTTTGGCAAAAATTATACCCAGTGCATGTGTTTCATTTTGTGATTCATAATCAAGTCAGAAAATTATAGAAATAGACCACTGAATATCAGATTATTGACATTTAGAAAATTAATATATATTTTAAGTTTCTTCTCTGGTGGACTATGAATCAGTCAAGAGTGAGAGAAAGTAAAAAAAGTTCTACTGTAAGAGCATTTACTCACTCAAACAAACAGGAATGAGCTTACCATTCCTGGAATTAGAAAGAAGAAAACAAAGAAAAAAAAAAACAAAACAAGAACAACAACAAAAACACCCAATCAAAATCTCCCCTGCCCCAAATCAAAATACAAGGACATAAAAGTGCTTGCTGAGATAAACCATATTTCATCCACATTTCCTGGTGTACCTCATGAAATATATTTTTAAAGAAAAGTTAGATTTGGCACTGATTTTGGAGTCCAAAACCAGAAAGAAACCGTCCTCTACACTTATATTAAAAAGATATATCTCTCAGTCCCGAAGGACAATAGATCATAGGATCATAGATCTCCAATGAAAAAGAACTTTTGCTTACTTACTCTTGACCTTCTGCATGCCAGGAAACCATCTTTGGAGATTTCCATATTGAGCCAACTCAGCAGAAACTTAGCACATTCCTTCGTAATCTATCCTGGCAGCTTGTTAACTTCATTTCAAAAACATAATCTTAAAAATTGCAACTTAATCCTTACTCAAGCACTCAAGTGCCTCTTGGATAGCCCAAATTGGCTAGATTGAAAGGTCTGCTGAAGTGAGATACATTCCATCCATATGGACTGAATGGATCATGACTCAATTGCCTCTTAGACCTCTTCACCTGAGGTGCCTTAGTCTTTTAGTTAGTCTTTCACTGGACAGAACAAGGTCATTTTCAAGGTCATTCTTGCACTTCTATTGTATATTAATAAAATATACATTAGTTTGTCACCATTGCTTTCAAAACAATGTCAGATTTTTACACAGATAATACTATTTCTCCATTCTTGTTGGATATTAATAAAAACAACCTCATTTCTTAGATTTTCTTAGATCTTCTTCAGGTGATGAAACTGCAGTGAACAAATTTAATACATGTGGGATATCTCATATTTCTCCATATTTTTACATGGATGCAAAGAAAAGCAAAGAAACCTCAGTGTCTTCCATTTCTCCATCTCTTTCAACATGATTTCACTAAAAGTCTACTGAAGACAGCAAGGTTGCATGGGTTCACTGGGAATTTCCGTGTTCCCATTCTGCCATTTGGAGACAGCACCTTTAGTAGACCTCATACATTTGGGTTCTGTGGAGAAGACAAATGAGTACACAAATTGCAGCTGTAATTACTTTGTATGAATGCTCATTGCACACCATCCAAGTACACTCCAAGAGGAATATTTTATATCAGGAGAAGGACCCTGCAGAGCTGTGCATACTGAGAAGATTGCTCATAAACAGTGGAAAATAGTGCACAGTGGAATTTCTAGCTATGATGGTCTGATTCCTAGGCAGGAAAATATACATTTTTCACTCTCTCTTAAGGACTTGGGATAAGAAGGTGACACTTCTGCTGAGTGTCGTGTCGGAAGCTGTAAGAGAGAATAATTTGAGTGTGGTTCTTAGGGCAACACATTTTTCTGTGCAGCACTGAACTTGTAGTCCTTTGATGATAAACTGCTGGGAAGCTAGATGAGCCCTACCTGGCCTTTCCAATTTGCATTTTCCTCTCTGATAGTTCAGATTTGAGATCTCAGAATTGGAACATTACAATGACCACTGAGAGGAACAAATAACTCAGAATAGGGAGCATGTCAAAGCAAGGAGTCCTTAAAACACTTTAGTTCATTTGTTTGCCACTGACGTCACCTCAGCCCTTAATAGAAGTGCTGTTCTAAATCCTCCTCTGCAATATTTTGGAGAAAACTGCCTTTCAGAAGTGTGAATGTCAGCTGAAAAAGAGGAGTCATGTTTTCCTTGAGAACCTCTTTTGGCTTTGCAAGACTGGTAGCTCTTTGTAGACGCACTATACATATCACAATTGTCAAAGCCAGCAAAATTTGATTCTAATACTGTGTACTCACAGTGGGGCAGCCAAAGCTGAGATACTTCGTCAGTTCAAATATCAGCCAGCTAAAGTCTGCGAAGCAGCCAACTACACATCTCTTTAGGAGTATTCTAATTCATGTACTGTAATTAGGCTTCAATACAAAATATTGATTTAGTAGTAATTACATTTGAGCAAGCATTAAGATAATGTTTCGGGAAATCTGCCTAGGTTCAGCATGAGGTTCCAGATAATGAAATATTCAGTCTATTGCTGTGTAAAAGAGCTTTTAAATAAAACTTAGTCTGCACTCTAACTAATATAAATTTATTTGAGCCCATCCTCTGATGTTTTTGGTTTGAGACACTCCATCAAAATTGAAATAGTTTCCAGTGGTCGATTCTAGCTAATTAGAATATACCAGCTTTTGGAATGTGTTCTGAGATGATTCAGGGAAAGGATGTGTGAGACTTGTTAGAAATAAGGCAGCATTTAAAGAGCACTGATTTATAGCCATATATCTCATTTGTTGTAGTGCTAAATATACTGCAGATTTGTAACCACTCTGTTAGCCTTAAATATTGCACAAGCAACACATTCACTCTGAGAGAGCATGAAATCCTGTGATTCCTGGGTAACAACTTATTTTCCTCTTTCACTCTTCTTACAGTATTTTTAGAATTTTTCATCTCAAGATGTGCATAAACATGTTTTATACATTTACATTCATGCACACTAAGAGGCAAACTTATTTATGGCATCTACAAGTACATACAAGAGTAAGTTCTGGGCATACACATTTAGTCCTAACTTGTTTTTAATCTAAATGGCTGCTTGATACACTTTACTACAAAGATGTGTTACTGTAGAAAAGGGGAACCAGTCAGGAAATGGTTTAGTTTTCAGGTTTAGTTTAAACCATCCAGAGAATGGTTTAGTTAAGGATCATTGTGGCAATGAAATCACTCAGGACTGAAGTAACAACTACATAAATTGGATTTTTAGCAGAAATTCTTGTATTACCAGTCCAGGTGATCTGCATGAAATTTGTACCTTGATATATGTTTCTATCAGGATATATATTCTGTCTCTTCCAGGGGGAAATAAAATCATATTTTATTTTTAATTTGAAACATGGTATTTGAACACTCATTTTAGACCAGGAACAGCTATTTAGCAGATCCCCTGCTCTCTGCTTATTATACTGCAGGGGAAGAGGAATTCGGGAGGAGAAACACAGATAGATAGATAGATAGATAGATAGATAGATGATAGATGACAGACAAATACACAAATATATACATATATATATATTTATATATGCATCTATCCATGTAGGTGTAGATAAATATGTCGATATAGATATAAATGCATAAAATAAATCTGATTTATATAAACCGCACTTGCATTCAAGGCAAAAAAAAGGATCTGAAGACTGGACTATGTCACATCTGCTTCTTTGTCAGGCTGGGAATATCCCAAGAACAAGGGAATTTGTTTTACCTGACCTTTGTAAAATACAGACACTGTTGATTCTCCTGCTCCCTGTGCCCCTTCACATAAGAGAACAGCTATAGGCAACCGATAGTGAAAATCCAGGCCTGGATCTACCCTGCCATAAGTTGAGAAAATTGGAGAAATGATGCAAATGTGCAGACGAAGCCAATAACTCAACTCACCTGGGAAACTCCTCTAGCAAGACTTGTGGCAGGTTTCTATTTTAATTATGCTTTTCAAGGCAGGATCAAACTGAGGAACTATTAACCTCTGGCTGGTGCCACAGCTTTCTTAGTCACACAGTAATACAGAATCTGCTGTGTCTAATCATATCTAACATCCACCGGTGAGTTTCCCATGTTGGATGGTGGTCAGGTCTAGAGCTCTCAGAGGAGAAAATTAATTCCTGTAGCTGGCACACTTAAGCTGACCTGCCCAGTCCCCATAACAAGTTTCATTTTCATGGCTATCTATTAGCATAATTCTTAATATTGGAAGCATCAGGTGAAATATTTCTTTAAAATAAGAACTGCAGCTGCATACATTATCTATGAATTTGCTTTGAAATATAGAAGATATTTTTTACTGAGATAAATATTAAATGTGCTAAGTATATTTCCAGAAATAACATTGAGCTAGGAAACCACATATTCAAATAAATATCTCTTTGGAGAGTCATTGTGAGTGTATGTTCAAAACAAGTTATGTGAGTAATACACTGAACTAGATTACTTCATCGCAATAGGGAATATGTATTTTAGAGGTGCTTCTACATTCAAAAAGGGTCTAATAGCCCTGGTGAGAAACACATTTATCGCTCTACATTATGTCTCCATGTGAAACTTTGCTTTATCATGAATACCATCTTAGATCCTCCTGAAGAGCAATAAAAAAGAAGGTAGATTAAACTTCCTAAAATTCAGTTTGAGAAACCCCAAAGAGCCCACTTCTGTGCATTTCTCTGTGTGCCAGATTCTACTGTCACTGCCCTCCTTTGCCTTCACAGTCCTGCTGTGTTAAGAATGGTCATTTTGATTTTTTCACAGTGAGACATCATTAATTCTTCTACAGAAAAAACCTTGGCCAGGATACCTCTTGCAATATGCCAGATTTGTTTTATAAAGGTTGGTGCTTAGAGGGTTTCTCACTGTTATCATTAATCCTAAAACACTGATAATCCCTACTTTGGGATAAGGCTCTGGCAAGGTGCATGAGAGCTCTACATGCACTTCCTCTGAACAGGCTATTCAGAAGATGAGAGAGAAAGAGGAGAGAATAAAATTTTTTATAAGAGAAAGACGGTATCATCAATTGAAAGTAGCTAAAGAAAACACTACTAAAATACAATTTACCCCATAACCCACACATCTCAAAACACACTGAGGTACAACACCATGCTATTACAGTAACAATATTGCAATGTAAGAGCTGGTAAAATATAGTGGGAGAGAAAAACAAGGTAGGTGTTAAAATCCCTGGCAAGGAATTGTTGGACATCTTTCTAGCCGGGAAGAGCAAATGAAATATCCTTTGTGTCAGTGCCACAAACAGAAGCAAACATCAGTTAAAATCAGGTTTGGGACCTGGAGCATCCCATGGGTGCAATCCTCTGATGTGCTGAACATATCTGGATTTGATCAAGTTCTCCCTCGGCTACTAGAAAGGAAGGGGGCTCTTCTTGTCCTTGTTTGAGATCTGGCCTATGTGGAATGCAGCAGTTGTCTGGGACCCAACCCTGCCGAGATATTGTCCCTTGTGCCTCCCTTGAGCTGTCCCAGGCAGCCCAGCCGTGGCAACAAGAGGGAATGAAGTTCCCTTGCTGGTCAGCTTGGTCTGTCCCATGCGGCTCTCTGTGCCTGGAGAGACACAAAACCAGCAGGCTGCCACTTGCTTTTCTGCTAAAGTGTAGCACAGGAGAGCACCAAAGCTGTCGGTGTGCCCCAGCACCCCAAGCAGGTGCTCTGGCCCCCTTAGCATCTGCGCAAAGATGCACTTGATTTCACCAGGCATGGTGAAACCTTTATGGCATTAACTCCAGGGAAAATCGTCCTTGCAGATATCCTCTGCGTGGGATGGAGTGTCTCCCTGCTGAGCTTTGAGCTGGGGCCAGGTACACATGCCAGCTGAGTCTGGTTCTGTCCTGCAGTGAAAGGGGGTGTGTAGGATGAGTGCTCCCCCACGGGCCTGGTGGCTCTCACTGAAGGAGCACAGCACCGCTTGGCTGAGGCTGAGCCCTGGCAACATCCTTAACTGCAGCCTCCATAGAGCAGGATGAAGCGTCAAATGTTTTGTCTGCTCCAGTGGGTCCCTTAGACTCTGTCTTGGGGTGATTCTATGACCATACTGTATTCCCCATCGCCTGCTTGATTTCTAGTGTCCCTTTAAATTGCAAAGGGGGGAGGGAGAAGCCGAGAGAACTCTTCAAAGCGGCTAGCTTGACCTTGCAACTAGAATGTTTTGCATTCTTTTCTCTCCCGATTCTGACAACATTTGGTTGGTTGGAGGACTTTTGCTTGCTAGTCTCTTCGGCTTTCAGCGGAGAAGGGACTGTGATCTGCCTCGGTGGCTTCTTTTCCTTTTTGGACTGTTTTTGGCTTGCTTTTCATCTGAGACCAGCTCCCATCTCCGGACCTGCTCGGCGGGACCCGCCAAGGGGGATCGTGGGACCCTGCCTGGCCGGCCCGGCGAGCGCAGTCGGTAGAGCATGAGACTCTTACTCTCAGGGTCGTGAGTTCGAGCCCCACATTGGGCGCCAAATTTTAATTGTGCCAGTTTGGACACAAATCCAGGAGGAAACAACCCGAGAGGGGCGTCTCTCTCTCTCTCTCTCCTGCCTGCCAGGCAAGCAGGCCCCGGCAGCACCTCCCGTATTTTCCCCATGGGTTCGGGAAAATAATTTCTCGAGTGAAAGTGAAAAAAACTATTTATTTATCAAAACAGAGTCCCCCCGCTGTCACGGGAAAAAAAGATATTGAAACCCCCTCCCCTGTCCCCTACAAGAGGACTATGGATTTTAGAGTTCTTTCTGTAGGTAAAACCTGCAGTCCTGCGCTGGGCCGGGCTGGCCAGGCAGGGTCCGACGATCCCCCTTGGAGGATCCCGCCGAGCAGGTCCGGAGATGGGAGCTGGTCTCAGATGAAAAGCAAGCCAAAAACAGTCCAAAAAGGAAAAGAAGCCACCGAGGCAGATCACAGTCCCTTCTCCGCTGAAAGCCGAAGAGACTAGCAAGCAAAAGTCCTCCAACCAACCAAATGTTGTCAGAATCGGGAGAGAAAAGAATGCAAAACATTCTAGTTGCAAGGTCAAGCTGGCCGCTTTGAAGAGTTCTCTCGGCTTCTCTCTCCCCCCTTTGCAATTTAAAGGTACACTAGAAATCAAGCAGGCGATGGGGAATACAGTACAGTCATAGAATCACCCCAAGACAGACTCACTTCAAGATGGGATTGCTAATATCTGTCTCATTGCTCCCTACCTTATTAGCCTCCCTCCCTAGCACCGGGGAGCAGCAAAGCTCAAAAGTCTCCATGTTTTTCTCTTGGCTTAACATAGGGATCACCATGCTCAGGTCACCCAGGCCTGTGTATGCATCGACCAGCACTCTCACGCTTTGTGGGTGGTATCTAGGGGATCCCAGTCCTGGCACTGACAGGCTGCACTTTGCATCAAGCAGAGAGAGCCAAAGGCAGCTGTTTGGGAAGAATGAGCCTGAGGCTTCATTTACAGAAGGATTATGCACCAGCACATTTTGTCAGAGGGTGTGATTTTTCCTTTTCTCTATCTAAAGATATAAATGCATTCCCTCAGGTGTACACAGCTATATCAGTATGTAGGTGCTATCTTTATCGTTTACATCTTGCTCTAATTAAGGTAGCAGAGTTTATGTTCCTTAATTAGGAGGAAAATGTCTCCAATTCTCGAGCCAACTATAGGAAAGTACACACATTGCTGGCCTAGCTTCTTGTAGCTAACCCACGAGATTTTCTATTCAGTGCTGATTAGGGAACAGAGACAATGAGGAAGGACTGTTTCTCGTTGTTTTCATGAACAGGCTAGGCATTCAAAAGCATGCCGCAGACAAACACCAAATTGCACAGTAAAATATAAATAAGGCTGAGAGTATATGGTGATTGGTAAAACCAGGAGAAAGCTCAGACTGTGGGAGAGGGGGATAAAGAAGGAGCTGCAGGCAGTGCCCTGCCCTCTAGCTGGGAGGTTGCCAGAGAAAGAACCAGTCAGACAAAAAGAGCAATGGGGTGAAATGCAGTGGGAAGAAGACTTAGTTAAGCTGACCCGAACAGACAACTTTCCTTTGATAGCAGCAGTAGGTTAACTATGGTGAGACTCAAGACTCCCTTTTTTTAAAAATTATGACCCAAAATCCACCTCTGAGTCATTACGAGCAGAAGGGAATTGTGAGTTTACCCTCTGCTGTGCTGACAGCTCTTCACACCCAGGCAGTTCTCAACAGCATCTCTTTTGATGAACAAGTACCCACTGTTCAGAATCAGCAGAGGTAAAGGTAGGAGCACAGTTAACACAGGATGATTAACATGGCTTCAGTTTCTGAACCAGAAGAACTGACGAAATATGTGATTTTCACCTCTTTAAGTCTGACTTTTCTGAGACTCATTTTCCTTCTACACAATCACCTTGTTAGCTTGAAACTTAAGATGTAACTGTGCAGGGAATATTAATGTTATGCATTTACTGTGATATGAGTACATATCACACAGCTTTCTCTGCTACTGAGAAAATCAGAAGAAAATGTCATTAAGGGGACGGTAGTATCGTTTATATCCCCCATCATGCAACAAGCTTGATTCTTGCAGCAAGTGTTATGCATAAAGCAGATTAAAAGTGTCGGCCTCTATGACTAATGGCTGATCAAATAAAGCACAGTGATCTGGTGAGGAGTAGTCACAGGCACTTTGTAACCTTATTCAGTGCAAGGGGAGCACAAGGCTGCTCCTGAAACTGCACCCTTGTTGCTGCTGGGATACCCTGTTGTGACTCCCCACTCAGAGCCTCAGTGTGCAAGCTGCTCATGAACTTGAGCTGGGGCTGGGACGTCCCTTGGCTTCCAAGGGAAATATCTAAAAAATTTCCAATTGCATTTTTTCCATTACACTCTTATGTACAAAGATTTCTCCCCTTAAAGGATACGTTATTACAGAAATTTCTGCCAAGTGGACTTTACACAGCATGCTACCAGGATATTTTATCTGTTTTGAAGATGAAATAAAGCCAATAAAAAGACAACAATATGTATTACTTAGAAAACTGTGTGTGATCTGGTTTCATAAACTTCATGTTTGTCAATAGGTTCTCTAAAATCTTTTACATCCCACTTAGATTCAAAGTCAGGGAATATTGCCTCGTGATTTCCAGGTAGATAAGATGAAATTACTTTCTTTAATCTCATCTAGAAGAAGGAAACATAAACAGATCCAGATTACAGATTTTTACACAATAATCTAAATTACCAAGATATTAATAGCAGATTAGTAGTAAAATATTAAATGCCAGTACATGAATTAGATTGATAGGTTTTTTCCTGGAACATTAAAATTTTCCAGGAGAGTTTGTTTCAGGAGGTAGGACATTTTGTCTCTCATTTTACAAATGTGGTGTGAAACGAAAAGAGGAAAAACACTCCCTCCTCCCCCATCTCTCTAAGGAGGAGACTCATCATGGCACATACAAGAAAAAACAGCCACCCACACACTGGAGCCCTTCAAGCAGAAAGCACCTGATGGGAATTTAAAAGTAGGTTTTCAATGGTGAAGTTGGCAGAAATCTACATAAAAGCAGTTCTTCAAGGGAGAGTATTATGTGATATGAATTAGATGAATGTATTGAGTCCCTCCGTTTATTTTTTTTTTAAACTGTGAAGTCTAAAATTAAGTTATTGTTATCCTGATCGAATATTTTCTTTGCAAGAGCTCATGCCTGAAGATAAGGAACAAAAATAAAGAAAACATAAGGGAGCATAATATATTTTAATGAAAGAAAGTTTACTTATCACTCAAAATCCTGAATTTCTATTTTTAGAAATCTGAGTGCTAGCTGCTTGAGTCTTCAAAACCCCCTCTACACACATAACCCAGCATTTAAAAATTACATATGTCAAAAGAAACAGCAAGAAAATATGCACATGGCAAGTAATTGATTTGATTTTAAGATAATTTCATAAGATACTGAAGTGTTTATATTTTTTCTTTTAGTAACAAAGCCTAATATCATTTTGATAAGAATTACACCTGTTTTTCCAGAAGATTTTCAGAGCCTTCATATGGGGCTCTTTAGGACATTTATTTCTTTTCCTGAGAGAGTATATGGCTACATTAAATACATTTCACTTCTGAGTCAGATCCTTCTTCTGTAACGAAGGTACAAGAAAAGAGCTGATGCTGTGTAAGACCTCACTTAAGTTTTCATTGCCTTTGCATGTTTTATATAAACTGAATTTAAGTAGATTTCTCAGTTTTAATTTTTCTTCCTATTTATTTTCAAATTGGAGCCAAATAATTGGAGCTTTTATACCTAGCTTTTTTTCTCTGCAGCGCAATGAAATTTTTAAATGGCTAACTGATTTGTAGGTTATTGATAACTCAGTCTGGCAGGTAATTTCACACTAGCATCATTGCTAAACATGGTCTGGATCTTCCATACACTAAGGACGTAACCATATGTGTCCTCCTTCTTGATGTGAGTTTCCTCTGATTTACACCATTTGAAAGTAACAATGTAGGAAAATTATACTTCTACTGATGTCTTAGGATTTTAGCTTTTATATCTTCATATATTTGTAATCCTGCTATTCTTTAGTGTATAACTCTAAACTCCATACCGAGTGTTAGCAACTGCTTTTCCCATTTTGGTCAGACACAACAATTCCTCTCTAGGCCTGAGAATCAAGGACACCTCACTGTCTCAGGCCCCGAGAAATGTAAACAAAAGTGAGTTGGGGGTGAGCAAACTGGGAGAATGGGACTACACTGCCTGAAGGTGTAATTGGACAAATAACCGCTGATATGCAAATGGACAAAACTTATATCTGTCCGAACACCGTGTGACTGTGTCCATCTCTGGTGCAGTCTCTGCGAGACTCCTGCACTGCCCAAGGTGTACCCTGTAAAGGCCTTTCAATAAATACCTGCCCTTTATCCTTTCACTCTGTCCAGCCTCTGCTCCAGGTCAGCCTCTCCAAGGCATCACTACATTGCCCCACCAGTTCTGAAAGCCTTCGTCAACAGCATCAGCACTCAGCACATCTTTCCCATGAAATATCTAAGGACAACTGAGATTTCTTGGTCTACCCCCTCGTGTATGAATTAGCCCATGAATCACCAGTGTTAACTCTGACATTGGAATGGCTGCGCACATCTCCTGAGCGTAGACTTTCTGACATGCTGTACCTGTAACTGGCTGGTGGTAACAGCAGCGTGATGTGACTTCTTAGCCATTAACGAGGGAATCATAGACTGCTCAATTATTTACATGAACAATAACAATCCAATAATGTCCTCATCCTGACATTCATGGAAAGCCATTCTTTTTAACTACCGTATCTCTTTTATCTCTACTATGTGACTTTCACAGATGACGAACAGAGTAAGAAATGCGTACATTTCCTGCTAAGGAAAACTGCATGTCCAGTCCTTAGTGATGCCTTCTGGTGTCACCACTGTGCAGAAACCTCTGCCTCTAGATGTAGCAAAGCCCCTGATGGCTTTGCAGATGAGGAATCCACTCAGAGATTTCAGACAGGAAAGTTCCTTCCTTTCAGACAGGAAGGAACTGTGGTTTGACTGCCTGGAACTCCTCGCAGCCATATTCTCATTATATTGTCACCTGCAGGTGAGTGAAAAAAATGCATGCACAAGTCAAAGCCTTATCCTGGGCCACTCTATGCCAAATAACAGCTCCTGCCTTTTCACATGCCACTGTGCTGCTGGAATGAGTGAAGCAGGGAGAGAAGCACTGAAGCACTGAGAATGGGAGCGGAGTAAGGACAAACACCGATGCAGTTAGATAGCGTTCTCGTTTATTGTCAAATCAAGCAGGATTATGTAGCATTTCCAACTAGTCACAAGTTGTCCATGCACCTTAACTAACTCTGTGATTGGCTACTTAAGTACAATCACACGCATCTACTGTTACTAATTGGTTAACATGCGGCAAAGAAGTGTCCTCTCTCCTCCCAGCTTGCGGTTATCACATCCTGTAAAACTTCCTCTATTTCTCAAGGACACCTCAAGGACACTCTCAGCACTAAGTCATGCTAATCTCACAACACCCAGGGCAAGCAGGCCCTGCAAAGACTGGCTTGTTCACTACGTTCAGATACAGACCATGTCCATTCTGCTCTAAGAATTCTTCCACAAATGAGTCCAGGGGAAGGCCATGAAGATGATCAGAGGGCTTGAGCAGCTCTCCAATGAAGACAGGGTGAGAGAGTTGAGGCTGTTCAACATAGAGAAGAAAAGGCTCTGGGGAGCCCTTGTAGTGGCCAGGGGCTTACAAGAGCTGGAGAGGGGCTTTTTATTTGGACAGATAGTGATGGAACACAAAAAATAGCTTTACACTGAAAGAACATGGTTTTAAGTTAGATATTGGGTAGAAATTCTTTGCTGTGAGGGTGGTGAGGCACTGAAACAGGTTGCCCAGAGAAGCTGTGGATGCTTCATCCTTAGAAATGTTCAAGGGCTAAATGTAGAAAGCTTGGGATTTTCTAGGGTGTTTTTTCCTCTCTGATTGGCTGATATTTGTAACCATGTGGGAGCACCCGAGGTACTCTGACTCATCTCTTTAGTCCTGACGAAGTCTGGGATTCGGGCTTTTTATTAATAAAGGAAAGTGAAGGTGATGGTGGTGGAGGAAGATCATATCATGATCTATGTCTTAACTGCAAACCCAAGTTCCTGCTGTCTCTCAAATAAGTCTTAGAAGTTCCCTTCTTGCATCAACTGCAAACATTAACGGGCACTCTGTTTCAAAGGAGAATTCAGTGAAACTGCTGTTACCACAGCACTTTGCAGCACGATATCAACTGATTCAATTAAATTCCTCTTCCTAGTTGCAATACTTGAGAGTGTGTGTATTATCTTCTCTTATCTTTCAAATTTTTTAGTGTGGTTCCCAAGCCATAATTGGACCTCAGTGTCAAAAGGAGCCTCGTTGTGTTACAGACACAGACATACCAGCGACGTGCTGTAGCTCTGTATCCAACGTTCCTGTCATGCTGAACAGAGTTGAAAAGTGATTGAAGACCTCATTTGTAGAATTTTTAATAATGATCTCCCCTGCATTTCTTATATGCTACTGCCACTTTTTGAAGATCCTGAAAATTAATTTGTTACAACTCTGTCCTTATGGATTTACTGCAAAAGAGTCAGAGTAACTATAAAGGAAATCTAGTCCTGCAAGTGGCAGGCCATTTTCTTTGAGAGGTGCCTCTTAAAAGCACAGAAAATCAATTAGCCATCCTTGTATTTCTGGCTTATGTCTTTTTATGTCATTGAGCACCAGATTAATGCCACCCTTGAAGTCCCACTCTAACACAGTGCTGCCCCACTAGCAGGCATTTATTTTGACAATAAAATCACAACTCTTGTTTCTTGAAAGTATAACATTTGTCATTTCCAATAGATACTACATCTGCCTGGTGGAGAAGATTTTCAGAGGGAAGATTAAAGAATTACTTGAAATATAATGAAAAATAAGAGAATTACTCTAAATATTTTAAATGATGGGTTGTGTACATTCTAAATATCATCTCTGGTGAATGGCTTGGAAACTTAAATAGCAGTTAGAATACGTACAATTTAAATTTCTAGTCTCATAAAACTCTAATCTTAGGAAACTTTCTACTAAGCTACAAAGACTTTTTTTCCTTCTCATTTTAAGCCTGTTTCAGAAGTGAATTATGGATCACACTGCAGCACATTAGCTGTCAGAGTGAAATTTGGCAACCCTGCCAGAGTACCCACAGTCTGTTTTATGACTACATAAAATGGCCTATAAACAAACACTACAAATATATAACTGATATCAGAAGTCTTAGCCCATAAAGGAATTCCAATAGAGCCACAGAACAAGTCCCAGAGTATTTGATTTCCTGTGAAAGGGCATGAGGAGACTGGTGTTGGTTGAGTACAGGGCAAATTGACAGAGAAGGATTTGTCATTTTGGTTTTCAAATATCTGTCTGCCATTATTCAGTGTGCCAGGAGGTAAATTTCCAGTACATTATAAACTTCATGCCTGTGTTTGGGCATTTGGTATTTTCACATCGTGGCAATTGAAGTGATGTATTGATTTTGAGGGTTACCTCACTTTTTCCCTAACTTTAGAATGGCTATTAAGCAGAATTAGATAGGGCTTTAAATTTTCTTAATCAGTCTGACTGCAGACCTGACTATGACATGGACAATACAAAGTCATCTTCGATGGATGTTGTGCAACATGAGCTTATTCATTTTATTTCACTTGTACCATGCTCTGATACAGGTGAGATAAAGTAGCTATGACACTTGACAAGGGGATTCAGCTCATTTAAGAAGATTCCACTTATGATGTGGTCACTCTTCTTTTAAATCCATGTAACTCTGTAATGTGAACTAAAAACAGTATTTTAGGTCTCATCTCATCAGGAATGAACTGCAAAGCCTGAATTTTCAGGAAATAAGACCTCAAGTGAAAACACCTTTACTTAAACTAAATTGAAATAAAGTATTTAGTGCCTGAGAAATGGAGGAAATGCACACACAAAATAAGAGGAAATAGTTCTTTGGGAGAGAGGATAAATTCATAAGTGACACTTCCACCCCTGAATATCAAAGTCCTTGGGAGAAGATGGGATTGAAAAGCAGCTATTAAACTTGGCTAAGCCTTTGTCAATATAAAAAAAATATTAAATTGTATGTTCCTTTCCAAGAGTCTGTTAGCAAACTTTTAGGAGAGAAACTCAAACAAATATTTAATTAATTCAGCAAGAAAAATTCTGTGGAGTATTTCTCTAAGTATGTCTACATATGTAGAGATTTTAAATAAATTTATCTCAGACTTTACTACTAAAAAGCCATTATATTAACCAAAAGCATAAAACTGAAATGAGCATGATAAAGCATGATGGCTGATAAAACTAATGTGAAAACAAATTTAAACAGACCCAAGGCTGCCAGAGGTCTGCACATTCGAGAGAGTCAGCAGTGTAAGTCTGACTCCTTGAACACAGTAAATCTGAGCACAGGCTGAAGAGGTGATGACTGCTTTTTTCAGCAGCATTTCCCTCCATCATGGCCATTCTCCCTCCAGCAGTAACAGTGGGAACGGAGTTCCATCATGGATGCATTGGATCCATAGATCTGGCCAATGTGTCTACAAATTTGTGTCTGATGGAGCAAACTGTAATAATAGCAGTAAGTTTAGAGAACACCCTGAAAAATAGAAATAAAATAAAGAAAATTACCTTTGTGCACATAGAGAGGAAAATCATAGAAATGCTGCAATTTTTAATATCTCGATCTAACTGCAGTCATTTGTTGTTAAACTCTCTGCCTATAAGAATGATATTATAGACATTATTAGGCCATTTGGCTTGTAATTGCTGCTTCTTATTCTAATCGCATTGATTTGAAAACTGGCAAAAAAACCAGGCTTGCTTATCCCTATTTAGCCCTATTATTTTACTTCCCTGCTGCCTTTCTCTTTTGGTCTTTTTTTTTTTTTTTTTTCCTTCGTCCACTTGGAAAGCTTCATTTAATACTGTGCACATGCAAGATTAAGATCCCTACTGAGGCTGGTATAGCTGGGCTGGGGAAAGGGAGCTGGTACCAGTTCAGTCCTCTGCTCCCAGTTCTTGCTTGTTCTGTTTCTGCATCATCTCCAGAGTCCTCCCTGCCAGGCACCCATCACCAGTACTGACAGCTCCTCAGGAGCTCTCTGCCTTTCCTTGTGAATTTCTTTATGTTTACTTCTCTTTATCTTTTTGCTTCTCTTGCCTTCTCCATTGGCAGCTATTGATTTCAGGGTTTCCTAGCTCAGGATGCAAAACATGTCTCTTGAAATTCTCATGCTGATTTCTCCTGGTTCATGTTCATCACTGCAGGCTTCAGGTTCACCACATTCCCAGCTGAACTTCTCCATGTTAGCTGCAGTCATGTTTATAATACAACTTGCTGTTGAACTGTTGAAAATGCCTGGCACATGTAAGAATTCTGCATCCTCTTCAGCCTGCCATGACTTATCCTCAGTCCCCTGGCCTTCTGCAGCTTTTCCTCCTGAGTCTATATGCAACCATTCCTTCAGATTGTATTACAGCAGTTGCCCCTCTAGCTGTTTTGTGGCCTCTCACACGCTTCTGTCCTGGATCTTTTTGTCTTTGTAAAATTCATTTCTCATCCATTGCCCATCTCAGCTCTTGCCTCTAGGAGCATGAATCACACATCTGCCACTCCCATTTTGTAACTGCACCATCAACTCAAATTCACCCCAGAGGTCTGAATTTTTTCAGCCAAATCCCTCCTTATTACCACTTTCCTCACTCATTAATTGTGAATCAAGGCTGCAGACAATTTGGCACTTTCCTACACAGTGTAGGTCCTCACATGTAAAACACATATAAATTCTGTAGCTGTCTCCCTAGAGAAATATCCACATTTCCAGCTAAAACTATCCAGGCCATTTTGATTTTTAGCAACCTCCTTTTCCTTTGTCTTCCATGAATAAAGTTTTGTGGTACTCATACTTATTTAGAACTTGTAGAAAAAAGCCTGATCACTTTAAATGTAAGAAACTTTTATTCTCATTCAAGACTCGTGAATGATCTGTTCTCCTCTAGTTAGCTGTCTATTGCCTCTCACTGAAGAACTAGAACATTTTAACTTGTTCACTTTTTAATTTTCTATGATATTTTCGTACCTCTTTTAGGCTGTACCTCCCATGTGAGGGGAAAAAAAGCACCTTGCTACCATTCATCACATTATTGTGACTCAAATATTGTGCTGTTTCTTGATGTAAAGTGAAAAATAACACATTAGTTATTTAACTGACACGTCGAGTTCAAGTGCCTCTTGCAATTGCCCCAAGTGCATTCTGTGCTATGTCTCACCTTCTACCTACATGGCAAGTTGGCTAAGAGAAATAACACTGTACTTCTGGTTTTGATGAACAGCTGCTCCTTCAGCTGGGTCTTGGTCCACACCTAGAGTCTTTGGAGTATACAAATAAAAGAACTGCCAAATAAAAGTGATCGTTCAGAGGCTTTTGTCTGTCATTCCCAGTGGTCTAGCTCATAGTGAAGGATTAAAATGGTTTTGTCCTTCAAGACAAACTGCAGGAGTGTGCTGTTTTGATCCATGGCATAAGGTATTCCACTGCATTCCTCATCCTTCAGAAGCGTCTCAGAGCTTCCAACACAGAAAATGCATATAACACAGAAATCTGTTGCCATAAAATTTTAATTAAGTGTTCCTGGTTCGGGTAGTAAATTTGGATTCATACTAGGATGAATATATAATTTACTGAATAAGTAAATATACAGAATCAATTAGTTACTCCTAGGATACAATAATAATCAGTTGATTTCCAGCTGACATGGCACTTTCTCTGCATCATTAAGGTTTACATCAATTTTCAATCTCTTATCTATTAAATCTTCCTCAGATACATAATGCAATCAGGTTAACTATTATTAAAAATTATCTCAGATTCTTTCCGGTATTGTTTTATTCACGGGTGACTCTTGAAAATCCTTAAAGATTACTAAGATCAGATATTTTAGGAAAAAAACGTTTCTACAGAGACTGCAAGGACTTTTTTTTTTTCTCATTTGAAAGAGCTACTCAAGGCATAGGTTTCTCCCTTTTTTGACTAAAATATTCTTTCTGGGCCCACTTTCCAATTTGTCTCACTTTAAAGATCTGCACATTAACATACTCTATTAAATTTCAGTTGGATCATTTAAGAAGTGCATAGGAGGTAAGTTGTTTTACATAGAAACCTTGGACAGAAGAAAACACAAAAATGCAATAAAATTGTTTAAAAAACTAAAGGTTCTTTTCGAAATGTCAGTTCATGGATTCGTATCAGTACACAGAAAGGGAAAGCAGATATTCTAACCAATAGAAAATGTACTAAGGAATAATAATTTTTAAAAAAATCTTCAGTGAAAATGAGATAATCTGAAAGTAATAACACCAAATGGAACTGTAGAAGAAAATGAATAAATTGCTTTGTAAATCAGTCAGGCTTTTCAACCCCATAAAAAAAAATTAATAGTGTTTTTTCTCATTATCTCATTATCTTATTTTGAAATGTAAAATTATTCTAAAAGGTGATTGAGATAGAGTTCTCCTTACAGACCAGATATGAACCGTAATGATTTTCACTTACAAAGAAAAAAAAGTGAGACAAAAACCCCCCACAATAACCACTTTTTAAAGTATTGGAAGTCTCTTCAGGCTGAATTATTTATTGGTTGAGGAATTTAGTTTGTTTTTGGCTATTCCTGTTCTCAGTCTTTTATCATCCTGAAACTTTTTGGACATTGTGTATTATAACATCTCCAATTCATCCTATTACCATCTATTGAAATGCTAGCTTTGACTTTTATCCTATTAATTTTGCCAGCACTTACTTGAAAAACCAGGTGCAATTTTCTTATTGTATTATTTTCAACACTACAATTTTTTGGTTGTATTATTTTCAACACTATAAAGTCCTCCCAAGTATTTTGAGTCACCAGAACCTTAGCAGATGATGAACACATAAGAACTCATCAAACTTTTGGTGTGTTTTTCTGAAATATTTCTGAAGAAATTCTGAAACATTTTATTTCGAGGATTGATATAGATGTGGGTTTTTTCCTGATGAGTTTGTGTGAAATTAGAAACAAGTCACAGCTGGTAAATTCCTTACATGTGGACAGAAAAATACTGTGACAAAGATGTTCTGTGATGGTTTGTTTCTTTTAACCTTGCTTCTAAAGGAGTTCTAATTTTGGAAACTAGATTAGCAAAGGTTAATATTGTGACATTCTTCCAAAGAACTTAAAGGAATGTCCTAATATGGGAGGTAGCAATTAGATCAAGCTAAATGGGACACTCATTCAGGTAACTTATGGGGCCACTACATTTCAGAAGTAGCAGCATCTGGTAATACTAACGGACGTAATTCACTAAGAACAATAGGTTTTCTAGATACTTTCATGTTAAATATTTTCATGATGGGGTTTTCTTTCTTTAAATATTTGTATCAATACATTTTTTCATTGCAATGTTTCCTATATGTAGGATGGCACCCATTTAAAAATAAAAAATCACCCTTCTATCCCTTTCATCTTTTATACTGTATATGCCTTCATATCTTCTTTTACAAATACGCTCCTCTTCTTATATTAATGTGCAGATAAAACATTGTAATTCTAGGTTTTAATTTTCCGGGAAGGGAAATCAGAAAATGAAGGATGTGACCTCAAAATAAATAAATAAATAAATAAATATTGTAATGTTTTGCTATGCCTTTATAGTTGAAAGAATGTGAAACAACAGAAACTGATATACAAAAGACTTGATATAACTACTCTGAGAAAATTGAAAAGAAAAATAAAGGAAAAAGAGGGAAGAAGAGTGCTAAAATATCATAAAACCCTTTATAAAAAGGGAGAATTTGCTGCATTACATTGCATAAAGGTCCATCTAGGTAGGTAATGTGTCTTTGACTGCAGCCACTTTTGACAAGCAGTCTGAGGTATATCAGCTGCTTATGTGTTCCTTGTCATTTATTAATTAAATTGTTTATCTTTAAACAGAAACTCATTGCATCTGTTAATTTTCCTCTCTCAGATGTAGTAAGTGGGATGTCTTTTTTGGTTATGAAAAACCTTATCTTAAATGAAAACAAAGACCAGTTACAAGATATTCCAAGGTCCTATTTTGGGTAAAATGGGATTATGCTAAAAAACTGGGATTACTAAACTGAAATGTTCAGAGTCTGTATAAAGAGTCAGAAACACAGAATATATGTGACCTTGAAGGGACCACATAATCAACATGTGAAACTGAGGTCTAAGGAGGGAAAGGAAGGAAGCACTTGTCAGCAGCAGCATTTCTGGCAGGTCAGCTGGGGCTGAAAATGGGTGCTGGGAGCAGATACGCAGGTGCAGTGTCCTGCTGTACGAAGAGCAATGTGTCTGAGCTTTGCTGAGGTGATGTGTGGTAGCACCAGTCGGTCAACTGGCATCCAGAGCCAGGGACCACGAGCATCCCTTGTGCCAGAGACCTTCAGGCCTCAGCTGGCGTTGCCAGCAGCAGCCTGGTGACCTGTAGCTCTAGAGATATAAAACTGACACTGTCTAAAAGGAAGACAAAATAAATTTTAAAAAAAGCCCAGGAAGACCTCGCAAATGTACTGATATCAAGCTCATTCATGAAAGTTTACCTTCGTAGTACTGTGCCTTAGTTCTGTTTCAGGGAGAACTCAGTATATGAAGTGAGGATCCTGCCTTGTACATTTTTGTTTCGGTGTTGTGCTTTTCATTTTCTAGCTGGAAAATATTGTTCTGGAGTAATGAGTCAGGCCCAATGGTGGGCTTAACTGCTTCTCTTGTATCTGAAGACACATTAATTACATTCTCCATTCAGTTGTGCTTAGACTTGAATGGGGAAAAAATAAATCTTATACACGGCTTAGGAAGCTGGGCACATGTCAGTGAAGGAGAAACTACAGGTTACTCCTCCTGTAGTGCACTCCCAAGAGAAATGAAAATCACAATATTCTGATCTTACTGATAATTCTCATTTTGCAGCCTCAGATATTTTAAACATACTAAACTCTTTGAAATGTTCTGTTTACGACCAGTGGGGACTTGCATGCTATATTTATTTGAAGTGGGTTTAATTATTGGGTTTTTTAACGAAGAAGGTAATGAGAAATGGAATTTTACTGAGCAGTTTTTTGCACATTGTTTTTTCCAGGATTTATTCTTGATGACTGTGGAACTAAGAAACATTTTAATTTTGGAAAAGGACTTTTACATAGTTTTGGATTTGAAATAATTTTCTTTCCCTTCTATTCTTTGTTGAGATGAAAGGAAGCCAATTATTTTTGCAATCCTGATTTGAGAAGTAAGTGGATATTTTATTTTTGTTGTATACCTACATCTGTGTGTACTGTGTGAGTTTCTACTAGGAGATGGCCAACATCACAGGATGACTTCATGCTTTTTGAAAGTCATAAAAAATTTAACGTCCTTAATATAATTTTTTTAAAAAATACAATATAAAAATTTAGAAGAAAGTATAATTTTAAGAAAGAACCTAAAACTTTACCTTGACTGACTTAAATTTTGATTTAGTGTAGTATTAGACAGCAGTTTAAAGTGGAAGGATGAGTGATAAAAGTTCTTAATATAATTCCATCTGCTATTCTAAAGCCTATGTTTGGTTTTACCCTCTCATCTGTACAAGGATAATTAATACGTGTTTCTAATCACTCATTCCTTCTGTTCCAAAGGAATAAAAGAGGTAGCACTTAAATAGGTGCTGAGCTGCATGAAAGAAGTATTTTTGGTGATTAGAAACGTTAGAGAAAAAAGAATCTAATGACAAAAAATGAACATTAGCAGATTGACATTTTCAAGTGTCTGAATGACACAAAGAACAAGAGCACCATTATACAAACTTGTTTCCTAGAACAGAAAATGGATTGAAGAAAATTGCTTAGAATGAACTGCTATCAAGTTGAGTTGCAGGGGAAAATTAAAAGAGGCTTTATAGAGCAGTCACTGAATGAGGTAGTACATCAAGACTCCTGAGCAACCATTTATCTTAGGGTTAGTGTGTTATAATGAGAGTTGGGTCATTTACTCATGAATAATAGATATATATTTACCTAAGTGTGGTAAACATAATTAAACAAACCTTATCCTTGAATTACCTCCTGAAGGCAATTTGCTATATCCTGCAGAAAAACTGCTGTCAGAAAGATCAGCTCTGTACATCAGAGGTAGCTCTGTTCTCTCAGGATTCTTTTCCCAGCTATAGTGTTAACTCCTCGGACCTGCTCTGTGTCTATATCTTTTGCCAGAGTAGCTACATGACTGACCAGCATGAGAAGTTTGGTCAGCTAACAACTGACAAAAGATAAATGTATTTCCAATAAAGTCTCTGTTGTGGTGTGATTTCCTATACTTGGGGATATGACTAAGCTACAAAGATAATTATTCCTTATTTCTAGTAGGAGAGTCAGTAACCAGAGTGTGGTTGGAACAAGATCAATCTGAGGTTGCAGTACTGATATAATGGTACATCATGAACATTTGACCTCATTAATAGTGAAATTTAACTATTCCTCTATGTATATTTTAAGTGCAGAATAAAACCCCAACAACTTATTTTTATCCTTAGTATTCCAAAAGATTACGTAATTAATATATTCTCAAGTGATAGGCAGAACTGTGAATTTTTTGAAGCAGGTTCCAAACCCAGAGGAAGTGAGAAAAAGAGGGAAAATCAGCAGCTCTTTCAGTTAAACGAAAAATGAACCTGGTTGCTGGCAGATTCTTTTCCATTTAATCAAGTGCCTTCATTTTGTAATAGGAGATGTCTGGAAGTAGAGTCCCAGCGCTGCAGCAAGGTCTCTCCTGTATCAAAGATTAGTAAAATCCAGTATTAAATTAATATACAAATTATAGGATAGTGCATATTATACTAAAGAACATTGTGATCTGAAGTCTAGGAGCTGGGATATTCATTAGATGGATGTTTTGTAGCAGAAAATAAGGAGTTCCTTATTTGAGCATTCAGTGGCACATGAAGAAATAATTACAGAAACTGTCATTTATTTTACCAGGACAAATGTTTGTTGTTTTAAAATGTGTGTTCTGTAAAAGGCATCCCACAATTAAATGCTCCCCCACTCATGTTCAGGGATCAAAACCATGAAAAGGCTCTCCCCATGCAAACAACAACAATAGCTACCACATTGTGCGCATTTATTTTCAGATGAAAAACGCTCTTGTCTCTTTAGTTAATAATCTCTGCCAATTTGGCCTGATGGATTTACTGCACATCATTTACTGCTGCTGTCCAAATAATCTCTATTCATGCCGATAAAAGACAGTGTCAACAACTGTAATAATAGCACACTTGTTTTTTCCCCACTCCAAAAAGAAGAGACATCCTGAGTTCAGAGGGATTCTGAAAGAAATAGTGTTAATGAATAGCCTTCCCAGCTGTATGCGCTATGGCAAGTGAAAAACCTCCCCAAGTGTTGCATAACCGAGCATCGACATCGCAGTCTTCCCGAGCAGGCACCTTGCTTAGTCTTGCTAGCATCAGTGCAATTGCACAGGATACAGGTTAGCACAGAATTGGCCTCAATATCTCTAGTGAAGCCAAAAGGTTTTATCCCCACAGAGAAACTGATGCTGAAGAAACAAGATAATTTTCATCTACTTCAGCTCTAGTTCATCTAATCCAATGGGAGTAAGTAGTTACACAAACTTTGAGAAACAAGAGCAAAGAGAAAATTAACTGCTGTAACCCTTCACTGATGTTTTTATGCTCCAGACTAGAATAGTAACTCTGTCCCTGGGAAAAAAAAAATTCTGTGTCCTTCACAAGGGCGTTCCACATTTTCAGAGGAGACCGAATTTTCTTTCATGCTTTCCTCAGCCCTGGACCTCTTGCAACAGAATCTGATTTGGCAACATCCTCTGGTAGGCCACCCACACCATCTGGAGAAGAGACTTTCTACAGAGTGAATGAAGCAGCTGTAAGAGTGTTTTTAGGGAGGGAAATGAATAATGTGGCAATAGAGGATTTGCAGGCATTAGAGATGTTCTCCAAGTATCAAGGCGCTGATTTCACTCCCTGTTGAACTGAGGCAACTCTGCCCATTACACAGACTGCTTTTTATACCATAGGGTGTCGGGATCACTGGACTTTTCAACTCCTGCCAGAGGCTTTATGCAAGGGCCACTATATTTCCACGGTTTTGTAGGATCTGTGAAGTATTATTGTTTAAAGCCTCCTTCACAATGGAGACTCCAATCAAGATCCAAGCTCTCTTTAATTGTATCATGGCTTACATCGTTTATCTTGAACAACAAATATTGAAAGAAGCAGAGATGAGTTTTTTCCAAAAGGCTTATAGACACAGGAATATTTTTCAATTAACAGGAGATTTAATTATTAAAAAAATCCTTTTACTAGCTGTTTCTTAGCTTTTATTATGAAGAAGCAAAAAGTACCATTTTGGTACTCAGTAAAACAAGTGATGAATTTCAACCTTTTGATGAAACTCCTAATATTTCACCAAGGTAAAAATCTCTGCTCCAATTGCTCTAGAATTGAAATAAAAACATATCGATTGAGAGAAATCTGGATTTGCAGATCTTATGGCAGCAAATAGGAAATAATTTTCATTTTTTAAATATTAGACCATTGCTGAGTCCTGAAGAGGGATAATTAATTTTTCTTTTTTACTTTTCTAATTTTATAACTAATTTTCTTATTTAATAACTAATTTTTTTTCTTTTCATTTTTGTTTGTTACTTTCATTCAGGAACAGCTTGTCTTTCAGAACAGCCTTTATTTTTCAGTTATTTTCTATTTCACTTTCCAGCATGCTTTTTTTTTTATTCCTTTCCTTTCTGACAGGAAAATAAAACAAATAACCAACATGGCTACATACCCGCTTTCTATTGCAACCAAATTGTTCTAAAATAAACTGTACATACATATATTTACAAACACCAATAATTCAGCATCATTTTACTCTAATCCACTCTAAACTCAAGGGATCTATTAACAAGAACCTGGGTTACTCTTCCCTTCAGGGACAGGTTATACCACCTCTTGGTAACCCTATGTAATGGCCTCTGTACAAAAACATATAAAAAATGTAATGCTAAAAATAAGGCAACATAACAAAATCTATATGTAGAATTAGTGCTACCTGTTCTTTTCCTCATGTTTTGTGTATAAAGTATATCTTTTTCTCAGATGTCTATTTTACATGTATGTCTCATCTGCTGCAATTTTTTTCCATTTAAAATGTTCAATTGAAAAAACAAGTATCAGTCTTTGGAAGAGAAACTTATTCTTAACAATATAGGACCATAAGAGATTTTTTCTTAGTCACAGTGAGCAAGGACACATGAATTAACAACAATGTAGAACAATTATCTAAACCAAAACTTTTACTATTTTTCTTAGAACCTGTTTTGTATGAGTGATTCCTTCAGAGATAATTTGCACATAGCAACATCTCAGCATCATAGTCTTTTCAGAAAAGGTCAACTGAATTTACTCCTGTAATGCACAAATTTTTTACCAGAGAAATGATGGGTTTGTGATTTAATGGTAAAAATTTCATGAAATTTTTGAGTTATGAATAAATACCTAAATGTTTAGTGTAAGTTATTATAGCTAAAATACATTTTCAGAGACATAAGATACATAAGCTTGATCTTTTTTCAGTGCACTAAGAATAATCTAAAATTCTTTTCTGGCAATTCTGTCTTGCCTAGCACCAAAAATTAAAATGAAAACCTGATTTTCACACTTACTTTTAAAATTCCTTACTTTAAAAAAAAAAAAAAAGGAAAAAATAATGTCCCCAAAATAGTGAGAAGTTATTTCTATGCCCAGAGTGAAATTCTTAGCTGATATATAGGGTTTGGGGTTTGCTATTTGTTTGGGGTTTTTTCTGGTTCTTCTGATTAAATATAACCTCTGTTCAATATAAATCCTTTACTATGAAGAGATTGAACAAGAAAAATTAAAGTAAAAGTATAAAACAATAATATTTCTGGGGAAAATATATATAGTTAAATTCCTTTACTACCCATGATTGAACAGCAAAGACATTAAATCACTTGTAAATTTCACAGAATCCTCCAGTTTAATTACATGCTGGCTTTGAATGTAAGTATTTGATGACCTCCAGCTTCACCATAATGTGTTTTTTTTAGCAATTGGACTCTGCCTGTATATTAAGAGAAAGCTTCTTAAATGCTGCATACTTGCCATAACTCAAGCTGCTTTTGTAGTCCCCCCTTTTTATCTTTGATTCCACAGGTATTGTTGTACAGCAATGGAGTCATTCATCCTTCGTTTCCTATAAATCATAGTCCTTTCCAATTACACTGGCCATAACACACTAGTCCTCTTGAGTTATGTGGTTTACATGATGCTGACAGCAGAAACTTGCTCGAAATCAAGACACTTGTCTTTAAATAGCAACCAAACTTCAAAGGGAGCAGAGATGGTTACCCCCTGGGCTTGCATTTGAAGCAGCAATATTTAGGGCTGTTTTTCTTCTGATAAAAAAAAATATTTTAGAATCATGGATGAGATTTTAAATGGCTAACATATCTAAAAGTGCTGCCCAGTGCTATGAATGTGAATTTTCTAGAAATGAGTGAGTGCTGGTGATGATCTCTGAAACACATCGCAGTCAGTAAATTCACCTTGGTGTTACATGTGGGTGAGGGTTCCATACTCCTGTCTAGCTAGCTAAATGTGTGAAACACAGGAGTGATGTTGTATAAACGGACATCTGTGACTGATTAATAACGTATGGGCAGTGTTATTGAGTGATATAATAGCTGTATATATATATATATTTATATATGTTTTGTCTTTCTTTCATATGGCCATAAACACCCACTGAACATCTGGCAATCAAGCAACTGTAAAAACTTTGGGGAATTCAACATAAAATCCATTTAATAATATGCTGGTATCTAACTGGTATCAAGCTGGCAGATTTCTGCCTATCTCTGTGTCTGCTTCTAGCTACAGCTTTCTGAATATAATTTAGGATGAGATCGTTTTCTCATTTTGTTTTTTTTACCCTAGAGCAGTCCTAAATGCATTCAAAGTTTGAGCACACAGTTCTCCCTTATTTAATTAATGTTTCCTCTATAGCAGCTGACTTTCCTAATTTAATGTGACATGTGATTCGGTCTGAATAATGTAGCTTTTTCATTTTCATGCATTCACCCAAGCCAGTCAAAGACAGTTGACAAACAAGTAAGCACTGGTTGAGAACTAAGACTATTTTATAAATTTATGTAGAAGGAAAATATAACTTTTTTATTAAATTGATGACTGTAGCATGTACTCATGCATATAATCTATCCTGCTTTTTCTTCATGCAAGAGTATAAATCCATAGGTAAATGCTTGATTTAAAGTTTAAGAAATTTACAAAATCAGCTAGTATCAAGCTATGATATGCTGATAGTATACCAAATCATTGTTAATATTTCTTCATGTCAATAAAAGTGCATATCTAATCCATGAACAGAAAGGGAAGGGAAAGAAGAAAAGGAAAAATATTAGATACTAAGTGAAACTATTCCTCTCTTTCTGTTTGAGCCAAGTCTATTCAACCACGTCAGAAGGACTATTTGCAGATCAGTGTCTTCATGACATTGTTTTTCCCTACTGTGAAGTGTTTTGAACACTATCTGGACAAAACATAGGACTTTGTCAAAACAGAAGGACATAGAGAAGAGCAGAATGTATTGGTTTTGGTTCTCCAAAGAGGATATCAAATGCAACTCTGAACAGGAAATCTTGGCCTTATTTGACAAGTTTTTGGGAGCAGAGCTTATTGCTGAATAGGAAAATACCGAACATCCCCTTTTTTACATTAAGAAAAGCTAGCATCTTCATCCAGGAGCAGGATCATTTTAGTCTTATGATTCCTAGTTGGTCATTCCTCAAACTCACACCATATCTTGCCCCAGAGTTTCGATATGTATTTTTTTAATTAGAAGGCAGACTCTTGTCTCAGCGTAAAAGAGGAGTAAGAGATAAAGTGCTGAAGTACTGCATTTCCTTTGACACAGAACTGTGGCATGTGAGTACTTTGGAAGGCCTATTATGCATCTCACCCTAGAACAGGTAATAGGAGTTCAAGATAGAAATGCTCCTGAGTCCATTTTCTCATCAAAGTGAAACTTATACTATGGTTGCTCCTATTAATAGTATTGGATTCATATAAGTCTACAAAAGCCCTGGTGTTCATAATAGTGTGGAGAGACACAGATGATTATCATCTGCTTGTTACCCTCAGGCATTGTGCAAAGCTGGTCACATGGTACTGAAGGTGCATTCCAATGTCTTAAATATAGAGATCTTCAGTGTATGAAAGAGAAAACTTTACAAACCACATTGCTTTACTTGCAATGGCAGCTTGCCCTGCAAAGACCTGCTTAAAATGTATATAAGCCATCACTTACATTTTGAGACATGATAAGAGAGGATCATTTTAGTTAATTATAATATTGCTATAAAATTCTTCTCCTACATAGAATCCAAACAGTTGGGGTTTTTTTTTCTATTTATTCCGTAGTAGACATTCAGCCTTTGGAGCAGCACTTTTAGTTTGGCACTTTCAGTATTTACTATACCTGATTATGCTTACTCTTATTGCTATCATGGTGACTATTCTCCATGTCCGCTGATGCATATTTTTCCTAGGTCAGCTTTTGCCTGGGACAAGATTTTCATAATAATGTAGCCCTGGAGTGCCAGTTATGATTATATCTCCCTAATAGTTTGTTGCCTCACATGAGAATTAAACAGAAAGTGTGGGAATAGTCTTCTGTGGAACTTGGTGTCTGGTGTAGTATTTCAAGTCCTGTCTGTAGTTTAAATTGTACATTTACTCATGGTTCAGACAGTATATCCAAAGCTGTGAATATTTTAATTTTTATCATATCAGTACTATTTTATAGTAATGCTACGTTATTGCTTGCAACATAAAAAGCACATAAATAGTTCCTGACTGAACTGAGTAGAATAAATTCCAAAGAGTTATCTCATTTTAGAGAAACATTAAGTGACTTGAGGATCATTATAGAATCAAATATGTATCAGCCCGGTTATGTAGTTCTTTGTCACAGTGACAAAGGCAGCAAGCTAAAATGCACAGATCAGTTTCCTGAAAAATACACTTTTCTACTCAAAAACCAAACCCATTTATGAGTTTGGTTGTTTGTGCTGTCATGGACATATATATGGAGACAGACATGAGGAGTCTAGGATCCTTATTTATATCAGCATCCACTTGGAACTTGACTGTATGGATCCTTTGAGGTCCAGGGGACTTTTATCGATACAGACAAGGGCAGAGTTAGCTATCTACTACAGTCAAATACTCTGCTGCAAGTAATATTAATCTTAATTTTTCCCTTGCCAACACTTGCGTTTGCAGCAAGCCCCAATTTGGGCATTCAAAGAGACAACCGATTCCCTCATCATGTATTAATCACATCCTGTGTGCAAGGGCATCCTTGTAAAACATTTTATCCTCTGCTTTTATTGTGTACTTAGAAAATTAATCATGTCTTACAAAATATTATATATAGATCATGTAGGCCTGTGTGATGGGTGATTAAAACCTTCTTCTGTATTCTCAGATAAAGTCAGGACCATGGTTTGAATTCTCTCCCACTTTATTGTTTTCACTTAGTATGCCCGGGATTGCCATTACTGCAATGCTTTTGTTTCTGTTAGTATGAATATGATGGTGCAGTAGGCAGATGCCCTTTATTACATACTAAATTATATGATATTTCACAAAATCACAGAATCACAGAATCACAGAATCTCACAGAATCACAGAATATGCTAAGTTGGAAGGGAGGCACAAGGATTATCAAGTCCAAGTCCTGGCCCTGCACAGGAGAGCCTCAAGAGTCACACCCTGTGCCTGAGAGTTTTGTCCAAACGCTTCTTGAGCTCTGTCAGGATTGGTACTGTGACCATTCCCGCGGGGAGCTGTTCCAGTGCCCAAACACCCTCTGGGTGAAGAATCTTTTCCTAACTTCAGACCACTCCCTCAGTCCTGTCACTGGTCACCAGAGAGAAGAGATCAGTGCCTGCTCCTCCTCTTCCCCTCACGAGGAAGTTGTAACTGCAATGAGGTCTCCCCTCAGTCTCCTCCAGGCTGAACACACCAAGTTTCAGTCACTCCTTGTACAACTTCTCCTCAAGGCCCTTCACCATCCTTGTTGCCCTCCTTTGGATGTTCTCTAATAGTGGACTGACTGACTCATGTTCAACTTGCCATGGACCAGGTCTGTTTCCGTGGCGCTGCTCTCCAGCCTCTCGTTCCCCAGTCTGTCCATACAACCAGAGTTGCCCTGTTTCAGGTGCAGAATACAGCACTTTCCCTTGTTGAACTTTTATGATTGGTGATTACCTAGCCCTCTAATCTGCTGAGGTTTCTCTGCAGAGCCTCTCTTCCTTCAAGCGAGTCAACAGCTCCTCCCAGTTTTGTATCATTGGCAAACTTAGTATCCCATCCAGTCCGGTGTCCAAGTCATTTTTGGAGACACTGAAGAGCACTGGCCTTACAATGGGGTCCTGTGGAATCCCACTTGTCACAGGTCACCAGTCCGATATCACCTCATTCACCATAAACCTTTCTGCCTGACCCATGAACCAGTTCTCACCCATCATCTAACACAGTTATCCAGCTGAGTGCTGGACATTTTATCCAGAAGGATACTGTGAGAGACAGCATCAAAAGCTTTACTGAAATCCAAAATGAAAAAAAAATTCAGTACCTGGAAATTGAAGCTAGATCAAATCAAGCTAGAAATCAAGTGGGGAGTTCTGACTTTGAAGCTAATTGACTTTGGAATCGCTTGTGAAATAGGGCAGCAGGTTCTATAGAATTGTTAATACTCTAAGCTAAGATTGGGTTGTCATTGTTACTAAGTGTAATTAAACGGGATTTGCTTAAAGAAAAATCAAAGGCATGTTGTTAGGCACAATATCTAGCAATTCTTTCTGTCTTCAAAACTTCTGAAATACATGTTTTAAAATAAGGTTTATTTTCAAATCTATTCACACAGCAGTATTTATTTGCTCTTTCTTGCTGTTACTCTTCTGTACTTTCAAAAAATTCATAGGAGACAGTCTAATACCATTTTAGTCACAAAGCAATTTCCCTCCTGGTGGAAGGAAATTTCTTTCTTCTCCGAAACACAATAGAAACATAAAGGAAAGGAAACCATTCTCTCATACTTATATTTATCTTTTCTTCTTTTTTTCTTGTATTGTATTGTTAATCAGTTCACAAAACTTCAAGCCACGCCATACAGCTTTCATGGAATATTATGGGGATGGAAACTAAAAGAATGAAGATAGAGTCATATGCCTGAAGGCAGAGGACAAAATTGTGCTCTCACTTTACACCAAGACAAACTCAGAGCTACTAGTTCAAGAACCCTTAGATTTCCATTATATTTCTTCCCAAAGCCTGAAGGAAGGGTACAGACCACGATAAATGAAAGAAAAAAAACAAGGAGTTTTTAAACATAGTCTTCAGGAATTATTTCACACGTGTTCTTATTCCCCAGCATCTTCCTAAAGTAAGCATCCGTAGATTTACAGAATCCTGAAATTATATTGTGCTATGCAGATGCTTTTGTCTTATATTGCAACGCTAGGTAACTCTAAATGTCAGAAGAAACCCATTTCTTTGCAGTGTGGCTTACAACTCTCATCATAATTTCTTTTGTTCTGATGGCATTTATTTCTTTATGAAGAACTGTCAACAGTTCTAGAGCAAATGTTCTGCAGATTTTGAAAACCTACTCCAAACAGCAGGTTATTGTGTTTTCTATGTTACACACAGCTGAAATGATGGTGGATTTCCAGATGGTCAATTTTTTAATGACTTCTGAATCTATTCTGAAAGTTCAAACCACCAACAAGTAAAGCTGCAAGGTGCAATAAACATAATGCTATGGGTCAATAGTCATCTGCATCACGGGACTTGTGCAGGTTTCCCTGTGTTCTCTGACTGATTTTTGTAACCTCTTTCCACTCTTTTATCAAGGACTCTAGTAGAGGAAATATGTATTAATTGCTGCAAACCGATATCAATTTCTGCAACATTTTATTTTTCACTCTTCCTTTTTTTATTTTATCCCACAGCTGTTCTGTTATATACTGTAGGTAGAATCCAAATTATTGTTGTTAGATTATGATATCTATCTCTCAATAACCATATGCAAATCACAGTACATGTATACGTGTATACTATACTGTACTCTACAGTATAGTACAGCATTTCAGATTCAAACATTCCATTCAATATTTCAACATTTCAAGGCAGCTGGTTCTGAACGTTCTGTTTCCTTAAAGCTCATGACTGACTGACACAGAGGGGCTGCAGATCAGGCTGTAGCAGTTACAATTTCTTTTTCAGCGAATCTATTAATCCAACTTTTTGCTGAACATTATGTACTATATACAACTCCTTACAACTGAGATAATTAAATAATTGGATTTCTAACAGCAGTGGGTTTTTTCCCATTGGTATGTTCTTTGAATATTTTAAATATTACAGTAAACTTTCCCTTTTCATATGAGATTTGACTTTTCTGTGTTTGATTTTAGCAGTTTGAAGAGTTTTTTGGACTTCTTCATGCTTGATCAATTCATTGTCATCATGGAAACAAACTGTGGATATTCCATCCTCTGACACTAGACATCCATTTATGACTCTTAGGATTTCTTCTGACATATGAAGTGGGTTTGGTGATGCAAACTTCTCTTACACAAATGCTCAGACACATCTGTTTGATTGTTCCTATCTGATGAAAGAGATCCACAATAAAAGCCCTGAAAGAAGACTCAGTTGAACAACACAATATCAATAATCCACCTTTATTGATGTCTACAAAAATTCTCTTTGGACTTGTATCTGTCAGAAAAATAGCATCATATTAGAAGCCTTGGATAGCAGTTGCCTAAAATTAAATTGGGAGGGAGGGAAGGGGAGAGGGGAAAGCAAAAAAAAATCCCGCAACCTATTGAGAACAGATTTTAATAAAAAGTTTGACATATGATGAAGACATTACTCTGAGGATTAAAGAAGATGTGAGTGTTGTGTTGGAATAGAAAACTTTTATTTTGCAATTGGCACCATAGTGAACTACGAAGTCTGGGGCTTTTTTTTTGCAGATAAGCTCTTAAATACCATCTGACCTTTAAAAGTCTTGTCTCATCTGATAAAAATATAGCAATCTCTTTTTGTCTTACAAATGCTAAGCGATTGGAAGACTTTGATTATTTTATGCTAGCAATATTGTGTGGCCATCACTAAGAATAAACTGCTATTATTTTATTCATTACTGTTGCTTTTTCAAAGAAATTATATGCAAAGTATTAGTTATGTTCAAATCTCTGCTCTGCATTGCCTTTGTCAAAACAGCAAATATTTGCTTGGCACAAATATTCTGTAGTGAAATGTACTCAACAACAGGATTTATCAAATTGTATTTTTGATTTTTAAAGGCTTTAGCAGGATCTTTGGATTGGCTACAAGCATATTGTTATATCACTATCCAGATGAAGGAAGTATAAAACACAATTTGCCAAATATTAATTATTATAATATAATTATTGCTGTTGGTCAGTGTTAACTTATTCAATAAAACTAGTATTTTATGTATAAATTGATAAAAGGCTATTATTGATATTTAACAAAATATTAAAAAAACCCCAAAATAAATCTTGAAGCCATATGTGGAGAAAAGTAACAGATACATGGTCCAGGAGAGAAAATGCATAGTAAATGTAAAAATTCAGGTTTTGATTTGGGTAGTTTTCAACACAGATTAAGGATAAATTAAATAATTATCTGATTGTTGCTAAGCAAAATTTTATGGATAATATCAGCATTTAGACTTTTAGTAACCTGCCAGTTTTAGGACATTTAAAATGTGTCCGTGGGAGATCTGTTTTCCTGGAGAGAGGGATTAGATGGAAAACAGGGCAGGTTACCATTGAGGATAAGAAAATGGCTGGAATTATAACCCGTCATGACTGCAGGGCCATTCAATGATCTGGAGTGTGGTTTGGCTTGTAGCCCAACTCAAAGCATGAATGGACCCAACCATAGCCCATTCTGGTAATTTTCTGATTTGGCAATTATTTGGAACCTGCAGACACTGGAAGATGTGGGATGACTGACCTTTTTTACAGCTTGGAAATTAGGTAGGCAGCACATCTTCCTTATCACTGCTCATGGTGGATGTATTATGTGGTATAAGAGACCCATCCACCCAAGGTAAGGGAACTAAAATTTCTGTAAAGGCCACTGTAGCTCTATCCTTTTTCTTTTTTCATAACATCAAAAATGGAGAGACAAAGGAAGGTGCTGCCTTCTTCTTCCTGCAGAACAAGTGTAGATATCTCTGTCAATGGCCTCTCCTCAGCAATAAATATTAGATATGAGCCTCAGAACATCGGTTTTGAGAAAGGTGCTTGGCAAGACAAAATACCTCAAAATTCTTACTAACACAGACCCTACAAAAGAAAGGGTGGCTGCCTGTTCTCAAGAGTCCTACACTGGGTCCTATACCCGCACAGTAAAAATATTTTGTCTCTGAATGGGTTATTATATTGTGACCCATCTCTCACTCCAGCTACCACAGCTCTGTGACATTCTTTTAGCTGCATGCATAAATTGATTCTCACTGCATGCTTTATACAGGTTGTAATCCACATGTTGATATAGAGGACATCAGAATAGAAAAGGCATTCATCTATTACATAAAATGCTTCCTGCCTATGCTCCATCTTTCCAGACATTTTTTGTTTATCTCCAGGAAAAACATAGCAACAATTGCAGATGCTTATTTAAAAAAAAAGTGATGGGTTATATTAATATTAAAAATGCGCCGCCGGCACGCTGGCTGGGCTGGGATGGCAGCAGCTTGGTCCAGGCGTGTCCCACACAAAGGCAGGACGCCCCGGGGCACCTCGGTGCTTCGCTTGCCAGCCTTCCAGCCCATGCGGTGGAGAGCACGGAGCCTAGCATGCCTGGGGCTTTTGGATAGCCCAGGCGCGGCCAGAAATGAATGAGCAGAGGTGGCTCTCAGCCGGTGATCCAAGGGTTTATCGTAGAAGCACCCTCAAATGGTCCAGAAGCCGAAGAGGGCAAGGCACAGCAATCACGGCTTCATAAGGATGCAGGGAAGGGGGCGGGGTGACACCACAGGGACCCATAGGAAGAGGAGAAGGGTGGGACAGGTCAGGACACCTTCCCTTAGGGGACACAAGAGGTGTCTGTCAACTGCAGACAGAACCACCCCTCAGGAATCCTAGGAAACCAAAGGTAGAAGCCATCTTCACAGAATGGGGGTTTCACTCCTTGGTACCAGCCCACCAAACCTCTGTTTCTGGGCCCTGTGGCCCCCCGGTTGGTTCCTTCACCACAACAATGGGTCACAAAAATGCTCCTACTGCTCCTTCTGTTTTTCATTTCCTCAGTGGCTGATTCAACAGACAACACCACTGAAATTAAAATGTGTACCAAAATTGAACTACAAGGCCTAAGAGAAAAAAGATTTGTGTAAAAGTAACAGAGGTTCATTGGGTTTTGTTGATGTTGGATCATTTTATTTTACGGCGTACTTTACTGAGTATATGATACTTGTAAATCTTTGGAGCAATGCTAATTTTTGCTTTGTTTCTTTCTCTTTCATAAATCTTTGGTGGTTTTGTAACTTTGTCACATAGCAGAATTTTAATTTCTAAATGTGTTTCCATTGGTGCATAAGTAATATCCATATCTTTTATACATTAGAGACTTCATTGAATAGAGATTATATTATAGAATGGATTTTATGAAAGTGAATGTAGTGTTTGAATGCTCTTGGTATCTGATAGTTGATATTCTTGTATCTCCTGCAACAGTTCATTAACCAGAAGTATAGGAGGTGGATTATAACAGCAAATCCCAATGTCTGCTAAAACTCAGTCGAGACCTGAAAGATCTACACTTTCCGAGGCCTTTTCTTCTTTACCATGTGTTGAAGTATTCGCACATATGCAAATCCTCTTCATTCTCTTCCTGATAAAGTACCAGACAGAATGAAAAATAAACTCAGGCTTCACAGCTGCATTTTAAAATGTGTAAATTATGGGTTATTGCCTTCTCTATTAATGAATATCATTAATAAGACTTTAGCAAGCAACACAATACAACACTTTTTCCTTTTACTCTGGAACGTTTTAACAATTGGTCTACTTGGTAGACCTTAGGTTATCAAGAAGTCTTCACTGCTCTCCAGTAAATAGTTAAATCTCTGCAAAGCATATGAAAAATACTACTTATCACTCTATTACTTATAACTGTTCTGTTTATGTGGTACATATAAACAGTCAAGATTTCTGACTAGGACTGAGTATGCATCCTTCATAAAACTAACTATAAGTATGGTACAATCTGAAGGAAACAGAATGTGAATGCCCTGGCAGGTAAACATCAGCAAATACTGTGTCTTGCTTGTTTTTCCACTTTTGTAGAGGTTGGGCTTCTCATTTACTCATCAGTAGCCTGCCAGTACTCTGGGCAGCAACTTTTCTCTTTGGAAAAACATTCAGTGTGTTTTGGAGAGAAAATAATTAATACCTAATATATTAGCATTGTCCCCTCATTCATTTCACATGATGCTGCAGAAGTGATTATCAGTTTTCAGAAGAAACAGTTATTAAAGTAATGTTTTAAAATCCAATAAAATGCAACCTAATCTAAGCCCATTTAGCAAGTGTTTTCCCTTGCAATTGAGAAACAGAAAGTAAGTGGGTTAATTAAGAGAAAAAATTTTATTCCTTGCATATGGAAGCTATAAAAGGACAACTGTAGTTAGTTTGTTTTAAAAGTGACTGTGTTTGCAGCCATCTTAATTGCACGACAAATTTTGTGATGCCCTAGAATTTAGTGAGTAACCTTCTCTCAAACAAGAAAAGAATCCATTTCGATGCTGCCTGGAGTGATCCTATCTGCTATCTAGCGGTATTGAGTTGACTAACTGTGACAATTTGGGGATGCTGAAGTCATGTGCAGCCTCTTTACCTTGCAGATGGGAGAGCAACCTCATTCTCCATGGCTCAGTACCTGGCAATTTGAGTTCTCAAAGAGCTGCTTGCAGATTGTATGTCCCAGTTAATGGCTTCCAGGCTTTTGTCAATGAGAGACTAATGTGTGCCAGCTCTGTGGTACACTTTCTTCTGCTGCATTTCCCAGTGTGGTCCTTCCACAGGCTGCTTCTGCCTGGCTCACCCCTGACTGTTTTGACTGAACCTCTTGATGAAGTCTTTCCCCAAGCATTCATTTTACCTCTGAATCTTTGGAATACATCTCTGCATCTGACAAGACTTTGCACTCAGTGTTCCTCTTTATTTTGTCCCAGAAGTTCTTCAGAAAATTTAATTCTTTCTGTAAATGGTTGGAGTTTTTACTAAATTCAATGCCCATATAAAGCTTCCTCCCATTTCTATTGTGTTGAAAATGTTCATTCTTTGAGCTACAGTAAGTCTCCTACTGCTTGTCGTTATATATTTTTGTTGTGGGTTTTCTGGCCCATTTTGCTTTCCTCTCTTTTCTTTTTCAAATCCAAACTGCATCATAAAAGAGCTAACAACTTAATTTCTCTGTGTTCAAGCTTGGTAACATATAAAACTGAAATAACAAACAGACATTGACTTCGGTCAATGTGCATAATAAAACATCATCCAGATAGATTGAATATAGAACAAAACAAAGCTGGTATTCATTGAAACATGAAGCCATCATTACAGTCACCATTATAGCCCTGTATTAAGAAAAATTACTGTAAATTAACATTTTAAAGAGATGGAATTAGAGATTGAGGAAATGCAGTTGGCGTTTTATCAGGAAGCAAAGCTTTCAGTTACTGTATGACTGAGGCACCCTACAAATACTGTGCTTTTTTTTCTCTAGTCAAACGAAACCACTGACAACATGCTGAGGTTGGTGCTGTCCTGACCCTAGGAAGGTTGCTTAAGGTAAAACCGGGGTCACATGTGATTTGAAACATGTGTTTCTCTCAAACACTGAAGACAAAAGTCTGGGACATGGCCATTTGGCCTGTTCTTTGGTACCAATCCTGCACTCTACCCTCCCTGTTCCAACCATTGCATCTCCAGTTTGCATCAGTTCAAAACAACTTAAACTTTTTGCCTCTGTTGGATAGATGTTTCCTACTTCAGTGCTTCATAAAATGTTTACTTTTAAACAGCCGCTTTGCCACTTGCAAACTGAATGTTGCTGCATTTTTGTTAGGACAATGATGTGTTGTTGGGCCTGAAGAAAAAAACAGCGCACATCCGTGATTGTTAATAAGACTGACAGCTCACAAATCATAAACAAAATCTTCTGCTCTGGAAGGTTGTGGTCTAGCAGTTATATATAATATTGTGATGAAGATAACAGGGGTTGCAAGATCATGTCTGTTTATTTACAACTAAGAAGCTTAAACCCAAACATTGTTTATGGTGATGCACAAGCTTGGTAAACTCATTTTCGTTATCATCAATTGTGTTTGTTCTGCAGATTGTTTTTGAAGATCACTGTCACAGAATCTGACCTTTACAATTGACCATGTAGTGGTGTACAGTATTTCTGTCTTTCCCTAATTTAAAGATTTCTTTAGCCCATGGACAAAAAAAAATAAATATCAAAGTACTAAATTCAAGCATATATCTTCAGGCACTTCTCATTCAGTTTGTGGTTCCTGCAGCCTTGCACACTCTCTGAAGACACAAAGTGTTGTTACAAAGTACTCGTTTGGAGTTTGAATCCAATTGGAAGCACCAATGAAAACTTAGGGTACTGTAGTGTATAGCTGGATGAACGCACAGCAACATTTCTTTCTAGTAGTTTATGACAGTAATTTATCATTTGTACTAGTCTTGAACTTATTTCCAAATACAAGGGGAAAAAGCCTCCACAATTAAAATTGCTCCACCTTCTTGATAGTATAGGAATATTATGGCTAAAACTGTGCTTTTTATGACACTCACATTGCTTCAATTTTAGCTATATTTTTTATGTTTTAACATGTTTTCATATGAATTAACAAGCTCCTAACAAACTAAATGTAGAGCTTACTAAAAGCCATAAATTGGGAATTTATTCCAAAATCTGGTCTGAGAGTCTGATTTTGAACTTTAGGGCATGCCTTGAGACTCTATGCAGTGTATTTTTGTCAAATATGAGAAATTAAAGAGATTGACTTTTACCTTCTTCCTGTAAAATCTTATCAGCCAATTAAATTAATACTTTGTGAATTTTTAAAATTCCTTTTCAAGTTACTACACAAATTTTACAATAGACATTGGTCTTTATTAATATCAAATCTCTTTTGACTAAACGCAGACTTAGTAAAAAGAGAAATTTGGGATTTTATCTCTAAATTATTGATATAGGAACAAAAGCCCCTGATCCCTCATCTCACAGAATACATGATAATGAATATACAGAATTAATATATTGCCATTTCTCACTCAAGTGAGTGATTTTTGGTAAAGTAAAAAAAAGCAGACCTGGATATTTGATGTCTGATTGAATACACAATGTTAAGAACTCAGGCCAGATTTCCAGAGGACTGGAAAACAAAGACATGCAGACCATCTGCATTCAAAAAATTGGGAAGCCAGGCTTCCCGCAATACGTACATTTAGCTATGCTGGGAGTACACTGTGGGGAGATCCAGCTGAAAACAGAGGTGGCCATCAAATCTGCATGCTCAAGCCTCCCATACAAAGCCTTCTGCTATCCTGGCATGTAATTTGTTATTGCAGTGGCACTTTCTTAACAGAAGCTCAGTCCAAGATCAGGAAAATATTAATAATTGTTGTTGCTTTAGGTGGCAAGTGAATGTTAAAGGGCAAAAAGGATTCTATATATCCTTATCCTAGGTATTCATGTGTTGAGTGTGAAGCTGATTGTGATCTAAACTAAACTCTATAAAATTAGCTTTATTTATAGTATTATTGACCTGGAAGAGAGGTGATGAAAACCGTAACTTGAAGCATTTGAGGTGAAAATACAGCCTTAAAACAACACAATTTTATAAAAAGCTTTTATTGAAAAAGTTACTCAAAATATCTTAAAGGAGATGCATGTGACAAAATAGAAGGGCAAAACAAATGTGAAGGGAAAAAATAGATTAAATTATGAATGTAGAAAAAGCTTAAATTAGAGGAAACTAATAAGCTGGCAATTTTCCAAACATGAAAAATACCAGTAGTCTTCCCTCCTTTAGAAATCATAAGCAATCAGCTATTTTACTAAATAACATGTTAATGTGCAAGAAGGAGGCAATACATTTAGGATTTGTGTAATGAGACAATCTAAGTTTATAAAATGAGACAGAATGTCCACCAAGGTCAAAAATGTAAATATTATGTTTGTTCCTTATCACGGGTGAATAAATCAGTTGAATACTAAAAACTAGTGTGGATTTCTATCAGAGGCAGACTAACATCAAAGAGGTTTGGTTCTACTGCTAATGTTCATTTTCATTTTAATAGAGGCAATATGCTTTTCTTTATTTATTTAAACTTGCAATTACTAAATTACCTGCTTTCTCTAACATAGCAAATTGTAACATACAAATCCCATCCAGATTAAAATTCAATAAACATAGTATTGCTTTTCCTTCTAAGAAGAAAATAAAAAATCAAGTTAAGGAAAAAAGCAGGGAAACAAAAAAGCTGCATAAACCAGAGGCTTCAGTAAAGAAGGCTTATATATAAATAATACATATTTTTATACATGCCTCATCCAATATACAAAGATATATTTTTCCATGGAGATAAAAATGAGCTAATGTATCCTCAGAGAAATATCAGCAAAATAAACTGTTCAGGGAGTTTTTTCTATTGTGCCCATTTGTCTCAGGGTTTTTGAAAACTGCTGTGTTAGATATAATTCTTTCCACTCAGTTTGCTCTGCAAGGATGCTTTAGTGGAGATGAAGTGGCCCTCGCTGAGGGATAAGCCCTTCGAGGGCCCTTTGGCATCTGCCCTTCAAGCAGCCGTATAATCAAATTCATTATATCCCCATACTCCTCCTCCCACAGACAGCATCAGCTCGATCCATTTCCCACAGGCCAACATGGCTGTTAGGGACATTTCAGCAAGGTTCTTCCAGTGCTCCTCTCAGGCACCAGCTGAAGCGCATATGTGCTGCACACAGCCTGTGACTGCACCACACGGCCCAGGTCGGAGGGACGTGCCTGCCCCACATAATTACTTCTCAGAGCCTTAGAGCCCAAGGATGGGAGGTTGTACGAAGGGTTAAAATCACTGCTCTTATCTCCGGTGGCCTTCAGGTTCTCAAGACTCTTTCTTTGAGGTGTACTGGATCGCCCACAAATCACTTGCACAAGGGTGTCCTGCAGGCATTAAAAGTGACGGCTTTATGTGGGACTGAAGCTGAGCTCACCCACACAATGAGTGTCAGGAGGAAGGCTGAGCCAGAAGGATGTGTGCCTATTTGTAGCAAAAGTCCATTTTGTCCAGTTTTTCTTGAGCAATACTCATGTCTGTAAGAAATAACACTGAGCAGGAGCAGCTTCAGGATATGCCTGAGGTGTCATGGGTACATCCTCTTGCAGTGGCTGCTGAGGAAAGGGTATAGGTTCTCCTGAATCATCTGCTGGTCAGCCAAGCACATTATAATTGGATGATATGACTTCAAGTTTTAATGCTAATCTTCTATGCAGGTTTTAGTCAAGTGGAAACCCCAGAATCAGTACTTGCCTGGAAATGCTGAATCAGAGGTCCAGGCAGTAGAGTACACCACGTATGATACACATGCTGAGTTACTCGAGGTAGAAGACCATCATCTGTGGGATATTTTTTCTTGCTGTTGTGTTTACATGTGAAATCTTTCATGCATGTGTGTCCCACTGACACTTCCCTGCTCTAAGAAAGCACAAACAGAATAGAAAGACTTACTGCTGTTTTTCCCTCGCTCCTGCGTACCTTCCAAAGCCAAAGCACTTTGGACATGCAACCACTGCAGTGGTGCCTGCAACAATGCAGTGTAGATGTGTCAACATCTCAGAAAAACAAAAGGGTAGAACATTGGCTTTGGAGAAAAAAAATGCCACTAATGAGTTACTGCAAGGAGAGGAAGATATCTTTGCCTTCTGGCACCTATAAAAGTTGTCAGTATGTGGGAGCGGAAGGATTCAAAATATATGGAAGGTTGCCTGTCATAGAACAACTTCTGCCCAGTCTCTTTCAAGATAGTGATATATGTTATTGCAGATGCAATATTATTATTATTATTTGCATATGTATGGTTGTTTTAATCTATGTAAGTGTTTTCCAAAACAGATAGTAAAGCTATTCCTTCAAAATTCCTCTGCTCCATAGCTGAACTCAAGAAAGAGATTTGGGTTGTGTCTATCTCAGGGTTCACTTTCTGTGTTCCAGGCAAAGTACCTCCTATGGGATGAAATAAGTATCAATTTTGTACGTGTAAGACAAACCTCAGGAAATTTACTTCTTCCCAACACGAGTGTTATTTGCACAGGAGACAACCTACCCCATGGTAGAAAATGCAGTTCCCTCTGCAGGTCCAAGAGTATACTCCCCTTGCTATATACACAATCAGTATGTTGAAGCACAAATGGTGTGTACAGGGGCTTCCTGGAGTTCTGAAACAGGAATAAAATTCAAGGCCAGCCATAAAAATGTGTGCACTTGAAGAAGCACTGCTCAGGCTAATTGCTCTACCACATATTTATGGGGTTCTTTGAAACCATGCAAACAAACTCTTTCACTAAAGATCAACAGTTATTTCAGCCTGCCACTACATGCAGCCTAGCTAATTCTATATTTTAACCAATCTCCCCATATCACAGGTAGTTTGTTTAAATCGTGAAGCCAATCAGCTTGTGACAAAGGCACTGCCATACCAGTATGAAGTGACTGACCTGAATCTGCAAGCATAGATCCGAAACATCACTACAACAGCTTTCCAACCCCTTTCTTCCTTATTCATTTTCAAAATGGATTCACTGGGCAAGAGTAATAGACTCTGTGTTTTATTTGTCAGATTGATTAACTATCCATTAATTTCACTAGAAGAAAAGAAGTCATTGTTTAGTCCAACTATGCTATTTTCAATGAACCTGTTACTTTTCAGTATAAGCTGTTTCCAGTAACAATTCTTGCGTAATTTCTTGGAAATCAGTTATTTGCATCAAACTATTTTTTTCTTTACTTTTACACCAAACTCACTCAAAGTTTGTTAATCTATATTGATTGCTTCTATTAAATAATGTTGAACAGTTTATAGATTAACAAATGTCAACTTTCTTAAACTTTATGGTCCCACATGATTTCTGAAAATATGCTATATGAAGGGGAAGTTTTGCCTCAATAGGAATGGTTAGAACATATCCCCTAACTGTTCCTGGGGTTGCCATGATGAAATGAGTCAAAATTCAAAGGACTGTATCTGATGAGCTTACCATTTAAGAATAGGAAGAGCACTCCGGATGCTTTTAATATCAAAAGTAATATCTTGTTAAAATACAAGTTTTCTGTACCTCATATAGGTCAGGCTAACTAGGCAGTGGCAAAATACTGAATCAAAATTGCTGTCTTATTTTCTCTGAAAACTCCCAGAACTGGACTAGTTGTTAAAAGAAATTTAGCTGTTCATGTTGCAATACAAGCAGTTATGGTGAGAATGTGTGAGAGCCCTGAGTTTTAACTGCAATTTTACTGCCTGACAAACTACCAGAGTATTTCTCTCTTGCTCTTCCATCCTTTAAGGCGGAAGTGGTATTCAACCCACATTTACTCTCTATAAGTGTTATGATAGAAACTAAAAATATGTGAGGTGTTTGCAAATTTTATTGCTACTTAAGTACTGTTATGCATTATCAACATATGATTCATTAATCCTCTAATAGATAACTTGCTTCCCACTTGCACACCCTGTAACCTACTTCCAGGATACATCATGACCAGATGGAAATTAATTTTTAAAGCTTTATCTTGGGTGTTAAACCAAATTACTTATTGTAGATGTATCCTGTGAATCACTAACTCTCCTCGAAACCTTTCTAGTTCAGCTGGAGCTCTGAAATAAAATTTCTTCCATGTCACTGAATCAGCCAAATAAGACTCAACTCAAAACTAAATGAAATTAGCTCTAAATTCTCAAAACTCTTCTCATTTCACATTAAACAACCATAACTTTACTTTAAAAGCATTTCAACTATCCACTATATAAAGACAATCACTTATGACTCTGATTTTCATTTTGCAAAGATCCTTATGAAGCTCAAAGACCCTTACCAAAAATGTGAAAAGAGATAGCTGTAGAAGCTTTCTCTCGGAGATATAAAGATAGATTTTTAGAACTAAGAACTTAACTTGAGAGTTCAAACATTTCATCACATTTTTTATTACATCTTCTTGATATACAGGCTAAGAAGGATGCAATAGTATGAAACTGCCGTATGAATAGTATAAGTGTGAAAAAGACACTCAACTGAGTATCAACTTCATACATGCATTGAAAAACCTATATTGATCATAACCTATTTCAAGTTATTTTCCCATTTGATTTTTATACTTTGATACATTTGTCACATTTTTCTGCTGTCTGTCCACTTTGCGGGTCACTTCTGTAAAGTGCTGAAGAAACTGAATGATCAGTGTAGTCAGTAGAAGCAGGGCCTGTGTTTGTCCTGCAGGACCAAGTCTTGCTGTATCAATGCCACAGTTATCTGATTATAAAATGGATGAATATTCATACAGATCAACCCTGAAAAAACTCGCCCTTAGCCTCTGCACACCCTGGGGTCACAGTCCTATATGGCTGCCAGGTGCGAAAGTTATTATCTTGTTCAGACAACTCCTCCAAACTTTAACCTGTTGAGCAGAAGTCTCATGATGTTTATCCTGACCTCATTAATTAGGACAAATATACATCTAAGCTAACATCATATGGGACCCTCCTTACCAAGCATGCTCAGCAGATCTTTAAACTTTATTCTGTTCTATGCTTTCCTTTTTCCTGGGTTAAATTATGCATAAAAGCCAGAAACATACCCTTTGAAAGTTCTGTTGAGAAGTCAACACGTATTTTACTATAGGGAGAGCAAATACACTGATGGTTGGTTTCATCAGAATGCCCTTAATATTTGACTCCAGATCTAAAATGCATAGAGACTGAGAAGTATTTTAGGGAAGAAAAATGATGTGCAAATGTGAAATACAACTGTTCCTTTTGACAGTGAGATGATCAAGGCTACAGGTTAGTGAAACATTAATGAAAATAAATAATGTAACCCTGTGGCTAACATTTCAGGCCTTCACTGAAAATGTAAATCTCAGAGAAAAAAAAAAAAAGAGCTTATTGTTGATGCAAGCTGGCATGAAATTGTTCCTTTTCACTGCTAAAACTGTTTTCATCTCCGTGCACACTAACTATTTTCTTTTCCAATGCCCTCTAGTGCTAATTGAAGATTTTATTACTAACTGAATATGCAGGAAATGCCTATCAGGAGCCCAGAACTCTTGAAAAGAATGAAGTTTCTTGCTAACTCGTTACTCAGTGCAAGCACTTGGGCTTCATTAATAAGCACATGTTCTCCTCAAGTTAGCTGAAATTAATACTGCTTAGATTTAAAGATGACTCAGAACGAGTGGGTGTAATTCCACACGTTCAGATCAAAAACATATTGATGGAGCAAAATTGTGTGCTGTAGATACAAATCCATAGGAAAGATTTTGCAAAGACATGAAAATGAATATCATCAACACCTAACTTTTTTTTACTGGCTTCTCACTCTTATGTTTTCTGGCAATCTAATTTTCTAATTGGCTTATTATGGCTAACTAAAAATAAATATATCTATTGCAATCACCTATATTAGTGGAGCAACATAGCCCTCAAAATAGGAAAAATAAAATAAAGCATCTAACTTATGCAACATTTGTAGATTGGCAGGACAGATTAATTTCTTTAAGAGTTGCTACTCAAACCAATGACATCTAAAATATAAATTAATTTATTCTCGTATTAGACTTAAAAACACAGACATCCCTTTAAACAAGAATAAAATCCTTAGACAATACATTTTAAGCCAAATATAAATCACATATAGGAAACTAGCAAAATATGGAACGGATTTTTGTTTTTAAGTTAAAAAAATTCTTATTAAAAATGTCTCTGGATTCGCAGTTTCAAAATATTTCTGAAATATGGAGAGTGACTCAAAATCAGGAAATGCATCTGATGAAAGTTATGTAAAACAAATCTAGGGAAATTTATGAATGAATGATAAGAGAATCTCTGTTGGGGTGGGGAAAGAATCTGGGTGACTTATTTCACTAAGCACAGGGTTGCACTAAGGCATGGAGAGATTTTTGCAAAACTACTGCTGAAAGTTGTGGCAGCAGACTGAAGAATGAAGTGGGATTAGATAGCACTTCACTTTTTATGTAATACTTCCAAGCTTTCAAACTGCATGCAGTTATTCATGATTAAATTCTCACAACCATGTTCTTGTAAGAAGTGTTTTCTCCTCAGTATGGAGTAGGGAAGAAAAAGTGGAAAATGAAATTATTTGAGTCACTGGGTCTACGGTGACATTGAAAACAATATAAGCATCTTACCTCAGCCACGTGGGCAAAGTCAGGAATGACATATTTCCACATGTTAGTAGCTAGAAATAGATTTCACTATTTAAATTCCTCTCTAAAAGTTGTTTAAAAAGACTGAACAGAAATAGATTTCTCTTAGCTATTGCTATGGTTTTGCTACAGTAATGTTGTGAACTACTGCAAATAAGCCTGTCAAACTGGTATTAGCGACTGTTCCTATTCTGTACCTGAGGAAGTAAACCAGGGAGGGGTTTGTTTGTTTAATTACCACTGGTTTTCATGAACTCCCTGGTGAGAGATGGAGCCTGCCATACTGGGGTTTCTGCTGGCACCACGCTGAGCCCCTGGATGCACTCACAGTGCTGCTCAAGTTGCAGTAGTAGATTGTTGAGAGTCTCTGACTGGGCAAGGTGCTATCGCAATTCATCAAGACAGGTGTCCTTTGAAAAGAGCTCTATATGTTCCTGGACTGATGCTGGTTTGGGTTTTGCTTTAGTTTCCTATGTTTTCTATATTCTTCACACATATATTTGTAGCTCTGTAGCCTACTGTATTAGTGGCTAGTTTTCCCAGTACTTTTTCATGGCCTCTCCCTAGGCAGAAAGACAAAACAAAGTCCAGAGATCCAAGCCCCAGGGGCTACGAGGCCCCAAGTCTGTCTTGGTTCTTCCTGGGAACCAAGGCCACGAACAACTCTTCAAGGTACCTTTTCATGGACAAAGTACAGCTAGTGCCAAGGGGGGGACTCCAGAGAAGGGGCTTGACTTGTGGAGAATAGCATCACCACTTGTCCTCTTAATTGGTGCTTTTCATCAATTACGCTAATTTCTTAAAACCTATAAAAATGTACGCACCCCTCAGGGGATTGGACTTTTGTGGACATCTTTCCATAACTGCCCCGAAGGCCTTCAAATAAAGATCTGCTCTTACATTACAGCCTTACTAAAATTATCTCGAGTTTCATTTCCAGGTTGGGAAAAAGGCAACAGATTGTTAAATCATTGCATTTTGTCATTCTGTTTGGTATAGGTATGAGTTATGCATATGACAAGTTAGGTGCCTTGAATAAGTCTTGACTTCTTACCTTTTCAATCTTCTTTTCACTAAGCATCAGACTTTGCTGTGTCCAAATCGTGTCATTGTTTTTGTTCGAGAAAATGTATTCTGGCTTCAGAGTTTCCTTCCTTATTATCAAAAGCAAAAGACTACTGCAACAGTGGTCTCTGTTTCACTGCTGAAAGTTATATGCATTGGTGAGAAATTGGACTGATCAATATCATGAGAAGATTTAAAAAAACATTTGAAATGTCTATGCCCAAGTGTTTAAATAAGTCTTCTGATGCCTGGACCAAATAGATTGTACCCATTTCCTTTGAACTTCTTCCACTCTGTTACTTCTATGTAACTTCAGTCTGCTGTCATGGAACAGTGAATTGATATTGCTCTTCTAAAGAAATAGACTTAAATAGTGGCAGTCATCATATCAAGCTTTTTACATAAAGGCTTTTCAGACTTTATTAATTTAAATTCATATTAGAGGCCTTCAGGGCATGTTCAGTAGTCATTTCTTTCAATCACTTTTGCGTTGTGTTTATTTCCCCTAAAAAAATCCCCCAGGCAGGGCTGTGTTCCTGACACATTTCAGATTTCAACTCTCCAGCTTTGGCCTGTCTTCCTATATATATCCTGTTAGTTTTGCTGTTGTCTGTCACCTTGTGCGTAAGCTCAACTGAACATAACGAAGACCCAAATAAATCCTTGGCTCTGGGCTTTGAAGGGAGGAGGAGACAGGTTGTGATGTGCAGGAACAAGGAAAGAGGCTGGTTTCATCTGGCTTACTCTTTTGTGGAGAGTCCAAAGTAGCTTTTGGAAGTGCTTCCCTATGTCGTATGTCATCTTTTTGGTATAACCTACTATGTATTTGAATCAAATAGGACCAGATCTCTTGTACACAGAGCTGCAGCTAAATAGGATTGCTGGAGGTGAAAATGAAGAAAGAGGAGATGTCATCTTGTGTAAAAGCTTACCATGAGAAAAAGTATAATTTGCATATTATGGAAATTTCTTCAAACATCTGAACAGGAAATGCTCAGACTTTTTTCTATCACTAAATCATCTTTAGGTAGATAATAAGCATGGAAATTCTGGTAGCTGACTGTTTAAAACTGTAATTGAAAATGGAGTCATAACAGAAACGTTTCTGTTTGAAGTCCTAATATGGGTGAAGGTAACAGAGCACTAAAGTATGTTCATCTCCAGACATCTCATTAATAGAAGTGGTGTATCTGGTCTTTTTGGCACAAATCCATTGCATTGACTACTAAAATGTTTTAGCATGGCAGCCTAGTACCTTGACTAAACAGCACTGATTTCACTATAAAGCCATAATACAGTGGCTTTTAAAAATTTTCTTGCAATTTTTTCCCCATTTGGTATTGATGTTATTGTGAATATCTGTTATGACTTCTTGCTCATGTAGTGCTGAAAAGTGAAGCACAGACTTATTCTCCATGACTGATACATATTATTTATTAAGTCTAGTTTAGTGTATTCTGATTTTGAGGATCAAGCTTTTTCTCTACCTCTAAATCTGTTGTTTATGGGCTACTGACCTCCAAAATATCATGCCTTAAAAGACAACACAGTGTTTTATGTAAGTTGATAGACAGACAAATAGATGAGCTTCTATTAATAGGCTGATTGCTGTGACTGAAAAATTTAGTTATGCAAATGAACAATCTTTTTCTCTCTGCTGAATTAATTATTAAGGAAGAAGAACAGAGACTGAGACATGAATTTTCAGCAGAAGTATAACTCAATGTTTTCTGAGCCTTGGTGAGAGTCTGTCTGTCCTCCTGAAGCCATGTCCATCCCAGCCTGTGGCCGTGAGATGCTCTGGATGGCCAGTGCTCAGCTCTGGAAGACACAGGAGTCTCAGTCCTGCTCCTCACTTTCAAAAAAGAGGCCTGGTATCAAGGAAAGTCTTCTGCAGGATTTCTTTGAAATGAAGCACAAATTCTATCCACTATACATTGTGGTCAACTGAAAGGAGGCAAGGACCCACCTGAAAACAGCAGAGAATATTCCAGGCATTTCATCTCTCCAGACTGACTGAGAAACCATTGGAAGTTGAAGAGGAAAAATAATGTGTCAGCCCAAGTTAGTTAGGGGTTAAATGAATCAAAGTCAAGCCCAGCTTGCTGGGCTGCTGCTAGGCAACAAGTAACTCCGCATTCAGAAATTCCCCACTAATTGATTCTTGACACCATTCCCCCTTGGTTTGAATAAATAGAGAGCTGTTGCTGGGGGGGTCAAGAAGAAAAGCTGGGGAGTGGTGAGCACCTGGCCATGGCGTATCCCAGCAGGTGAGACACACATGCTGAGTCACTTCCCATCGAGGGAGGGGTTCAGTGGCTGTAAGGGATGGCAACCCCTTAGGATTCGTATTTGATGTAGCAGTACTGAATTTATTGGGCAAAGAAATCTACATGAGCCACACGAAATATTGCAGTATGTCACCCTTTAATGCATGTCCACTGAACACGGCTTTTGCATCCACTTGCTCTTTGCTTTTATGTAAGTGACCAACAAAGGAAAGGGAACCAGCCTTCCTTACATGGCTAACATTTGGCAGGCTGGCATACCCGGTGTAGTGTCAATAGGATATCCTCCATATAGAAGCTTCAAAGCACACAGGAGGGGGGGAGCTGGAGCAGGGATTTATGTGGGTTGGAGACACTGGAAGAGTCAGGTTAATGAAGGAAAGGGGAAGCTTGCCTGAAGGAGAAAAGCAAGCCCAGCAAGTGTCTGAGTCTTAAAATCCTATTTTATTGATGGCTCACTTCTGGAATCTTTATTATATTGGCTCTATGCCTAACCCTGATGAGGTTTTACCCTCACCACCAACTGCAAGACTCAGGCATTTTAAAGATTGCTTCATGAATTAAGCTATTGTTCCTTATAAATAAACCCTAATTCCTTTTTTTTCCTTTCTCATACATTATTTATTTCCTAGTTCTTTCTTTAGCTGCAGAGAAATGAAAGACAGAGAAGGAGGAGTACAGAAGGGAAAAGAATGAAAATGGGATGTTTCAAACATGATAGGAAGAATATGATTGTTTTTTGACAATGGTAAAAATTCCCTTTCATGATATGGAGGTGATTGGCAGATGCCACATGTCTATATCCAGCATTCACATTCTGAAATGTGTGGTGTTCTTACTCTATTTCTTTTCTGATATGATAGAAAAGCATGCACTATTACATTTTTTTCTATACATTTCCATTTTTTCTTACAGACTTTGGCGGATATTTCTTTTTCTTCTAGATCCTCTGTGGAGTGCTGCGTTTGTGCTGCTCAGGTGATATGTCTCCCTAAGCAGCTGAGGGTGGGGGCGAAAGGATACAGCTTTTCAGACATATATCAGTTCTGTAGCACATTGGGTGATAACAGAGATCACTTGGGATTTTGTCATTCATTTCGCTTGGCCAATACCTTCAAACGGGGTTTCATTTTTATGTTCAGAGAGTTGTATTTAATTGCTAATGACCACATTCATCCCCTTGCTAGATGGAATGTAACTATTGCCAGTGAGCACTACACCATATTTTTGATAGATTCATTTATAAATCAGTAGCTATTCCACACATATTTACACTGGAAAGACTGCATTAATGTATTTTGACATGCTTTCTAAACATGTTATTACCGCTTTTATTCTATATCTAATTACCTCTCACTACCTTTAATTTTTTCATTAACAGTGACAAAATCTATTTAAAGAGCAAATAAAAATTTTCTTTTTTATTAGAATTGCAGGTTGTCTGTGTAAGGCACAAGACAGAAGGAGCAGGAGACCTGACTAATATACATTTGTTTATAAGTAAGGTTATCCTGGTACACTTACCCTTTTTGAAATAGAAAAGCATTTTGAAAGTATTTAGGCAAATTTAAATTCTGACCTCTGTTGTTTGCTATTCCTCGAGGAACAGCAAAAGTGAAATGCAGTACCCAAGAGAGCAATATGGAGCCGAGAGAAAAATCAAAGTGACATATTTCTTTTTTCTTTTTAAATTACATCTAGTTCTCTCTTGATGCAAAATAGTTGTGTTGCCCTTCCATACAGCTAATAGGGCTGAATAAGCTCTACCAAAAACACTTCCTTTTTCAGATTTCGACCTAGTTTATTTCCAAATTAATATTGTAATATATATTGCATATAATCTAATTACACCACCTAGTTATTCAGAAATCTACCAGTTGCATCAGTGCTCTTAAACTAACCTATTCCTTATATCAGCACTGCTAGACTGGCCCTGAGCTTCTCATTATTTCTAAATAGTTAGGATTCAGTGTATAGTACATGCTTATCTGAATAGCAATGCAAAATTACTTTTTGCAGAGGCAGGACACGTGACAAAAAGCCAGTGGGCTGCTGACTCCCTCATGGGAAGCCTGAGAAGCCCTTCGGGGAAATCCAGAGTTTCATCTCTAGTGTAATTACAGGGCTGCCTTAGAGAGTTCACATGTAAGACCAATTAGACACAGAGCGTGCATTCCGACTGCAATATTTTTCTGTCTCATCTCTAACACTTTGCCACTTTTTGCAGCATCTTAAAATCAGATCTAAAAACAGCATGGAGATGAATTCAACATTAGGTAAAAGCAGTTAAAGCCTACACAGGAGAAGAACATAAATACCCTCATCACTCTTGAAGAGCCAAAAGACATCTACACATGCTTTGAAAAAAGATTTTAATTTTGGACAATATCTGGAAAGACTAACTAAAGAGGACAAAGCCACTGTTACCAGTGGTGTCTTGTCTATTTTCCTTGCGTTATGAAAGAAAACACAATTGTTCTATCGATTTTCTCTAATCATTCTGTATTGTAAAATATTGTTTCTGTTAAAGCAATAACTATTCATTTTATTGTTGTTATTATTAAAATATTCGTGAACAACAATAAAAAGTTCAGTTATGACTTCAATGTACCAGAGAAGTTATTAGTGCTCCTCGTATAACAAATCTTAAATAGAAATTAATTGCAATGATGACTTGGAGTAACCTCACCTTAATAAAGGAATTGTGATAGTCTGCATTTGGAATTCTTACAAGGCAATCATGTAATCGATAACAATATCTACTGGGTTCTAGCATCACTGTATAAGCATTATTTATGACTGCTTGCTGGCAAAGCAGTTACTCCATTTTCCAAGCCAAGTTTCAGTGAAAATGTCTGGCAGCAATTAAAGAAGAGCTTCCAAAAATATGTATGTGAAATAAACAAGATTTCAGACTTTTAGACATTATCAACAAGAATAGGTGAATAAAGTCTCTTACTGTGATTTCTATTAATCTCTTTATCCTGTCACTTTCTTTTTTGGATTTTGGCATTAAGGTAAAGAAGGTAAGGTGTTAAAGTATAAACAACCTCCCCCTCTTTAGATTAGGATGGTCTAAGGTAATCACTTTTTTCATTTCTAGAACTTCTCATTTTGTTGCTGTTGTAGAGGCTTTATTTAATATATGAGACTAAAATCTATATATTTCTGATTTCTCACAATTTTGCTGAAGAAGAGCAGGGGCTTCACTTTCAAATTCAGCCTTACCCTTGTGTTATCGGTTTCAGAAGTGTCCTCAGGAGCATCCTCAGGCAGCTTCACCTCATGTCTCGTTGTGCTACACATGAAGTAAAGTTTTCCTTATGACCTGGAACTGCCTACAGAAGCGACCAGGAAGTAGAACAGGTATATCTGGCCTAGCTGTTCCCAAAAGAGCCCCCATGAGGATCTGACAACTGGATAGGGAATATGGACTCTTGGTGAGGGGAACACTCAAGGTGTGATATCATAGTGGTCTTTGTGCTCTTCTCAGCTTGTGTCCAGAAGAATCAGGGAATATGCACTACACCGGGTGTATTAATGCCTGCAGAATCACTTGAGTCAAACATGTGAGCCCTGCGGGCAGCCAGGTTTGCCCCCATCTCCTTCCTTCAATTTCCCCCATGCTCTCAAGCACTTGGATACCAGCATCTGTTGATGAAATCCCCGCCAAAGAGAATATCATCCTGCCCAAAATCCTCACAGCCACACAGATGAAACTGAGTATAGTAAAGAAGGACTAGATTAATATTTCATGCTTGCTGCAACGTGACTTTTTAGCAAACACAGTTTCAAAAGCAAGAGAAGGATGAATCAGCAATTGATTTTATAATCAATTTTTTTGAGATTTTGCAGAACTGTCTGTTATTGACTTAAGAGTATGATCGATTCAGTCTCATATCCAGCATAGTTAGGAGATATTTGAGACAGAGTCCCCGGGTATTTTAGAAATCTCAGGACAGGCAGAAAGATTCACACAGCAGCAGGTCACTAAAGATTCCTGGAACTTAAGTGCACATGGAATAAAGAAGAAAAAAACATATTGCCAAACCAGTTGCCTATAACTTGCCAGGCCTCAGCAATGGGAATGACACATTGTGCTAGCCTAACCAAAATCCTCACAAGTAGCAAGTTCAGATCTCTCAATCTGTCCACCATTTTCTCAACTCTTATAGTTTTCCTCATCTGCTAAATAAGAAAGAACATAAATCCTTAAAGAAGTAATGCTGGTGGTCGCTGTAGAAAGCATATTACGACAAGCAGTCTCAGAATAGATGGAGCTGTGCAACAGCAAAGGTCCTCAAGGTAGGATAAACAGGCCCTTGCAAGTTCTTGAAAGTTTAAAAATTGAGTTTCATTGTACAAAGGATGTCGATTGGCTAGTTTGGGGTGGGAGAGGTTTTTTTTAAAGTGGGAACTTCTGTGTTTGCAAGAGAATTTCCAGGCTATTAAGAAGTACTTATTGATTGTGTTTACCAATTCAGTGTAGTTGTAAAAAGTTATCAATCAAAATGTGTGGGAGATGAAATATCTTTGATGACTGTATCCCTCATTGAAGTAAAAATTGCCTTTGCCTTGTCCACAAATCATCTACCAAAAATTAGTTTACATTGGAAATTTTCCATTTTTATGCTAATGCTACTTGACAGTAACTGAGATTTCAGCACTGGGACCTATATAAGGACCTCAGGAAAAATTCAGAATTGTCTGTCATAGAGCTGGGAGAATGTACAAAATATTATTTTTAAGGAAAAAGGATATGAAATGGCTATTTTTTACATAGAACTAAAACCACCCACACACTATATAAAATTATCTAAAGCTATATGTTATGCTGGAGATAAAATCAAACCTTAGGACCTTAGCTCGTTTCTATTATGTCTAATGAAGTCTGTAGAACAACAATAATGTATAAACAGTCTGAAAGAATAATTACTATTGTATTAAGAAGCAAATACAAGTAATAGTTTAGGAACATTGATTTAGTGAAAACTAACTAAATGAATTTTTTTTAATGCATACCACTATGATGTAGGAAATACAGCTGACAGACAAAATATGCTGTAAGAATCACAAATCTAAATCATCTTGTACTGTTCGCATTTTAGAAAGAAAAACAAAAATATGTTGGTAAGGCAGGTCAAAAAACAAAGGAAAAATTCTTTACATTCCTTCAAAAATTTTCCTCTGTTTTTTCACATTTCACATGTTCAAAGATAGGAATGCCAAAATGACATAAGGACATACGTCAGTAGTGAATCAGAACCAATGCACATCTAACGCAATATCTTGTCTCTACCAGTGGCCATAGTGATGCCTAAGGACAAGTACAAAAACGGAAGATGTACAATGTGATGCTTCACAAGCATGAACGTGTTTTGCTTTCACTGCTTAGGGGTCAGAGTATTCAAAACCTATATTTTATTCCTTGAGTAAAATTGTTTAAGAAAACAGGTACCTTTTATAGCTATACATGAAAATTTACTATAATTCACAGATTTTCATTGACATTATCTCTTATTTCCATTGAACTAAAAAATCAAGCACCAGTAAATATCTTTGTAATATTAACTATATCAATATCACAGTTATCTGCTTTCCATACATCTTTCTTGATTTTAATATAAAACAAAAAGATGAGTGTTTGTACTGAACAGAAGCAAGGGGCACATGGTGAAATGCACTGCTGCTACTAAGATGATTTTTCTCTTATTTTAGCCTGCTCTGCTCAAGGCACATCAGCTCCACTGGACTTTGTATCCAGATACTATTCCTGCTGTTGGCCTGGCACCCAGAGAGGTTTGTGTGGAGAGCACGAGCACAGGGAAAAAGCCTTCAGACTCTTCAGGCACCAATGGATCATAAAGAGACTCTCTGTATAGACAAGCAGATCTCTATTTCATATTCACATCACATCATATTCTCAGCTGGATCTATTTTATGATTTAGAGAGATTTTAATAGGTCTCTCACCTCATTTTCTGACTATGTTGATAATATAGCTCAATTTAATATGTATTCATAGTTCTTGTCTCCCTTTGTTCAGCAAAGCTTCATCTATCTGCTAAGCTTTTTTCCCTCTAATTTCAGTGTTTATCAAGGTTTGAAGCAAACCAAAGCTCATCTTGCAGGAGGTTATGCCACCAGGTCCACCTATACCCTACATGAATAACCATTGAGGAAAGTTTGAAGAGAAGGTGTACAACTGGAAGTGGTTATATTGAACAACCAGAAAGCATTTTGTGTACTGAGTTCACATTGAATTAAGAGACCTTGGAGTTGGAAAAAAAGCAGCTGAATAGTGGTGCTAATTTACTGATAGGTATCCCTTACAGCTAATGGAAGCAGAACAAGGCCTGCATGTTTTGATGGATGTTACTCTTCTCAATAAGACAATAGCGCTTTTCTTCGTTTTCTACATTTGTTTCTTCCAGATATTTCTTCTGATCTTCTTTTGTGTTAATTCAGGAAAAGAAGAAAAATTAGTATTTATCCAATAGTGGCAAGTATTTAAGTCTATGGAAATGAGCATGAAGAGCAAAAAACTGCAACAGGTGTGTTATATCTGTCAAGTAGATCACTTTGTCTTCACGAAATGACATTTAGTAATTTTAAGGGCTTTTAAAAAAATATGGCTGCCTAAATTATTATTAGTTATTTCTATATTGCTATATCTACATATGGGGTTAAATCCTAATGTTAACATCAGTCCTTCATTTTACGATAACATTTCAAATTGCTCTGAAAAGACAATGAACTGTATAATCGGAGTAGCACAATTGCTACTTTGAAAACAAACAACCTTCTTGGAAAAAATTTCTTCAAGGAGCATTGGCAATGCTTAAGTAAACAGTAAGTATAATATATGGTTTCCAAACCTGGGCTACATTGCAGAGTTAATAAATTATTGGGAAAATATAAAGAGTTCTGTTATATATCCACCACAACAATAATAATTGTAGAACATGAAAAATATGCAAAGCAATATCCCTTTCTTAATTATCTGAAAGACTACCCTCATTGAAATGCAGATATCCATCATGACACGAAGTGTGTGTACTTCAACAGTATTTCATATAGTGATAATATTTTGCTTTATATAAGATGGAAAAAAGGAAAATCTCACTATTAGGAAGTACTTTCATGACAGATGCTGTTCTTCAATAATTTTACAAGCATCTGTGCTTTCTCTACTTACGTAGCTATAGGATTTCCTAAGGTTTGAGTGGTTTAGCAGTATCCTGAAGGATTTCTGAGATTTGTGAACATAATACAATTGACCTGAGTATTAGAAACTGCCAAAGAACGATATATTCTATGCACAAGTATTTGCTGAGGTAGGCTTTGAGCAAAATAGGAAAATTGAGATGTTTTTGTGGTATATCAATCTGGATTAACAACATTTTTGAGAGACACTTAAATAGTGTAGAGGAGAAATAATAACTTTGGCAAAGCTGATGTAAAGAAAGTGCCAAATAGCACAGATTAATTCCCACCCCTAAACAAATCTAAGAAAACCTAAATCTGAAATGTTTTTTTCTCCATTATTTTCAGAATTCATTTATTCTGCAGAAGTCCCTTGCTTGTGCTAATTCTCTCCTGTTAAGATGCAGGATAATTGCAAGTGATTGTGAGCCAGGGTGCATCTGTCTGTTATAACAGGGATCACATGTTGGTTGGAGAGTTGAGTTAAGGGCTATATTTTCTTGGTAGAAAATTTTTCACTCACTGGCCTTCTCAAAATGTAATGACTACTCGATTTTAAAAGTGTGTACTCAGTTATTACCACCGAACTGAGCCCTCTTGAAGCAATTACCGATAATTTCATTTATCACCTGAGAAACTGGTGGTTTTGCAAGACACTGGGATGCTTGACTGTGCTCCTGTATAAAAAATTCTACAGGTACTCTAAATGCATACAACTATAAGCTCGTGTTTTAACTCAGAGCATCCTCACTTACACAAAAAATCTTTTCTACTTCTGAGATGGGAAAATTTGGAAATAAGGTCCCTTCATTTCTCTTTCCTACTTTCTTTGTCTGTCTTGTCTAGGGACCTTTTCATCCCACTCTTTCATTGCTTCCCACCTTTGTGTCTCCCTGTTATTCATCTTTCTGTCTTTCTCTTTTGCTTCCTGAACTCTTCTCTTCTCTTCTCTTCTCTTCTCTTCTCTTCTCTTCTCTTCTCTTCTCTTCTCTTCTCTTCTCTTCTCTTCTCTTCTCTTCTCTTCTCTTCTCTTCTCTTCTCTTCTCTTCTCTTCTCTTCTCTTCTCTCTTCTCTTCCTTCCATTCCTCCCTTCCTTCTCACACTTCTTCCTTACCATTCTACATTTCTGTTTCCATTTATCCTTTAATTTCTTTCTATCTTGCTTCTTTTCTTGCTTCTTTTCTTTCTTTTTGCCCTTATTTTTTTCTCTTCTGTCCTCTTTTTTCTCTCTTGCTCTTCCTCTGCTTTTCACAGAGGAAAAGAGAACCTATGTCTCAGATAATGCAGCTGAGTAATCCTCATTAGTCTCTGTATTATTTTCTTGGTAAAAGACTGTATCATTGTGGTCAGAGATCCTCTGGGTTGTTTTAATACTGGTTTGATTAAGAGATCACATCTGGCATGATATCTTTTCAGATATTTATTCAGAAAAATAATGGAGCCTCTGGATTGAAAAGATAGTTCTCTTCTCCTTCCAGCTTGTACCTAGGATAAGAGACAGAGGACTAAGGTCTGTAGCAGTTCATGCATTTTTTTAGTGGTTTTGCAGCCTGTCCGTATTCCAAAGTGGCAGTTTCAGTCACACCATAGGAAGGTTCTCCCAGTAGCTCATGCCACATCTGTCTTCCTAATGCCACTATCTAACCTTGTGCAAAGGGATCAAAAAAACCAACGGTTTAATAAAAGGTGATTGGGCAGAATGTAACTAGAGTAAAACCATAGCTAGCAAAGTATAAAACAGTTTCTGGATAGATGTTCTTGGTCAATTTTTGTGCCACAGTATGGTAAAGCCAAATGTAAGTGTTGTTGTGCCTATACCAAGGATAAATATGGAGTTTTTTTTTTATATATATATATGTATGTATCATGGATGTCCCATATAGATAAACCTTGTGCTATGATCAATTATATGGTTATCTAGCTAATTTAAGGATGACCTAAATTCATTGCTTTAATTCTTTTCCAGATCTAATGTAATAAAAAGAGCTCATATTTTTCTTTTTAAAATATTACCATTAGAGAATGAAAAAAAATCCAGATTAAAACTTGCATTTATGAAACAAATTGTTGTAAATATCCAGTTTGCTGATAGGGTTTCATAGTAGCGCTTGGATCAATGCATCACTTACAGTTCAGGTGTTAACAAAACAGTTTCATCCACATATCCAAGTAAGATTGTGAACTAATTCCAAATGCGTCAGTGAACCACCTACGTTTACTACCAGGGGAGCAGTCTACAGGTGAAATATTTATAAAAGCTTTTGAGCTACCTATCCTTCCTAGTACCTTCCACGAGCATAAAGCAAAGTAAATGTCGCATTTTGTGCCCTGTGACTGCAAAAGGCTTCTAAAGGTAGGAATTCATTCAGTATAGCACATGTGTTTAACCTTATAAAGTATTATTTTATTCCTTCAGATGAAGGAAACCTGTATTAAAATCATAATCCTACAAAAGACATTCTGAATTTGATGTGATGAAACCTGATTGTATATGACAGGAGACATCGTATTTTCTTATTTATTTTGTTTTACAATTTGTAGGTAATTTACAGTCCAAATTAAAATAACAAATCCAGATTTCACCCAACCTCAGTTCAAATATTTTGAAATAGATTTTAGACACATTATAATTTCTTCCTTTGTTTAGATATTGCCAAATACTACATCTTGACTGGACTTCCAGGAAGCCCTCTGGTCCTTCCCCCATGCCCCAAAGCAGAAGCAAGCTATGCCCTGTCTCATTCCTGACAGATGTTTGTCTCTTACTCTTAAAAACCCCAAGTGACAGTGACTCTACAACACCCCCAGGCACTCTGCTCTCATGTTATTCTACATTTGCCTGTGGAATTTTTCATGAATATCTAATCCAAGTGTCCCTTGCCACAGTTTAAAACCATTATTTCTTATCCTACCCTCTCTGGAGACAGAGAATAGCGTAATAACTCTCTTTTTCCTTTCCATTGTCCTTTAGATATCTAAAGTTACTTATCATACTCCTCTGCTGTCTTCATGGCATTGTTATTTAGCATCATTCCAAAATGAGGAAGTAATATTTTCTGGTAATATTTATGTAATTATTCTCAAGGGAACAGTTTTTCTACTGCATCTGTTGTCAGTGGTATTTGCAATGGGATTATGTTAGGAGAAATTATAAAAATGTTTATTTTTGTAATTCTATGGGGACAAAATTAAATAAATAAAATGGTCTAAAGGGAGCAATTTCAAGAGGGGGCACTCTTCAATTAATTTTTTGGGCTGCAGCTAGCTGAGAGTTTCTCTTCCAGTCAAACAGTACTCCTTGTGTTACCCTGACTGCTGTTTGTTTGACAGGATGGGAAGGGGTCAAAACAAAATGTAAGGGCAGAGTTTTACATGTGAGTTGTGGGGCCATGTGCACGTGCATGTGCAGCAGAGGATGTTCTGGAAATGCTTCTGAAGATGTTTACGGCCCCATGTGAACAAGTCCTGTCATGTCCTTGTGTCACTGGGAAAGGGCTGTATCTACAAGGACAATATTGGTTTCTACTGATTCTTTGGTACCTGAAGCGACTTCTTTGCTTTCTTGTAGTCAAATTATCACTCATTTTGTCTTACCTCAGCCGCCTTTGGTCTACCTTTGGCTTACCTTCTAGCTGCCATTTGGGATCTAAGGCCTTTCCTCTAGGCTAGCACTGTCAGCAGTAGCCTTGGGAACTTGCACATATTTGCCCCCACTCTGTGCTGCCATCAAAGGACTTTTTTTGTCCCACCATGCCACAGCTTTGGCTACAGTGCAGCACTCCAAGGTGAAGCCATAAAATATTTTGCATCACAATTTTCTTACTCTTCCACCCACTGTATTTTTTAGGAGGAGTCCATTATGATCACATCACACGTGCCTCCATGATGTTGGGTGTGGGATATCAAAAGACCTCTTTTTGGTAAGAAGAGTGACTATTATGTAGCATCTGTGAGTTCATGTTTTCTACAAATATCAAATGTTCGCTTAACATTTATGCTTATATTTCCAAGATGTTTTGCAAGTTCCTCTCAAGATGTCTCTTGATATTTATGTTTTTGAGCTCATTTTTCACATTTCTTGAAATTTAGAGCCAGTTAAAGAGCCAACTTCTCTGCAAGTTGAGTCAATGAGTCATAACAGACTTACCTTATTTAATTTATAATTGTTATTGCTTAATGATCTTGAAAGTAGTAAAAATTAAAATGGTAATAAAGTAAACAACATACAGAGATCAAACTCAGATGCTCAGTAAAGGGTTTTGGTAACTTTATATTACAGATTATAATGGTTTATATAATTCTTTCTGATATACAAGTACCATAGCAGCACTTGGCATTTCAGGCACTTTTTAGAAGAAATTTTACATACAGCTAATTTTGCAGCGAGAAACCCAAACTTAATTTAAAAGTGGGACATGGATTGCTGAGATTTTGGAGAGATAATATAGAATTAAAAAATAGAACAGTATTTCAGACACTTCTTTCCCCCTCTACTTTAATAGGAATACATAAGCTGCTATTAAATCTGCATGAGAATTATGTACCTCAAAGAAGAATGCCAAAAACCTGCAAACTGCAGCTACCTGCAAGAAATGTTGTGAGAGATACAGACCTTCATGGCCTCTGACACTTCAGCTGTCAACACCTACAGTTATTTTGACAATAGTTTGAAGCCATCCAGAGAGACCTGGACAGGCTTGAGACGTAAACCTGTGCAGAGCTCATGATGTTTAACAAGGCCAAGTGCAAGGGTTGAGGTAATCCAGAGCACAAGTACAGGCTGGGAAGAGAATGGACTGAGAGCAACCCTAAGGAGAAAGATTCGTGTGCGCTGGTGGACAAGCAGCTCAATGCCTTGGCAATGTTGTGTTCAGAGCCCAGTAAACCAACCACGTCCTGGGCTGCACCCAAAGCAGAGTGGCCAAGGTCAAGGAAGGCGTTGTGCCCCTCTACTCTGCCTTCATGACACCCCACCTGGAAGTACTGCATGCAGCTCTGGGGACCCCAACACAAGAAAGTCATGGGCTTCTTGGAGCAAGTCCTTAAAGAGCAATAAAGATGCTGAGAGGGCTGGAACACCTCTCCTGTGACAACAGGCTGAGAGTTGAGGCTGTTCTGCCTGGAGCAGGGAAGTGTCTGGGGAGAAATTATAGTAGTCTTCTAATATATGAAGGGGGCCTACAGGAAGGCTGGAGAGAGACATTTTGCAAGGGCAAGAAATGATAGGACAAGAGGGAATGGCTATAAGATGAAGGAGGGCAGGGTTAGATTAGGTATTAGGAAGAAATTCTTTACTGTGAGGATGGTGAGACACTGGCATAGGTTGCCCAGAGAAACTGTGAATGTCTCATCTCTGGAAGTGTTCCAGTCCAGGCTCGATGGGGCTCTGAGCAACCAGGTCAAGTGGAAGATTCCCTGTCCATGTCAGGGTGGTTGGAACGATTTGATTTCTATGGCTCCTTCCAACCCAAACCATTCTATGATTCTTGTGTATTAACTTCTAATCTTTGCAAGCTTTTTGCATTTGCCCATTTTTCCTCATGGAAAGATGTTGTAGCAGCATTGAAGGCATCATTCCGTGGCCACCAGAGTGAAGCAAAGCATTAAAATGTACGATGATGTATTTTTTTAATTCTCAATTTGCTGCATTAGTTAGTTGTTTCAAAGCCACTTTCCATTGAGAGCTCTGTATCAGTGCCTGTGTCGAGGGCAATGTGCAACTCAGAAAGCATTGCATTTGCATAATATTGTATGGTTCTTGGAGACCACCCCATTGTCTTAATGTAAATATCAGATGTAAAATTATTTTCACCCACTTTTCACCTATTGCTCAGAATGCAAGTGGTTATGGAAACTAGATTTCCCTAAAGTGCCTGAAAACTGCTTTTGCTTGTGTTGGTTTCTGTAAGAGTATAAAATAGTATCCTAACAAGATTTTATGGCTAATCTTGCATGGTAATTATGAAATTTATTTACCTCACTACAGTATGTTTGAAATTGTATTTAAAGATTCATGTGGTGTTTATTCAGTTCCAGTAACAATTTAGTTTTCCACACAGCAGCAAGCCATACTCATAAAAATAAGACTCATTTTAAAGTATTGCCAGTGCACCAAATAAAATTTACGAACTTGGAAGTGTGTTTATAGTCTGAATGTTTCTTTTTTCTCTTAACCTAAGCAAATGAAAAACACTTTCACTAATATATATATGTAGTGCTCTGTTTAAAAAATATCTCAAAGAAGATAAAGACCTTCCTCAAGCTCATCTATTTTGATAAGGACCAGAAGAAATAACAGTTTATCACCAGATTTGTATTTGATTGCCTTTGTAAGAGGCAAATATTTGAAACAGGAAAGTCAAGGCTTTGGTGCTCTTATTTGCTATTAGGCTGGCACTAGTCTAGACCTAGAGTTTGTGTCCTCCTTAGCAGCCAGTGTATTTTTCTGCCAAAAGTGTCGTATTTTATGGCAGCAGCCTAAGAAAAGCAAGTAGTTCATTAGTCCACACAAAAATTGAAGGTCATTGCTATCAGAATTTGAGATTCATTTGAGATCAGCTGAAGTTCAAACATATATCTGAAGCACAATAGTAAAAGCAAACTGTTGCACTGGTCTATAAAGTCCCAAGACTCAAAATTTGATCTTTTCTGGTCTTCTGCTACAGTTTTTTGGATGCTGAAGTCAGAAACTGAAGAGTGAGTGTAGCTTACAGAAGACAGCTGCTTTCTGCCTCAAAGAATGAAATGAAGAAATAACTGCATATACATAAAAAGTTTTGTTTTTCTTGAATGTAGAGGTCTAAATTTATAATGCAGAGGTCTAAATTATCAAATAGAAAGAAAAAGGAAAGAAGCATGTTATATTTATCTATGCTGTTAGCTGACTTAAAGCATCTCAGTTCCAAGTTTCCTTGGAATAAAGCAGTTTATAGAATCTGTGGGTCAAATATCTGTGAGCATATCCAGAACTTTTCTGTATTATACTGTGCATATTTGGTACTTATGTATATTGCCTGTTAACCAGCCAGAAATTACTCTATTTTTCTGTGATGAGCTTCACCATTGTTGCACAATGAAAATCATATTTGATTAAAATATCTTTTTTGAAATATACGGCATCTGTTACTTCTGCTCTCTGTCTCAAAATTCCCATGGAGTCTGCTATAATTGTTCATTAGACCTCCCAAATCTACATTTAATGTAAAACAGCTCCATTAAATACCACTCATCTATTGGAAATGAATCTCATATGCAATCCATGTGCAATGCATGGCTGAGTCTAAAGTAATAACTCCTTCCATGCACAACAATAAGCCTTAGTGTAATTAGTTTCTTTATATAATACACTGGATTTAACATCATATTATATTCATGCAACTCATGTTCATGTTAGCAGTAAAAGACACAAAAACTCAGACCTGAATCCATGCAGATAATGGATCACTGTAAAGGGCAGATGCCTGGAAATGAGAAGAGTCAGACTTTATTTGAAGTCAGTCATTAATATCTACGCTGTACTTTTGCAATATGTAAAGGAGGGATAATTATGTCTGATGACTCTGTGGAAATGTTTTTTGTTTTATTTTACTGGAAATGTTATTGCTGCTGTCCTTCAAGGAGTCAACCTATGCAATGGTACTGTGGATGAAATTCAAAAAACATAGAACATGAATGAGAAAGTTTTAAGAGTCTCACACAGAAGGTAAGTTACATCTTCAAAGCTTTCAATCCTGCCTAAGTCTTATCAGACATGGGAATTGAAAACACAAAATGCCCTTCTCTATGCCCACAAAAGACATAGGTCAATGGGATATACATATTTCCTCACAAAGGTCTGTAAATGAAGAGGACATTACACCAATCTGATCATTTCTAGAGGATTTTATGGTTACTTGGCTCCTGAGTTTCACCGACCTCAAGTGAGCTACAGCTTACTGTAAATAACTGGTACCATACCCTGTGAAAGGATCTTATGCAGAAAAAATACAAATATCCAGATCACTTCTCCCACTCCTATTAAAAAAAAAAAAAAAAACAAAAAACCCCAAACAGACAAAAAAACCAAAAACCAAGCAAACAAAAAAAAAACCAAACACACACACACAAAAATTACATGAAAAACAGAATAATGAAATTTCAAATATCATGATTTGAAAGTTTAAATTAAGTCAGAAGCAACTCAGCAACATGCCTCAGCACTGAACCTGCAGTAGCATATCTGAGACATGAAGAATCTGAGCAAAATTCGTTCCTACTAACACTGGTGGTTTTAAACTTCTTTTCATTCACTTTTCTACTTATCTCTACAAAAGGTGAAAGGAAATAAAGAACTCTGCTGGAAAATTATAGTTCTTCTGACTCATCACTAGGCTTCTATCCAGTAACATCTACAAATCCTAGAGAAATCAAGGGAGAGGAATGCAGTGACATAAGAAGTGATGGAGCTTGTTTATGGCACATGCATAAGACTGAATAGTCAAACTATGAACGGACTATAAAGGCCATCAAAAAATCTTTATTTACCTTAAAAAAAAAAAGTTTATATCTGATACTGGACCTGCCAAGGAAATGCTGGTTACCCTTAAGAGTTTCATTTTGTTCCTTCACTTGTAATTTTTAAGATGCTGCCTAACGATATGTTTATCCAGAGAAGAAAATATTTGATGGTTATATTTAGTAAAGAATATAGGCAGTAAATATTGTGCAAAGTGTACAGATATTTTAGGCAAGCAAAAGGATAGACTTTCCAAGAACCATAAAGGACAATAAATAGCAAGAAAAAAATAAATTACCAGTTCTGTACATATAACTATACTTGATTTTTATTTTCTGCTTAAAAGTCGTGCATGTACATAGTCTGCCAGCCAGGATCATGGGGCAATTAATTCCAAATATTAGCAATTCAAATAAGCAGGGTTCTTTCACTATTTTTGAAGTTTCCAACTTCTCTGAGAAAATTGCAGAATTTCTTATCCTACCAGGTATGCATAACACTACTGTATAGAAAAGCATGAAGTCATTTAGTCTTTCCACTCTATGTTTAGTTTTTCCCACCATTTTGAGAAACAGCTGCATTAGTAGCTTAAAAACATACTCTTACAGATTGTCTCTTTATTCTGTTTCCACATTCTCAATATTATCAAAAGCAAGGGAATCGGTAGAAAATATTTTTAGCCTTAAGGCCAGAGCACTGATAAAATTGATGTGTATGAAAACCTTTGAGACTGTTGTCATTTATTTCAGCAGACGCTGTTTAAAGCACTGTATCCAGAAGGATCTGTGTATCTCTGAGTGACAATTCTTGTCACAACAAGGTTACAGCAGATAACTGCCCTGCAATTCTCACTTGCAATGAGTAAGAGAGGGAAGATTAGTCATTCGGACTTTTTCCATCCATCTCTACAGAAGGTACTGATAGCAAGAAGGGTTATCATGAACATACAAAACCCCCATACATTATTGCAGTGGCACAAATTAATATCAATATTAAATTCGCTTGTATTTCCACCATGAGATAATCAGTCTCAATAAAAATAATCTTCATGTAGCTGCATTGTAAGAAAGGACATTTTTTCAACAGTTAATTGAAATCAATTCTTAATTGTGATGAGACTATTTTGTAATTCATTTCATGGAAAACCAGCTGGTTTTGAGTGGGGAAACTAATGAAGCTGCATTTCCAACAGATTTGTGACTTGTCACTTTCCTCTCATTTAAAGGAAATAAATATCTCAGGTCACCTTCTGATGCCTTTTGTCACCTTTTCTCAGCTTCATCCCAGGATCCTCTGCTTCCTCTCCTGTTCCTTATTTATCTTTCCCTGAGCTATGCTGAGATTCGGTTAGAATTATTCACAGTGGGTAGGCATGAGGCTCTTAATCAGCTGGCTGATATCTGAATGAAAAGAAGTTTTTTTATTTTCTGTCTCTCGAGGGATCAGGAATAGAATCTCAATGAAGCCTCACCCCCTTTGTCAGAACTGATTGAAAATGGCTAATATAGATTAAAAAATATGATAGAAGGACAGGCAAACGATCATAGAAGGTGAAACAGAATTCTCACTATTGCTTTTTCCACCCTAAACCCAGAAAATGAATGTCAATCACAAAACTGCTCTCCGTGTTGGCTCACAGTGGCTTAGATCCGTGGAACAAACACTGCGCTAGTCAAACAGGCTGCAAAGTTAACGCCCTTCAGCACAGCAATATTTCAGCTTACGTGTACGACAGTTGCATGCACACTGCTGCATCTCCAAAGATAAGCTTGGAAAATTTGATTTGTTCTGGAATTCGGGGAGTATTTTTACTTTGAAACTGGACTGTGTAAAGAACAGTGTAGTGTTATTATGGTGCACAGCACTACCGGCACTGCTATCAAATACTAGACTCCACCTACCAACCAAGCAACCGAGCAAGGGCTGATCCACCTCCAGCAGGGTCTTCCTCACAGTTTACTGTAGGAGTGTCTTACCAAAAATTTGCTAGTACCAAGTAAATCCTAGACATTTCCAGTTTCCTCTTATTTTCTTTAATAAAGGAAATACCAAAAATATCAGTCTCTTCTGTTCACTGTGCTTTGGTGGTCGTGGGAAAGGCGGACATTCTGCAGGCAAGCTGCATTTTTCTTGCAGTGTAGATTAAAATTTCAGGCAGTGAAATGTTAACCATCTTTTCAAAAGTGGTTAGAAAGGGATAATTTTTGTTTCTCTTGGTATACCTTCCTATATTTTGGCAATCCTCCTTCTTTAAAAGGCTAACCTTGGAATTTAGGGCAGTAATCAAGATGATCTTTGGGTAAAGGGTATGGAAAATATTAGCATCTGAACTTCAGCCACATAAATACATTGCTTTACATTTCTGAAGCTCACCTATGAATCTCCCAAGACAGAAAGTTAAGAAATCCATCACAAACATCACAGATAATTTTAAGTCAAACCTAAAGAGCTGTAGCTTCAATCAAAAAGCAAGTGAAGCATAATGACTCAGTCTGGTTTTATCTCATAACAATAAATAATAAAATATCCCTATGTAAAAGGCAGATGGCTTATTTTTAAGGATCTTGATCTACTGCTTGGGAAGTGATATGGTCATGTCCCTTCCCTGCCACATTCATGTCCCCTCCCTGTCACAGACATTCTGTAGGACCTTATGTGGATAATAAACCAGTCTGAATGTATAATTAGTATTTCTTTGTTTTAAATGAATGCTGCAAGTGTAAGTCTATTAAAAATGACTGGTGTGCCTATAGACCAGGAGTGAAAAGCAGGTGTAACCATATGCAGAGATGGAATAATCAAAGAGATATCAACTTTTTACCTCTCTTGAGTCTTACCTTTCAATGGTGACTGTCACTTGGACACCACCAGTTTTGGTGGAAGGCAACTGACAGATGAACAAGGTGACATATTCAGGTAGGCAGCCAGAAAAATTAATCTACCTGAGAGTTAAAAGTGTCTGGCCTAATGTGTTTTACCACAGACTCCAAAAAATAACTTTGGCAACTATTTCCTTTATTTCCTGGAGGTGGGAGGAAAGCTCAGGACAAACGCAGGGAGAAGGACCAATGTTCCCACCACTGCTGGCAAGCACCAAGATGCCATATTTGCACTGAGCAGTCTCACCTGGGATCCCGGCCCACTGCCCATAGGCCCTGGGAACCTTTTAGGCTCAGGACTGCTACACCTTCCCTTCCTGAGACATGGTGAAGGTGTCTTTAGCTTTAGCTCTGCCTCCTTCCTGGATGGACTTTGGGCCTGCCATGTACTTTTGTCGTCTGTGCTTCTCCTGGTCTGAGGTTGTCAATGGACCTGTCTTTTGGCACCCAACTTGGACTCTGCATGCCCTGGCAAGAGAAAGTCCAGCCTGTGCCAAGGTTGCCCTCAGTGCTCAGTTCTTCTGCTCCCAGCCCCATGGAGCAGCCCTGATCCCTGGCAAAGAAGCCCTCCTGTGTATGCTGAACAGGTATTTTACAGGAGGTAGAGAGTATGAGCTTCTTTATGAAAGATTTTACCACCACTTTTAAGCAGTCCTAGTAGAAAGTCTTGTCTGTTTGACTTTTTCTGTAAGAATCAAATTCTTTAATTTCAAGGCACTAATTTCCAAGTAGGTTATTTTGGTGGTTTTGGGCTTTTTTTTGTGGGAAGCTTAAATAGTGACTGTATACAATGCTAAAGTAGCAACTATAAAAATATGTGTGGAATTCTTCACTCCCAAAGATGTTAAAGAACAAGTTCTGATTATTTTATGCAAATGAGTCTCCTACTCCTTTGAAACTGCTGGGGTAGTTCTCCAACATAACTGCTTAAAATAAACGTAATGGCAACTTTACCAGCTGCACCTAGGCTTTCTCAACGCCTATTTTACAGCTGTCACTAACTTGTGTCAGTGTTGTTCTCAACAATAATGTATCAAAGCAAGGTTTTCAGGGAATAACTTCTAAAGTAAACCAAATAACACTTATTTTCTTTCTGTCTCTCAGATTTTAAGAAACTTTCTCATTATCCTAGAAAGAGTAATACAATCTAAAAACTGATATTTTCATTCATCTTTAAATTGAGAAGGTACATTGTACTCTCTTTCGGCAATCAAGTCTTCTATAGAACTAATTTATTGAACTGTCTACAAATCAACAAGTTTTTCTGTCTCATAACCTGTAAAAACATTAAAGTATTCAATTTCAGAGCAGACAGCAGCTTCACAGATCTCAATTTGACTCAGTCAAACAGATGGTGTTCCCCAAGGCATGGTATTGGGGCCAGTCCTGTTTAATATCTTTACTGACGATCAGGATAAGGGGATTGAGTGCCCCCTCAGTCAGTTTGCAGGTGACGAGTTGAGTAGGAGTGTTGATCTGCTGGAGGGCTGGAAGGCTCCACAGAAGGATTTGGACAAGCTGGATTGAGGAGCCCAGGCCAATTGTATGAGCTTCAACCAGGTGAAGTGCCAGGTCCTGTGCTTGGATCACAACAACAACTACAGGCTGGGGTAAGAGTGGCTGGAAAGCTGCCCAGTGGAAAAGGACCTGGGCATGCTGAACACGAGACAGTGTGTGCTCAGGTGGCCAAGAAGGCCAATGGCATCCTGGCCTGTATCAGAAATGGTGTGGCCAGCAGGACCAGGGCAATGATTGTCCCACTCTACCCAGCACTGGTGAGGCTGAACCTCAAATCCTGTGTTCAGTTTTTGGGCCCATCAATACAAGGAAGACATTGAGGTGCTGGAGCGTGTCCAGAGAAGGGCAACAGAGCTGGGGAAGGGTCTGGAGCACAAGTCTTATGAGAAGGAGCTGAGGGAGCTTGGGCATGTTTAGACATTTGCTGAAGTATGGAACATTAGGAATCCCAGGAAGACAGAAAGGTAGATCCCATGCTGGCTTGTGTCACCCCCAGTAGTTAGAAGATCCTTGTGTCCATGCCTAAGTTGATGCAAAGATTTACCCACATCCTCACAAATCAGGCCATGAAACTGTTCTCCAGAATTGACTTGATTTGGTTTTCCCCTCTGAGGCTTCAAATTACAAAATCTTGAATTTTAATTCTTTTAAAATATTAATTTGAGCAGAACCATAGAGCTTTAGATGGGGATGAATGGATTTTTCTCCCCACGCAATTACAGTGCAAATAAGAGGCAGAATTCTTCAAAGTTACCTGAGAGAAAATCATCTTTGGGCTGAGACCAAGCTAATAGCTTTGAAGACAGCAAAGGACAAACTGAAACCAGAGGCTATACTGAAAAATTATTCTAGTTAGCATGTTTTGTTACATGGTGTGTGCTGCTGGAGACACTGATGTATAACGTATCAGTTTTGAGACATTTGGGAGGTGCAAATGGAGAGGAACATTTCACAAAGGCCATAAATCACATTTTTCATCATATTTTGCTTATGTATTTTAAATTCTAGATATATCCATACATAGCAGAGTAAGGTAAATTAAAAAATTACAATTTTATGCCGAAATAGCCATCCATAGCTATCCACTGGTGAATCTATATTAGTAATTGTAATAGAATTGGAAGAGTAATTTTGTGCAGAGTTTTTGATATTTAAAAGGATGGATATGCACAATTTAACTACCTACATGACACAAGAGGCATTCTGCTTCAAATAAATAATGTAGTAATAAATACTAGTAGTATTTAGTAATAAATAAGTACAAATAAAATAGTAATAAGATTTTTATATTGTGCACTGCTTTGCACTGAAAAATATTGAAGAAAAATTTCTAAAGAAATATTGGATATAGTGTTGTGTATGTGTCCAAGGGAGAGAACTATTCAAATTAATTCATCAGACTCCCATGCAGAATTGTAATTCTTAAAAAATATTAAGAAAGGTACCTAGATCATGACTTCAAATTAGCCTGAAATTCAAGAAAGAGTACTGCTTCTTTAGGGGGTAACAAACACCACATTAACCAAAGCTAGGCAAATTCACTACTGTGGGCGTAGCAGAAAATGTAGGAGATAATGTGAATTCTGTTGGAGAACTGGTTAAACCTTCCCAGCTCTGACTCAACCCGGCAGCAATTAGGATGTGTAGCAAAGAGGATATGTAAATTGTGCGCTCCTGTCTGCTGAAATGGTAACCATATTCCAGCTGGGTACAGATGAAGTGCAGAGTCATGTTTCAAGTTCCAAGGGAAAAAAAGAAAGTAGTTTAAAACACTTCCTTAGTTTCCTTTTAGCATTTGCTTTTGTCATAGCTTTCTGCTAGTCTTGTGTGTCTCATTTTGAGTTGGTCCATACATTATATATGAAGCCTGGGTGTTTACCAGGAGGCTTTGGATTCCAGGGGGCAATAGCGCCTAAATGAGAAGTGAATGCTTTAGGCTACTTTTTCAATGGTGCTCTCTCTTGAGGACTATGTCAAAATAGAACTTGAGTATAGCTCCCACCTCTACTATGCCACAAGGCATTTACTCCAAAGGACATACATTCTCGGAACAATTCAGCCCAACAACACAGCAAGAATTATTTCAATTTCAGCTGCATCTACTAATATCTCACTGGCGTATCTGTAAAAAATTCTCATAGATTTGGGCTTAGAGACAAGTTTGACTTTTAGAATAGGTTGACATATTTTTTCCATGTAGTGTTCAACTCTGATAAATGCTATGTTTTGCATTAACTTGGATCAATGAAATATATGCTTTGGGCAACAGCCTACTGGAGGTGAAGTCATTTGCCTGGAAGGTGGCCAATCTTTACAAAAGACCTTTATCTTTCTACGTTTTCACTGGTGGGTGCTGTTGCAACATTTTGTGTGAACAGCCTACATATTACTTTTCCTCTTGGTTCTGGGAAGTGTCTAATAATGAAGCCTACATGAGGTCTGTCTCATAATTATAGCTGTCACCACAGTCTTCCCTGGATATTTTAGATCATAATCTGCAAAGCTAAAAGTATCTTAATGGCTCAAAGCTACTGAAGCGAAAGCACTTACTACCTTCCAAATATCAAGGTTTTTGAAGTAAAAAAAAGCTAATCTCTGGCTAAAGGCAACAAAATAACTGAATCTTGGAAGAACACAACACCATATTTCTGTGGTGGAGCACTAACAAAAGTGTGACAAACAGCTGATATGTCCAGTTAAAAATAATTTTTAGAAAATCATGTATGAATGAAACTCTTTTATGTAGGAGAAGTCCTGGAAATTTTGACTCAGAAATTTTTGACTCTGACATTTTATAAATTCTTTGTAGAAATAGAGTTATGTTTCAGATGAAAATAGTTTGTCAATCATTACTCTTAGCTGTTTTATATTGGTAATGAGACAAACATATAACAAATAAAAATTAAAATATCTGCCCAAGAGATTATTCCTGACTGACAACAGAAATGTGGATAGACACAGATGATTGGGGAGAGTTTTCTACAGTGCAATTTGGGTTTTTTAGTAGACATGATATTCTTCTTTATTACACATTTATATCAAAGTATAAATAATCTTTGTATTTATGAAATTTTATGATTAAGAAAATGTCCCCTCTGCAGTGGCTTTTACCTAAGTGTCTTTGCTAACTCAGGCCGGTCTGAACAATGCTCCCTATAACTTTTAACCTTTGCTCTTGGCTAATCTGCTCTAAACAAAATCACTTAGAGCTGAAAAGGTGATTTATGTGCATCTTCCTATTATTCTAACATGTAGCATATTTTCATCAGACCAGCTCTCCTTCTGTAGCCATAGACTTTGGACCTAAATGGAAGTCAGTGCCTTCCAGGCTGGGAGGGTCCATGTTTGTCAGAACCCTTGAGAGCAGTGAGCTGAGGTTAAGGGGGGTAAAACTGTCCCAGATGATTGCACTTGCTCTGGGAGCATGGGAAGGAGTGACTGGTTGTTGAGAGCTTGGCAGCACATCAGTGGTATTTTGGTGGGCTTCAAATGGCTGCTGCTCTTGTGTGTTGGGTGGGAGCATAAAATATAAGCCTTCTCTAGGTGCAAACTTTCTATGCCATATGGGTTTAGACAAGTTTCAGTGAAGCACTGCTAGCCCTACAATTTCCATATGACTATAGGCTGGAAGGTTTAGGTATTGATAGATAAGGGAAGTTACATGGTTAGAACAGACACTGCAATAAATCTGTTGAAACATTCTGTGGCCATTTAATTGATTATCCAGTATCTAGGAATAGCTTGAGTATCCTATGATTAAAAGGGGAAGTGGAGGTGAGGCTGGTAATAAAATACAGTAACATTTAATAGCTTCATCTTGTATTCTCTGAAGCTAATGACAAAGCTTCTAGCTTGTGTACAGGGTTAGGTTTTTTTAAGTAATAGAAAACAACAGAAATGTTCTTCAGATATTTTAGTAATTGTCAGCTCTCTCATAAGGCAAACATGTAGCAGCCAACAGACATCATTTTGCCATTTTAAAGGGATGCAGGATTCCTTTATTTGTTAATAATTCCTATATTGTTAGGTTGTGTCTTATTCTTTTTAAGCATTGCTAAAAGTATTTTATAACTGCAGTCTTAACTACTTCAGGCCCACCACATCATTTAATATGATGATCTTTCCTCATTTGAGTCATCATTTTTGTGGGTTTTTTAAGAAAGCATATTGTGATTTGAATATAGAAATCCTTTAATATATACAAAAATTGTAGACAGGGAAGATTTTAATGTTTTAACGGAATACAGTGTAAGTGGTGCTCATTTGAAAAGCAGATTTTGGGGACTACCAGGAAGCTCCAAACACTTTAATGATACCTGATCATATTGGATTAGCATTTTTCTTGGTGAGTATATATTGATATGAGAAATATTACCACCATAAGAAAGATCAATTGATGTGCACACATCTTATTACTAACAGGAAAATATTGATATAGTTATTTAAACTTGGGATAATAAAAGAGATTTCATGAACAAAACAAGGCAAGTTGTGGCTTGGGATTTGTGTTAGTTATATTTATGCAATTCACTCCCAGAATTTATTTATACAAACAATTACAAAAGGAAGGAAATATGAGCTGAATAGACATACTTAAGATGATTGTGGAGCAAATGTACAAATATAGTAGTCACTTCTGTCTATCGCTCCTTATGAGCAAACTATCACTTTTTTTCATAGTGTCTTTTAGCAAATCATGTTTTCATTCTTTCTTGTTCCCTTTACTGAATTTAAAATAATTCTTATTTATACAAGCTAAAACAAAAATATTTTAAATAATGAAAGTAATAAACATCATTTAGGGGTTACCTGAAAAAAAAAAAAAGATAAACTGTTGCTTCCAGTTTAGGAAGAACCCTAATGAGAGGTATGGCTAATCATTCTTCATTACTGTGCCACCAAATCTGCACTGCAAACTTTGTAAAAATACTTTCAGCTATAATATGGTTACCAATGTTTGAACTGGGATTTTTACTGCACTTTCCTTGTCTAACACTACTAGGTAAGGCATTTCATATTCTGTTTCACTTTGTTGCTAGGCTTCCCCTAATGAAGAGTAGACTTCCTAAAGTACAGCACTTCAGAAGCATATTTTAAAAAACCTTCCTGGTGTTGTGGAAGTTGTAAAAAAGTCAATCAATTTCTTATTCCTTTGAAGACAAACTGCTATTCTTCACAAGCAAACTAATTTTTTTGTCTAAAATGCTTGACAATAATAATTATTGCTTTACTACTGACCTGAGAAAGAACATGACTGAACACCCCTGAAAAAGGAGGTAGTGTTGTAGAGCAGCTTTGGCTGCAGGGGTTCTTTTGAGTTTAAGACAACAGTTTTTGGAAAATGTTCTTCCAATTCCTAAGGAAAAATGAGCACAGATCATAGTGAACTGTAATGTACAGTATATGCAAAACATAATACCAAGGACTGAGAGGGTACTGACTATGCTAAAATTTTTTTCTTCAGATCATAGGAATGAATTTGACAGAAGTGGCTTGCAAGGTGCATTTTCCCAGATTTTAGAGAACAGATGTGTGTAGCATTAAGCATTCATATTTGACAACCTTTTAAGCTAAAAGAGTAAATGTGCAAAGTGTGCATGGAAAAGGAACCACCTTTTTCCATTCCTTCCCACTTAGACACAGATCTTCCAGTTTGATAAACAGTAGGGGATGAGAAAAGTGGCATCTGCACTGTAGCTACTTGCACAGCTGGATTCTGTGGAGATCTCTTCACAGCTGCCAATCCTTTTTTTCTTAGCAACTACTTTTCTCTGAAAATACTTTTTTGTTTGGTTTGAGTTGGGTTTTTTTGGGTGGGTTTTGTTTGGTGCGGTTTTATTTTTTTGGTTTTTTTTTTTGTTTTTGGGTTTTTTTTTTTTTTTTTTTGTTTTGGTTTGGTTTTTTGGTTGGTTGGTTGGTTTTTTGATAGGCAAGCAAGTGGAGCCTAAAGGAGAGCAAAGAGTAGGAAGAAAATAAAAGGTTAGGAATCTTCTCTTTAAACACCATCCAGCCAAGTTCAATCCTTTAACAGAAAGGCTGAGGCGGCCCATCAAATATACCAAAGCATCTGAATTTTGACAGGAATTTGCATCTAAGACAAGCTACTACAAGAAAGGAACCAGAAGTTTAAGTTGAGGCATGGCTAAAATATCCTCAGGAAGGCATTTCTGAAGGGCATGACTAAAACCAGGCAATCACAGTGGTGATGGCAGCTTGATTTTGCAGTGGACCATTTCAAACCATTACTGCCTGGCACTTTTAGCAAAACAGTTGTTTAACCTTGTAAGTATTGAAGTGCAAATACATGAACAAGAGCAAGAAAATGGTGTGTGTGTGTGTGGCTCAGGATGTGGTGGGAACATATGCTGCTGTTAGCAGTCAAACTTAACTTTTAATCTTTCTGAGCTGCGGTAAAGAAGTCACATTTTAAAAGATGTGTGATAAAGGGTTTTTTCCTTAAATGGGACGGATTAGCGGGTTCTGTGGTAAGAGATCAAAGGGCTTTTCTCTCCTTTTGCTTTATTATAGGAGAAATAAATCAAAAATGCATCCAAAAAAGAGTGTGGCTGGTAGCATATGAAAAACAATCTCAAAGCAAATTACCCAAGGGGGACAACAGTGTATTAATCTTTGTCAACACCGAGAGAGGTTTCAGCTATCATCACTCATAGAAAGGTGTGTCTAGCTTCCCAGATTAAAGATTTTTTAAAAAAACCCAAAACTAGGTCAACTCAGAGTAGCCACTTTTTGTAATCAGTTTAGTGTGGTTAAGTGTGCTCAGCTACCCTGCAGAATACCTCACATGAAATAATATTTTTTTTCAGGTTTTTTGAAATGGCAGTTAAATGTAAGTCAAAGTATGTCCCTCTATCTAGTCCTAGTAAAGGAACACAATTTATATTAATTATCTTATTTTGTATACATGTAAACTCTTTCTAGATTGCAAAATACATGCTAATAATTTAATTAGTGAAGGGAAGAAAAAAACTCACAGCAATCAAGCACATCAAAATTCCAGTCTTTCACTTTCTTAATATTAAGATATTAAAACATAATTAAAACATAAATCAGTGTTTAGAGAAACCCAAACAATGCAGTTCTGAATTGGCTTTAGCTTGTTGTTATAAAAAAAGGCAATAAAGAGTACTCTTGCAAAAATAAAAACTTAGATATAGGTCTTAAATTTCTGTGATCGACTACAAATTTCCCTCAAACTTGCACTGAAATTTCCTAAAAGTTTCACAAAATTTCTTTTGAATGATGTAATATTTGATTACATACTAGGGCTTATTGCTTTACTGAAGATAACTAGTCAGGTTAACTTTAGAACAGTCTAACACACGTGCTAACTTAAATCCTTTTTCAAGTCAAAATTCAGTGTAACATCTCTTGATGAGCATGTTTCAGGAGTGTTGGCAAAGTCAGATCTGAGTGGACAGATTTACGTGCTTGCTTTAGGAAGAAGATAGCAACTCAAACCTTATCTTAAAACAAGTCAAGAAAAATCTTATGAAATAGTTACCAATTTGTACAGGTGCAGGCCTAACTTCTGTGTCCTTAACAGTCTCAAGTCCACAGTATTCTTAAACGCTTCAGCAGAATTACTGCATATTTGTATCTGCTTCAGCTGAAGAATATATGGCTTATTTTCCATACATAATGAACACAGCACATGACCCTGATGCATTTGAAGCAATAAGTAATGCTTACATTGAATTGGTATAATAGTAAATGTAGGGTGGGGTGGACATTTACTGTTGAAGTGCATTGAATGTGTATCTCTGAGAACAACACAAAACCCCAGCTGCAGCCACTGATTACACTATTGAAGAAAGTCTCCTTGCATTCACTAATTCATTTAAGCAAGATTTTTGCTATGTAGATCAAAGGAATCTTTCCTGGTTAAATGATATCTAATAAATATTTTTACTGACATATTTAGTCTGGCTTTTTTGTTCATAGATTAATTTGCAATAATTTATCTTTGATGCATATAAATAATTTTAAATAATTCAGACTATGATTTATGAAAATACATGCTCTTCTATATTCTCTGCCATCCCAATTTGATTCAATGGTTTCTTATTTAGCACACCGGATAAACACAATTTAGTTTTAACTGGCAGTTTCATTTCCAGGCCATTCTCTACTTCCTAGCCTTCCAAGAGCTTTTGAGCTGAACAGGCAGGTTTTTCAGCGCGAATTCTATTCCTCGCTTCCTGCTACAAAACTAAAAAATTTTCATGGAAGCACTTGTTGGAGAAAGTACTTGTTTATACTGCAGTGCCAATGTTGGCTTTCTTTTTGTTTCTCTAAAAGTTTTATCTAGTTTTGTACTTTTACTGTTCTGTACCGACAGAATGTCTTCCAGACTTGTGCATTTTGTGTTCAGATGATGGTTTGATGAATATCTGAACTCAGATGATTTCCACTCAATTACAAGAGACAGTCAGTTTTAGACTTTCTTCAAAAGAAAATGAAGAAGTGAAAAATAACTGAAAAATAACGCAGTGTAACTGATGCCTTAGGATTTTAGCTTTTATATTTTCATATATTTGTAATCCTGCAATTCTTTAGTGTATAACTCTGAACTCCATACAGAGTGTTAGCTACTGCTTTTCCCATTTTGGTCAGACACAACAATTCCTCTCTAGGCCTGAGAATCAAGGACACCTCACTGTCTCAGGCCCCAAGAAATGTAGACAAAAGTGAGTTTGGGGGAGCAAACTGGGAGAATGGGACTCCGCTGCCTGAAGGTGTAATTGGACAATTAACCTCTGATATGCAAATGGACAAAACTTACATCTGTCCGAAAAAAGTGTGACTGTGTCCATCTCGGGTGCAGTCTCTGCGAGACTCCTGCACTGCCCAAGGTGTGCCCTGTGAAGGCCTTTCAATAAATCCCTACCCTTTATCCTCTCACTCTGTCCAGCCTCTGTTCCAGGGCAGCCTCTACAAGGAATCATAACTTTGGAAGAAGGGGAGTTTACTCTGGGTGTGTGAGATTTGCTTAATACATTGTTTAGCAAATTTTGCTATCTTTTTTTGTAGAGTTTATTTTAAATACATTTCTGCTAATAGAAAATAAATTGCAGGGCTGGAAAAGATGGCATGCATATTTTAATTAAAACATTAGGTATGGCTGAATAACTTAAGAGATTTTAAGGCTGAAGAAACTTAACTCTCTCTCATACATGTAGAAGGAGAGGTATGAGAGAGATCCAAATAATACTTCACATGAAATCACAAGTGCCTACTTAAGCTCTGAACAGTAACAAATACATATATATTACACCTATGTTTTCCAAATAGTGAGTCCCACTTTTACAGCTTAATCTCTTATATTTAATCCCCCTTTTTTCTCAGTACCATAGTTAAATTCCTGACATAATGAACTTTATCTTTGAGAACAGCAAGATGACACTTCATCTGTTTTATCACTGCCCTATGAATTCAATTTTGCATGGTAAATCCAAGCAAAGATATATTTTCCAGTATAATGTCTTCAGTATATCTCCCGGCTCTATAAGAACTAGACATGCTCTGCCTAAATCAAAACACCCAAGTGGTTCCCAGAATATATCCTGGAAGATGAAGAAAGTCAAGGCTGTCCTTTGGAGAAAATCTTTTCCTCACTTCTGGTGAAATGTTGGGCATTGACCAGTTGTTTTGGGTTTTATTTTGTTGTTAAATGATAATAACATCTTTGATGAGCCCTTACAGTGTGTTGGTTTTCAAAGAGTGGGTCTGCAGATACTGATGAATTCCCAAATGTGCATGAATACATGTACTGTGGTCCAAGTCAACAAAGTGCATTCATTATCCAGAAGCACAGTGTTCTTGTCAACGATTTTAGAGTGAAACAGCATCAGACTGTGACTGTACTGGTCCTTTCAATGGAAGATGTGAAGCCCATTTGGCAGTACTCCTTATCTGATACCTATTAAACAGAGGATATTCATAATGAGGGTTCAGGTCAGCCAGCATTCCTTGCAGACATACTCTGAACAGGAATTTCATTGCCTGCTTTCAAATAAAATTAGTAGTCACTTTGATTTTACTGACACTTGACTGGAAATGGCAGGACAGAATTTCGAATAAAAGGAATAAAGCTTACTAGGCTTTTTTTCTTTTGGTTTTTTTTTCTGGTAGAATGGCAGCTATGAAATTTACAGGGAAAAAAAAATCATTTCATCCTGTAATGGACTTGTAGACAAAAAATACTCAGGATACTGGATATAGAGTAGGAACCCAGTGCTAGGAATGTAGGCTCCCCACAGGGAAGAAAAAAAAAAAGTGATTTTATCCATAGGAAATGCAGGGAATAAGAGTGTGTTCATCCTGAGATCCTGTAATCAGTGTACTCAGGATTCAAGGCACAGGTGTATTCCTGGGTCCACAGCCTGTCCAACGAGAGGATGTTTATCTTCCATGTTAGAAATGACAGTCCTTACTTCTGTATTTACATTACAAATTAGAAACAAAAATGTTTACACCTGGAATGCTAAGTTTAATTTTATTTTGTGAGTGTCTGTTTTAACCTTTGTTACTTATCCTTTACTCCAAACTTTATTGGCTTTCTGTCTGCCTTCCTTTCAGGAGAACATGTCAGCCACTAGTAAGTGTTCCAGAGCTGCTGTCTGCTTGCTTTTCGCCTGCCTGGTGAAATACATTCATTCTTCCTGTGCGACAGTACACCTTTAATGGTAAAGTGCAGTAAATCTCTCCATGCTTCAATCTGCAGGTAGTTCTGGCTCTTAATGTTAGTTGTTGCTAATGCTGATTCTTATGATAGCTGCAGCCTAGAGACCAGGATGATCATTTGCACTTGATTTCAGGGGTAATTCACTGTGCTATTAAATAAACATTTGATTGCATTGACCATGCCTGTAAAATAATCTTCTGACACAACTATTTTCTGGAAGTATTTCAAATACTAATTCAAATTAGAATTTTAAATATTCAGATTAGAAATACATTCTTTTTCCCACCTAGATGATTGACTTTTCTTAAGCTTTTTTTCTCACCTCCTTCTAAAATGAGCAAGCTGTTGTTCTGTCCAAATTATGAAAACTGTACTTTAGAGTACTACAGACAGATTTAACATATACACACTCCAAAATTACTTTAGCAATGTGATTCTACCTAAATACCTAATCTTGTCCTTGAGGAATAATAAAGGCAAAAGCATACTGCAAGAATAATCCCCAATTTCTTAGTAGATACTTTTTATTTTATTTTTTAAATAACAGTCATTAAAAAATTTAATTATCTAGCAGTCTGTTTAAAATATTTTTTTTCTTTTTTTTCTTTTTAATCAAAGTTTTCATCTTGCTTTAGTGATTAGAAAGGTATTGTGCCAACAGAAATTATCTCAATTGGTAATATTCATAGTAAAGTACCTGGATGGTTATGCAGGGCAACATAAGCTGACTTAGTATACAAATCCCAGCAAAAAATGTACAGTAGTGTTCATTGCTTTAAGGTCCAGTGATCAGCCTAACAAAAGCTGTATAAAAAAGACAACGACAACATCTGGTCCATCATCCACTGGAATTAATGAGCTTTATATCAACCTTAACAGTGAATGAGCTGAGTTTACCCAGTTTTGGAAACTAACCTCCTTCCTAGGATCACTGAGCTCCATTCCTTTCCTCTACGTCCCATTCTGGCATTGGCAGAGGTCACCGAGGTGTAACTCACTTAAAAGGCAGAGAGGATTAACTGCAATGTTTTCCTACAAAGAAGTTCAGCTGCCTCAAGGAGATACAAATCCATTGAATTAAAAAGAACTTGGACCAATTAAGACTCAGTTCTAGTTCCACTAAAACCAAATTTTTCCTCTAGCTTAAATGTGAGCAGATCCAGAGCTTAAAAGTATAAACTGTAAATGTTGTTCTCTGCATGTGATTGCTTCCAACTGTTCTTTTAACTAGCTCGTGTCACAGCCAACAATTAGCAGTGAAGTTAGTTTAATAGGCTGATTTCCATTTTCAAAATGAGGATTAGTGCATCTTGTTCAGCATTTTGATTTTATAGCCAGTTTTAGCACTGTGATCTTACAAGTTTGTTCCATTAATCTGACTAGGGACAGGTAAAGAAAAAGTAAAGGAGGATCAAGTCGTGTTGTAATTGGAAGCCTCAGTTAATAGTCTTGCAGTCAGATCCAAACCCATTTTCCCTCTCTCTGGATCTAGGTTAGAAAACTGTTATGACCATTTTCCGCAACTGTTTCATGTTCTATTAACAATTAAGCCCTGAATTGTCCTCAAATATGACTGTGTAAGTCTTATTCATATAAATGAGAGAGTTATTTATGTGAATGAACCATAATTCAAAATGTGGTACATGCTGCCTGGAGATGCTGATGCCTGTTATCAAGAATTATTAGATGCATATTTAACTTCAAGACATTCCTAATTTTGAGTTTGTATTTTTAAACAGATCTGTGGGGTTTTTTGTTCGTTTTAACGAATAAGATTTGAGTGTTCTCAAGTGCATTTACATTATATTTGGCTGATGCAAAAGTGAAATACGGTTCCTCTGGAAGATTCAATGACAACAAGTAGGACATATGGTTACCAGGGAAATGGAGCATTCACTAGTCAGATGCTTGGTTGACTTGTATAATAAATAGCTCACTGAGCATATGAATTGTATCTGGAAAAATGATTAATCTTACAGCATTATTAAGAAAAATTCCAAATCTATTCATGTCAATAATAAACCTTACATCATATTTGTCAGTATCTCCAAAATTATTACAAAATTCAGTAGCATGTAAGTCACTTCACAGGCCTTGATGCACGATCGGAAATCAATGACTGTTTCAATGAAGTTCTGTCTGTGTACATGAGAAAAAATTTTCAAGTGTTCAAAGGATTAAGACACAAATAACGAATTTTAAAACACAGTTATCCACACTTTTTTGGATTTGGAACTGCTCAGATATAGCATAGACCTAAAAATCTTATGAGAATTCAACAACTCCCATTAGCCTTGTCTTACATGAGCTATTTTCTTTCCTTCCCCTTTCAAAATTCACCCACCAAAAATCTCTCATTTACAGAAAATTTAATTAGTTTATATCTGCATATTTTGCCACTAGGAAAAAAAAAAGTAGATTTTTCCATTTGCTCTAAGAAATTTCTGACAGTTTTCAGGTTATATACCTGCAAGGTTTTTATTGTAAAAAAATCATCTTGTGATTACCCAACTCTATATGCTATATAAATAACATATATAAATAAGTACATAAATAAATAAATAAAATTTATATTGTACTATAAGTAACTTACAACGCTGTCTCATATCACCACAGGCTGGGGATGAACAGATTCAAGAAGGTCTTGGGGATGCTAGAGAGAGAGAGGCTGGACATGACCTGGCCATGTGCTCTCCCAGCCCAGAAAGCCAAATGTGTCCTGGGCTGCATCCAAAGCAGTGTGGGCAGCAGGGAGGGCCAGGGAGGGGATTCTGCCCCTCTGCTCTGCTCTGGTGAGACCCCACCTGCAGTGCTGCATCCAGCTCTGGGGTCCCCAGCACAGGAAGGACAGGGATCTGTTGGAGACAGTCCAGAGGAGGGACATCAAGGTGATTGAAGTGATGGAGCACCTCTTCTATGAAGAAAGGCTGTGAGAGTTAAATCTGTTCAGCCTGAAAAACAGAAGACTTTAGGATGACCTAATTATGACCTTCTAGCACCTGAAAGGAGCCTACAAAAAAAGATGGAGAGAGAATATTCACCAGACCATGTAGTGACAGGATGAGGAGAAACTTCTTCAAAGAGGTTTAGATTAGATATCAGGAAAATGTCCTTTACTGTGAGAGTGGTGAGGCACTGGACCAGGTTGCCCAGAGAAGCTGTGGATGCCCAATCCCCGTAGGTATTCAAGGCCAGGTTGGATGTGGCTCTGAGCAACCTGGTCTAGTGAAAGGTGACCACTCTCACAGCAGAGGGGTTGGAACCAGATGATATTCAAGGTCCCTTCCAACCCAGACCATTCTATGATTTTATTTTTACACTCATCTCTGAGCTGAAGAGGAAAGAACAGCTTATGCACAATATGCTATTCACAGACCAACAAAAAAAGATAGAGGACGAGTTATTTTTCTTTTATAGAAATTGCTCTGGGAGCTTTACTGTCCATACAGGTCACTGGCATGTTAAGCCTCCAAAAAGTCATTAGTCTTTGTGATCTATTCTGTGCTATGATCTATCCTGCTGAGCTGCCTTGTTGTTGTAGGACCAGAAGGTGATGCTTTCAAAAGCATTGGTAAATACCTTTTTGAAGAGACCTCTAAAATACAGAAATTTCCTATTAAAAGCATAAACAAAGGGGTGAAATATTCAAGCATATTGATTAGTAGTAAAGCCAGTATGAAAAAGTTTTTTAAATGTCTATTTCCTTCTCACAAGTAATCGTTAATCTTACCTCATAAAAAGTAACTCCTTAATGGCTAAAGTAATTGAGACAGGTTATGTGTTAAAAAGAACCTGTTAGGAAATCTAAAGTTCTACATAGACCTTTCAGTTAAATTCAGAGTTTTTGAAGCATCCCAGCAAGGCATAGCTAAAATTGCTATGATGATTTACGTTACCAACTCATGTAAGATTTCCATTAAAGCTTTCATTTAAATAGAGATTGAACTAAGAACACATTCATGCAGAAAACACCTGTGTACTGAGTAGGTATGAAAAAAAAAGAATATCAATTTCCTCAGTAATGTTTTGTTACCTATAGCTATAGCTACCAAAGAATGCCTGGTGAGCAATAAAGGACATAATATTACGTGTCTGAATAGCAAGATCAATCTTGAAGAATGATGAACTTTAGTAACCATACCTTTAGAGAGAGTTCAGCTTCAATATATAATAATTCAGTGACTGGAAGTTAGAAGTTGAGGTGGAGCAAGTTTGCAGGATAACAGTAGACTGACAGCCGTGAACTTCTCAGGTTTTTCCACAACACAATGCTCAGTATCAAAATTCACTAAGATCAATTTTGTTTCCAAATGCATCATAGTCTGGGAAAAATTTTTTAAATTCTTTGTTGACTCTGAGGTGGAGATCGGTTGCACTTGCTGCACAAATCCCATACTAAATGACTATGGCTGATACTAAAACAAAAAAAAAAACAAAACAAACAAAAAAAACCAAACCAAAACAAAAAAACCAACAAACCTAACTTTGATATATAGGCCAGAAAGCATTTTACAACCAGTCCTTTATCCCAGAGGCCAGCTGTAACAATGGCTGTGTACCCTTGAGCTGCTGGTGGCCCTGTCAATGGGGTCAAAGGATGCATCTAAGTACTTGGCAGCTTGATCCTTAGACCTGATTTTTCTCTTTATACCTTCATAAAAGAAAAGCAAAATTGTATTCCAAAGATCAGTGTTTGCAAGAAAGCAGGGCTTTCTTTGCTCCACTCCTCCAAAACATGCCTCCTTTATATGGCTGAATTCAGAATAGTCAGTCACATCATCAGGTAGCAGAGACCACCACAAAGTGGACATATTTTTGGCACTAAATAGCCCTGGGTCCTCTGTTGAAGCCAAAAAACCCAATCTGTGTTGATCTCAGAAAGAGCAGTTTAACAAACATAACCTATCAGACTGAAGAAGAGAGCCAAACTCATGTCACAGCAAAAATCCTTCTCAGGTGCTGCTGGTTAAACTGTCAGGCATACTGATTTTACTGACATTTTCTCAGCATTTCAGCTGAAATTGCTTTTTCAGTCCATGCAATTTATTACCCTGTTAAAACTTGAATGTTATTATCAAGCAAAAGGAACCTCTCCTTTTCTGTCAGAGGTGAAGCTTGTTTCTCCTCATGTTAATTATCAGCACAGATTTCACAGAGCATCTTGCAGGGCCTCAATCATTCATTTCAAAGCCATTCATTGAAAAACATCAAGAATTCTAATTCATATGTGGATGTTCTGAGCACATTTTCTGGCCCATACTTAAGTCATCATAAAGGACTAAAAGGATTTTCATAAGCTAAAATAAGTTTTTCTTTTCCTAGTTGTGCCAAGTTAATATTGCCAAGGATATACAGGTTCTGATGCTGAAGGCAGCATGCTAATGGAGTTTTTCTTCTAGTTACCACAGACAAAAGCTGTAGTATATTAATTAGTTTATGGATATTATTTGGCAAAAAAGCTTCCAAAGCTGTTGGAAATATAAGAAGAAAAGGAGTGAGTGATACCTTCTGGTTTTCCAGTAATTCCCTGTTAACAAAGACATTCTTCAGAGTCTCAGTTAAGCGCTGGCAGCATCTTTGTATCTCTTCACTTCTATGTCTTTAGAAAGTAAAATTTAGTTGTTAATCTAAAACCATTAGAGGTGTATCATGGGCCACATGTACCAGGCAGCACTTATATATTGCTAATTCCCCTGTCAGTGTTTTTTTTTCTTAGTTGCTAGCCAAAGTGGCTGCTTGACACTGAATTTTATAAAAGCACTGTCTAAAAACTTGAAGTATTCTTTCACCTAGTCCTACTGCACCAAACAGCTATTTTATAACAATGCATAGTTTTAAAAGAGAAGGTTTTCAAGTGCACTCTGGTCAGCTGTTACAAATAAATTAGAAAATAAAAATTAAAATTGGGAGCATAGAACACATCTGTAAAGGTTCACCCCTGGATTCCCCATTAATAGAAAAAAAGGGGGAAGAAAGTGACTTTATTTTCCATCCAGCACAGATCAAAGTCCATTGCTTTCTCTCTGCATTCACTGGTGGTTTGGCTTTTTATCATTACCATAGTCAAATACCTCCCTCCTATCCCATTACTCATCTCTCCTGTCATTAGTCAATGGCCTGCTGTGGAGCTTACCCACAAGCAAGGGGAAAGATGTTAAGTGAGAGTATCTCTCTTTTCCCTTCACTTCACACATCTGCACACCTTGCTTAATTGCAAAGCACACTTTGCTTAATTTTTATATTTAGATAATCAGATTTTAATCAATTTTTGCTGTTGAAAAAGTGTAAGTTAATGCTTCTGTTCTTTGATCCTGAATCTGCAAACATGCCCATGTCTCATGCAGTACAAAATCACATCAGGAAAAAACATACATGAAGTACTTGAGACCTAGATAACTTATTTTCCAATAGTATTTTTTCCTGTCTGATTGGATTGCTTCTCATCACTCTTGTGAGAGTGTTTCATTACAATTTGGTATGAGAAAAGAAAAAGTCATGTAATTTCCATATGTCTTGTACATTTGTATGTTTCTGGTATTTGTATGCTAGAATACATTAGTACACTACTCTTTGTAGTCAAAATTATCAAGACGACTGTCTTGAAACATGAGGTTATCTCATGAAAATATGGTTCTGTCTTAAAGCAGATGTAATTTATGGCAAGAATATGGAGATTAGAGGGTTAATGTGAGCTAACACATTTTGTATAAGATTAACAGAGGAAGAAATTGAAAATACATGCAACAGTGATATGAAAATGCAAAAAATAGAAATATTCAAATTTCTTCTTTTAAATTATAGATCTTCTGAATACAGATCTGCAGAACCATGTATTGAGTGGCAAGGTTTGGTGGCGAGGGTCTACAGGGTTGGCTTCTGTGAGAAGCTGCCAGAAGCTTCCCCCATGTCTGATGGAGCCAACGCCAGCTGGTGCCAAGATGGACCTGCCACTGGCCAAGGCCGAGCTCATCAGTGATGGATGGTAGCACCTCTGCGATGACACAGTTAAGGAGGAAGAGAAAAAAGGTGGGTGACTAAAGCCAAAGAGTGGAGTGAGAATATGTGACAGGAACAGCCCTGCAGACACTAAGGTCAGTGCAGAAGGAGGGGCAGGAGGTGCTCCAGGTGCCCCAGTAGAGATTCCCCTGCAGCCCATGATGGAAGAGCAAGGTGGGGCAGCTGTGCCCCTGCATCTCCATGGAGATCCACAGGAGTGCACAGACAGACCTGCAGTCCATGTGGCAGATGGGTGCCCAAAGGAGGCTGTGATGCCTTGGGAAGCCCATGCTGGAACAGCCTCCTGGCACTCGTGGACCTATGGAGAGAGGAGGCCATGCTGCAGCAGGTTTCCTGGTAGGACCTGTGACCATGAGAAAGAGGCTCTTGCTGGAGCAGTTCTTGAAGAACTGCAGCCCATGGAAAGAACTCATGTTGGAGATGTTCCTGGAGGAATGCCTCCTACGTGAGACACCTTGGGCAGGAGAAGGGGAAGAGTGTGTGGCATCCTGATGATCATGATGTCTCAGAGGGGATGGAGGTCAGTGGTTTTTGTGTCAGCTGCCTCTGACTCCAGGGATCTTACCTGCTCATCTCAAAATCTGTATACATAAATCCACACTGAGAATTTCAATAACATCTTCCTATTTCTCTGGTTTTTTCCTACAATACAAGCAGCATTATGTACTTCCATGAGGTGGTTGTATTGTATTCTTACTATGAGACTAAAATGGCTATATAATAGCAATTGAATATTTAATATCCTGATCATTACCAGCACCAAGCATTTACAGCAAATGAGTGAAATTACTCTCACCAGTGTTGAAACATATGCCGCTTTTTTTTTCCTCCTCATCTTCAGTAGCTGTGCAGAAGGAAGTAAAAGGGTTAAAACTAACATCTCATTGCCTTTGTGCAACAGAGAAACCATTTAGCTAAAGAAAATTACAACTAGTAATGCTTTGAGCTTTCCAAATTTCCTGCAAGTGCATTTTGCTGCAGAGCCTTTCGAAAATCTCAAGAATGTCAATACTCAGAGGCTGGGCAGGCAAGAGGAGGCTGGTCTGGTAGGAGGAGGCTTGCCCAGGTAGCCCAGCAGAGCATGATGTGCCATACTGCACTCTGCTGATCCTGTTCTGGAAGAGGGTTGGGCATTACTCTCTGTGGGTCTCAGACTAGAGGAAGGTATATTTTTTGAAAGGGCAGATTAACAATCAGAGGACTTTTTTTTCTGTCAGCTTGATGTGAGGGGGTTTTTTTGATGTTTATCATGTCTGTTTGAAACTCCTCGGTCAGGCATTTTGGATGCTAAAATAAGCTGTGAGGAGGTGTGCTAGTGGTGAAAGAACAAATAGCAAAAAGATGTGCATGAGAAAAACAAATGGAGATCTCTGACACAAATCACAAAAAGTGCAATAAGAAAAGGTGTAAAAATGGGTTTTAAAAAGTCCGCTAATTTTAAATGTTTTCCTACTTCTGGTGGATTTTTCCAATGGCAAGAATATTTTTTTAAAAATTAATTCTTACATAATTGTGCATATTTTAAGTGGAACCTCTAGAAGCCTATTTTTTCAAGCTTTCCCCTAAAAATGATTATTCATATGTAATAAATAGAAGAATTCTTTAGAAAGTGAATAGAAATGATGAGACATTTTTAACAATATTCTAGTGCTTTCCAGAAATCACAAATAGGGAATCAGAAGTAGAAAACCCTATAATGTCCATGAGTCCTTGATATAAAGTGAACATTGGACAGCATTATTTATTGTCTCTATCATAGTTTAGTCTCTCATAACATAAGAAGAAATTTAATTTTTTACTGACTCATTTGAGCATTTGGTCTATTCTTTTGTGTTCTATAGAGAAAAGATGCTATTGAATACACTTAAATCAAATTACTGTGCATTCTTTTAGAGATCTTTGCTTTTTGTTGAACCCAGAAAACAAATTTATAGAAATACTCTATGCTATTGCCTACCTACATAATGCAACTGCATCACAGATCTCATCTTTATTATTGGCAAAAGCATTTAGTTCTTTAGCATTCAAACTTTAATATTGAAGAAGCGAAGGGTGAAGGGGCATAAGCGTTTTCTTTTGTTTGTTAGTAGTATGATGCATGAGGTGAGTGGTTAGATTGCTAAGGTTTATGCCTAACATATATTTAACCTAATTAGTAAATGAGGTCAGCAATTAGAGTGCTGAAGGGAATCAGCGCATAAGCCTAGCTATGTCGTAAAGGTTATAACAAAAAAAAAGCACAAGCTAAAATCTTTGCATTAGCCTTGAATTGCGGTGATGAATTGCCAGAAAAAAGAAAAAAGGCTGCTACAAAACTTCCTCACAGAGGACAGAAAAGCCATTTGATCAATGGCTTTGATCATTGCAGTGGCCGATCAGCAGGGTAATGACATGGGAAATTACAGATTCATTGAACACATCCCACACATCATCTGCTAAACTGGCCTCCATCTGGCAGGTGGGGTTGGTAGGGAAGTGGGGGTGCTCTGGTCTCTCTTGGGGTAGTCACCACAGGCTGCCTCCTTGGTGCCAGCAGAACCTGCACAAGCATATAGCACAGACTCGATCCCCACAAGTGTCCGAGGTTTTAATCCTCATTTTGCATGGTAGTGTACAGCTTCTTTGGCTCCTCCATCACCTGCAAACTAAGCAGGATAGATGGCCTAAACCCCTTGAGCCACCCATGAGCCATCATCTTCAGTAGTCCTGGAAATACTTCAGAGTGTTCTATAATCCAGTTTCTGGACACAAAGGGAGAAACATAATATAAAGGGATAAAAGAGAAGCTGTCTTTAACGAGCACATGGTTCTCTGTCATAACAAATTACCCTGTGATGCTCATGATTAATTGTGCTGCCACTTGTTGTATGGCAGCAGAGTAATGCAAGCCAAATAGGCACAATGCAAGACTGTCTGCAAAATTAGTAAGCTTTTTAAATGAAATATTTATCACTGTCTGCCAGATGTGACAATTCTTCGATATATATGTGCTCTTGCCTGTGGTGTCCTGTATTAAAATGGATCATGTAGTGTCCTGGTTCAGTGCAGGGCCAATGAACCTATGCAAGCTACAAATTAAAATGAATTTGTGCCAATCTCTCTCGAGCTATTTGTGATATTATTGTGTTCCACTCTGCCTCTTTTTAAGATATTCTGTCACCATACTTTTCCATGTGCGTCATCTTTTATTCTTTGCATACATTTTCTTGCAATTGAGATATCTTTCTTTCTTGTACCCATACTTATATTTTGCACCTGTTTCCAGATTACTGATGTGGTGCTATTAAAACTGAGTCACAGTAGCACCACAGAATCCCCAGGCCAAAGAGTCCAAATTCTTTGCTGAAATCAAAGTATCAGTTATCTGTGAAGATTGCAGATTAGCCCCAGGTACTCTGCTTCTTGGGCTTACAGCATGATCACTACATCAGGCAATAACTTATTGAGATATATATTAAGAAAAGCATATAATCTGAACAAAAAGGTTTCTAAACTACCACATTGTGCTGCCTATTAATAAGTCATCACCTGCTGTCTTTGATTATATTTGTTTCATTACTTTTCAAGAGAAATTTCTCAAATATTTCAGAGATTTATTTCAGAGGTAAACATAAAAATTAGGTCCATGATGGCAAATTATGTTTCTGGAATGTTATTAGGAATCCAGGTAGCCTTTGAAGATTTGGGCTTTGATATTTACTGAGCTTTGATCTTCCTGGGACCCTACCACAGGAAGGACAATCCAGACAAGCTGTGCTTTTGAAAAATTCTCTTTCTAACATTCAGGGAGGCTATAACCTCAGGTTCTGGAGCAGACAAAAATATTTTTGCTCTCCTACCCGACTAACTGCACAACCACTGAACATTTTTTCCACTCCCTGGAAGAGCAGGTCAGTAACAGAGTGATGTGGTTTTTTCTCAGCGCTGTAGGCACTGCGCAGCTATGCTGAAAGTCACGCCATCTGCTTTTACACAACTGTGTAACCTAGGAGGGTAAGGATTTTAATGGTCTATTCAGCAGAAAAATATAGTGTTTTCAATGAGTAAACTGCAAAAAATCAGGACAAAGTGGTTTGCAGAGTTATATAGTACAGCAAACCAGGACTGGCTTACAGGGACCAGAGAGACCATGGTCTAAAAGAGATTCAACTTGTAATTCTTCTGTCAGTAAAAATGATATGTTTTTCTGCTTAAATCAGTTATTGCAAAAAATCTATGTATGGAGAGAGGTTTAGAATTATTATTGCAGCTCAGAAGTTTATCTGAGATGAAAGAGATGGGTTTTCAGAAGAAACACTGAAGCTGTGCTTCTGGAGGGAAATGCATTATTTAGCTTGTTAATGGAGGGTGTAAAAGCACCAAATGAAAAGCAGCTAAGAGAAAATTTAGGACAAATAGTTGTAAAAATAGTGACCCAAGTCCTTTCCTGGACACCTTTCTTATTTTTTTTCAATTAACTAGGGGAACCACTAGTAATGCAGTAGGAAAATGTTCAGCACTGACAGATGGAGACATGAAAGGATTCATCAGAATTATCAGTGACATCACAACTATTTTAATACTTGAAAAATAAAATTCCTTTTTTCTGGAAGCCTTAAGTTTACTCCTTTTTCTGTTTTGTTTTGTTTTGTTTTGTTTTGCCCATAATGAATTCTTGAATTATTTGTTTCGTAGATGTCTGGTTTACATGTGGACCATGATATTTATAACCTGTGGAAATGCACTAAGGTTGAATCCAGGTCATATTACTTTTTGTGCAGCTCAGAGATATGAAAAAAAAAAAAAAATTATTAGTTCTGGATACATAAATATTCTGAGTACTGATACACACAGATTGCGTAAATTAGGAAATAAACCATCCATGCCAGTGTTCCACTACTAAGGGAAACAATGAAATGTGTGTTTAATAAATCAAAACCCATTTTTGAGCTTAAGCATTTGACCCAATCCATATTACTCCCAAGACAAGAAAGTAAAAGCTCAGCATTATGAATATAGCAGCACACATTTTATTTAGTGAAAATACAAGAGAAAAAGTAATTCTGTCTTTCTAATACACGGTGAAGAAGCAAGCAACATTTTTATAAAAGGATTCATTAGCCAGGCCACAGCTTTCAACCCAGAACAAGGACATTCAGGTTCACTTGCCTCAAGAGAGTTTAAGTGCATCTCTGTCTTCTTGTAAAGTTGTCTTACCCCTTGGCAAAAGGCTGCTCTGAGACCCGAGGGGTACTGCTTCCCTTACCTGCTGAAAATCTAACAGTGCAAAAACTTCAGGTTACTCCGGGCCAAAAAAATGCAACAGACTGTTGACTGGATATTCATTTGAAAGAATAGGAGAGTTTGGCTTCAGGAGCTGGGCTTGATTTTATGCAACTTGCTGTTCACTACTAAATGCTGAAGCAAGGTTTCAGAACAAAGACTGTATGTAGGACCCAGAAAGAGCTGCAGGCTGCCATCCTGCTGCGTCTCTTTTTCTTTGCGAACTCTGGCTTCTGTCCTGCACTGTGGGGAGGAAGAGATTCACAACCACATCAAAACTGAAATGCCTTTGGGTGTCCAGGGAAGGGGGCTGAAAGAGCACATGGGGAACAAGAGGTATCTCTGGAGCCTGTGTCTTGCAGGGATAGTTTGTAGTTGACTGGGAAGATACTGAATGTGTTACCAAATCTTGCATAAGGTCCATAAGCCTTGTCTTGGATCTGTATGAGTTATGTATGACTTCACTTTAACCTGGTCATGATTTTAAAATGCTTTTTAGACAAGGTAAGAGACCTTGCAAATAGATGTGACATATTTCAGAAGGTATTTTTTATAACTTTTTAAAAAGCCCTATTGAATAATATCTTACCTGGAGCTCTCTAGCAAAGTATTGAAGTACTTGCCCAAAATTATTAATATTCATTTACCCTTAAACATCCTTATTCCAAGATTAGCTAGATCCCAAGATGCAAATGACCAGTCTTCACTGAAATGTTTTATATTCTCCCACACAACTCCTACACACATTTTCATAAAATTGGTTTGCATCACTCTTGGGCTATCTTCAAGGACCAAATCCTGTCACTTTTGCTCAGGTTCGTGATGCCTCACTCTGCAAAAAGTCGCATTAATTTTGAATGCTTCCTCTTCTCACGCCTCTCCAGAGCTACAAAATCACAGTCTTTCAGCAACATACTTGATGCTGACAGCAATTAAATCTGAGAAGTTCTGCCAATAATCCTTCATTCCTCAAAGTGTGCTGACTTCACTGAGAGGTGGGATGTACTGTCAGGCTGTGCACAGCCCAGAGCAGGAGACAGCCTGCCTGGCAGTCCTCCAGTGCCTCGCCACCTCAGGTTGAGTTACTGTTTCCTTATCTTGTGTGCAAAAATTAGTTTCTTCATGTGATATACCATGTTCAGACACTGCAGTGATGAACACCAAGGAAATGCATTATGGAAAAAAATGCATATGTGAGTGGAACAGCAGCTGTTGCCAGACCTTCTCTCTGTGTCTGGGTTTTGCTGCTACTTGAGGGAAGCAATGCAGAAGGTCCCGTTATGCAATGCAGAGCCGCAGGTTATGTAAATCAGATGCAGTAAAACTTGACACCAAGCAAAGCATAACTTTGACCCTGTTCCAAATAGATTATTAAACACTACAGTAATTTTCCCTATAGCACTGAAGTCTGAATCAATCCTAATATGGACATCATTTACCCTAGTGTGACTCTATTGATTTAACACAGTTTTGCATCAATGGGGGCAGAAAAGGGTCATGAAATTAGCTGTAGGTGACTTGGTAGTGTATAATCCACTCTTAAACACTAAGAATAAATGACTAATTTCATGTTGGTTAAGCAACCTTCACTCCTTTTCTAAAATAAAAAGAATTTTAGTGGTATTTACTATGTCTCAAAAGAAGGTTATTCTTTACTCAGCTGCCCAGCAGTGGCTTTAGTTTGCAGTGATTATGGCTAATACATCTAATCCTGTTAGAGAAATGGGGCTCACTGGAATTCATTAGCATGAGAAACCAAATGCTATCTAATGCTACAATATAAATGTACTGCATTTGGAACAGCCCCTAAGATACTGCTTCATAGTGCAGTCATCTGATTCATACCTAATCTGAAGCAAGAAAAATATCAGGATGAGCCCTGACATTTTCTGCTTATTTATAATTATCCTCTTTCAAATTCCTTGTGATTATATTGATTAAAGATTTCTTTCAGTTTGTCTGTAGCTGAAACACATTTCTCAGTTATAGAAGTTGACTTTATTCTGTCATTTCCTTCTGTCGTAAGCATAAATTTAATGTTTGTTTATAAGGATGAAAGTGAATTCTATTACAATGCAATCATTGACAGAGCTATTAAAAACTGCGTTTTCTCTCAGCATTTTCCTGACATTGCTGAATTTGAGTTCTCCGAACACAAGAGATAAAGCTTTACTTGTGAATAATTTTTTCACATTTCTTTTAACAAACAAGAATGCACAGATGCACATATATACAATTTCTATGATTTTAAAAAGTCATGTCCTAAAATTTAGATCATTTTTTAATAGATAACAGGCAGGAGATGCAGTCAGTCATGAGCTACCTTGTGATAAGTCTTAGGTTAAAAATCAAATCCTTATGTAGTGAGATCTTAAAGTATAAAGAGAGAGGACACAGAAAGAATAGAAAGGTCTTTCCCAGGTGAGAAGCAACAAAATCTTGACAGCTTTCACCATGAAGCACAAAAAAGATGCTGTTCCTGGTTCTCCTACTCCAGAGATCTTGAGCCTGTGATACCAGCTACGGCTATAACATTCCTAAACCCTCAGTAAGTATGATCTGAGAGGAGGACAGCAAACCAAACGCAGGAAATGGGGACAAAACACCACTTGCCCCTCGAAGCCCACCTTGCTTCCTTTACTAAACGCTTGAGCATGTTCCTTCTGTTTCAGGCTGATGGATTCCTGTACCCACCCAAACCCAAGGTCCAACTGTGCTTCAGGGGGGACGTGTTGAAGCAGTGGGAGGGTTCCTAGAGCAGGTTGCCCTGCAGAAGCTGCAGCCCCATGGCTCCCGTTCTCCGGCACGTGCGGGGCTGCGCTGCCCGAGCGCGGCCCAGCGCCACGGCAAACCCTCTGCTCCACACGTTCGGTTCGAGCCTCTTTGCTTCGCCCTTCATAAACATTGGATTAACAGATTAAATAACACCTGGGAAACAGGCAGTCCTGTGAAATCGAAGGGTTGCTGTTCCATCTGGCTGAGAAAGGTGCTGCAGTCTGATCCTTCTGGCTCCGAGCAAGGCACCGCAGTTCAGCTCGCCATTTCCGAGATGTATCGCTGTAGACATCCCCTTCCCACTGGCGAGGGGAACAGAAGGGATCCCATAAATTCTGCATGCACACCCTGACTGCTAAACTTCTTTTAAGCCTTCCTTGTTCAGTCTGTGGGTTCTTCAACAGGCTATGTCTAAAATACCTTCTACTTTACCAACAAGGTTCTGCTATCCCATATGATTATTAAGAAGGGTAAAAAAAGAAATATTTTAAACAATTTCTCCTTTAATTCATAGGCATTCTTTAAAATTAAAAACTAAAAACATAGAGTATGTTAACAAAATAATTATAAGTGTTGTTCTTCATCATCTTTCCTGCAAATAATGAGGACAGGAAAAAAATTTGCTTCATTTCATAAACCTGTACTTGCGGAAAGTTACAGCCCTTGTGTTTGTTTCACCAAATTAAAGTCAATTTCTTGAATTCACTATGCCAACACATATTCATTTTGCAGCTTTCTAATAGTTTAAAATCCAAAATTGCATTGTTAGGTGCCTATTTACCTTTTAATTCTGAGACCTACAAAAATAATTTCTTTTGTTTACAAGTCAGCAATTCTGATATTATATTTCCAGCCATCATATTTTCTATTAAAATTATGGAATTGCCACCAGTAAGCCAATATACATACATATTTCATATACAGAATATCTCCATCTCTAATGTAATCTATGTTTTTCATTACTGAAAAGGATCTGTATTTGTTTCCTAAATATAGGTATTTATAGGTAAATATTTCTGTTTTACCTAACATAATTATACCTAATGAAAAACTGCATATAACAAATATTTTTCTAACTTGTGTCTTAATTGAGTTTACTTTTAATAAATAAATCCATTCCCAAGGCTATTTTAGGTTCACATCAGATTTCTCTTTCTCCTGAAAAGGAGAATGAGTAAGGTGGAAAGTTTTTTCCCTCACCTCCTAAGTTCCATGTATTTTGTCTCTGAAAAAAAAAATTTTGAGGAAGCAGTTACAAGGAAAGGGGAACTTTGAAACTTTGAGTCACAGAGCAAAGGGAAGAAAGATCTAGGGTCTTTTTGCAATTGCCTGAGCTCTCCTTCTGAGAAGTCAGAGCTCAAGGGCTTCTGGAAGAATGTCAGTGTCCTCCCCCGCCTCCCCTAAGGATGTTGCTGTTGTCAATAGTATGTGAGCAGAACGTTATATAAGGACCTTTACTTTCTCCTGTCTGTTCCTTTCATGGGCATTTCCTCAAAACAGACCACATAATTCCCTGAAAATTTAATTCAGAGCCGAAGTTCTGTATTCAGGTTCATGATTCTTTCCTAATTCTCTGAAAGGAAATTAAAGCAAGAAAGGGAATGGGCTGAAACTATCAATTGGAAGGGCCATAAGTGGGTTTTGGACTGATCAGACACTGGCAATCCTTAACAATACCTCAAGAAATTTGATCATGAGCTTAGCTGCCAAATTGTCATCACCACTTAATGCCTTTGCTTCTTCATCATACTTTGCCATTTGAATAACTATTCTTGCATTTCCAGTCCTTCTCTTGCCTAGACCTTTGGTGTATATTGCACTTCCTATTTTAACTTTCCTAATCAAAATAACTTCACAACTCTTCAAACCCTCCTACATTACTGAGCCCATTTCCATCCCTTGATTTTTTTCTCGCTCACTTTCCCAATGCAAGTCATATAAATTAGTTCTTAAACTTTGGAGATACATTTCAGATGGGTGGATTTTTTAAGGTTCAAACTATTCCTTTTATTTTCCAAGACTGCCACCTCTGGTTTTTTTCCATGGGGTGCTACTTTGGTAGTGGGAATGCTGTATGTAATTGTGCTTTACCGGTACTTTTCCATATACATTTAGTGCTTAAAGAAAGATTTTAAAAAGTAAAATAATGAACTTGCCAACTTGAATAGTCAGAAACACGTGCCTCCCGTCAAAGGAAGGTTATTCACTCAAAGGCAAAATACTGCGTTATCAAGCTCAGAGAGAAAACCATTGTTTTAAATAATGCTTGGTAAGGAAAGAAAGAGGAATGTTCAGGTGTGCTGGTACACTTTGGTTGAACAATGTTAACAAACATGCATATTCCAAAAGTCCTCCATAATACAGTAAAGAAACAGTCCCTAAATCTACAAGTATTTCAGGAGGAATAAGCAACATTAATACCTAGTTCAGTTTTTAGCAACTGTTCATAGCTAGTGTCAAATTCTATCAATAAAAATCACATTCTTGATCAAAATATTTTAACTAGGATGTAATTTAGCTCTAAAACTTGTTCAGTTAAATAATACTGCCACTGAAAAAAGATACCCTTAGAAGTGTCTGGGGTTTTGTTGTCTTGTTTCTTTTTTAAATCAAGAAGTCATGCTATATGGACAAGCAAAATGTCATTTCTACAGTCTGAACACGGGTTTGGCTTCATAAAACAGCTTAAACTAATTCAGAGATAAAAGGTAAGTCCTTGCCACCTCCACTGTACAGGCACTCTCAATTGCATGACTGCAGATGGCAAAAAGAAATGTCTTCAATTGAATGAATTCTCTCACCTTTGAGATTTACACAGGGCACCTTCCTAATATAGCAGATTAAACTGTGAGATTATAGTTATTGTCAAAAAACTGCAGCAATGCTTGAAAATTTAACCTGTGTTTTGTCCAGTTAGGGTCTGTCTTCTTTTTTTTTTAGGTTTAACTTCATCTTAGGTTCACAGGTGCTCCGTGTAATAAAATGTAAGACAGTTTTATATTAATGTAATATCTTGCTCTTAAGACATTCACTAAGACTTTGTTCCTTAGCTATTATTCTAGATAGATGTTATGCAGAGTTTTTTTCTAAGCTATTAGTGCTCCACAGAGGTTCATACTGAAAGGGTGTTCGGGGTTTTCATATGGTTAAATCACATTTAGAAGATAACACAAGTATCAATCTTAATAAGAGGGCAACATTCTCCATTGTTCAGGTCAGCTGCCACAGTTATTACTTTTTTGGCAAGGCTTGGAAATTTTTATGTTTTTTATTGATCTCCCTTCTGGTCTGAGTTGCAGTTCAATAGCTGAATTACTAACCCAGTTATTTCATTATAACAAGTGATAAATTATACTGCTTTTAGACCTACGGTGCCTTATTTCAGATTCTGGTTTCCTCACACAGATTCAGTCAATACTGGTTCAAGCTAAAGGCTATTCCTTCTTTGTGAGAGACATATCAGCCCTGTTGAATGTGGAGTCACAGAATGGATGTATATGATGTTTGTGTTTGCCAACAAAGGTCAGAAGGCAAGTATTAGCATTCAAGAACATTCAGTAGTTTGGAAGCTGCCTGGAGGATATGTCTAGCAACTTAAGGCTCAAAATCCTGCCTCCATCTGTCTACTGCCAAAGCACAGTAAAATATGCCTATGCTCCTTATGCTACCACTCAGAAATGTCAAGATAGTCACCTTCCAGCATGCATCAGAAAGAATCACTTCTGAAAAGAAGCAGTATAATCTTCTGGTTTTCTCCTGTGAGCAGAGGTCTGTACTGTAATCAACATGCAAATTTCATAAATCTAGTCACCTAACAGAATAGCTAGAAAATGCTTAAATGTCACATGGAGATGTCCTATTGACAACATCCTTCTCAGTCATGACCTAGCTATACCATTGTTTGAGCACAGCTCCTCGTGTCTTAGAGCTTAAAACATTATCAATACACCTAATTCTTCTGATGCAGTGTTGTTCTCTCAGTCAACATATGCAGGACTTGATTCTATTTTTGACTCTGAAAAGGTCTAGATTCCTGTAAGTGTTGTTGCAACAATTTGTAAAATTTTCCTTATCACTTCCTAGCTATGTAAGATCAGAAAAGGAAAGAAATTAACAGAATGAATGAAGGTACCTCTTAAGCAATAAAAGTGAGTGTAAAGGTAATGGAAGGGCTCTTGGGCACATCCAATCATTCTTAGTGTTATGGCAATGACACGACATTGTCCAGTAATGACCTCTCTGCTGCCACTACTGATGCCTAACTTCATCAGTTTGTAATTATAAGCACTGAAAAGAGCATCAAAAGTCTTCTCAAGCCAGTCAGGTAAGTGAGAAAAAAGCCTTTTATTAGAATTTTATGCAGTCAAAAAAGCCTCCATAGCTACAGGACACAGGTACTTGTAGACAAAACTACTCATATTTTTCTTTCAGATGAAGAGCTCAGGAGAACTGGCTAGCTCTTCTGTAATTTCTATGCCCAGCAAAACAATTTATTCAGTAGTTAAGTAAATATGCAGGTGAAAGTAGGTTAGGTCCTACTTTCCTAACCAGGGCAACAACCAGTGACAGAAGTCTACTTTCCCTTCATTTCTCCAGGTCTTATCTCTCTGCCACTTCTAAACCATGTCCTAAACCATGCACTGTTTTACTTACTTTTTAACAGTTATCTGCAGCATACCTATTTTTTTAAACAGAGATGGGAACAGAATAGTTTTTTTCTGACCTACAAAGATCACGGGAGATAACAAACATTCAGTTCATGAATACAATCTTTTCAACAGTACAATTCACCACTTGCATCATTTAAAAAATAAATATAGTTGCCACAGACCCACATAAGAAAATCAGAGTGAAATACCCAGATGGAACCACATATGCTGGCATTTTCCTGCGTCATCATCAAATCATTCTTGGTTAAGCACGGCAAACGAAGAACCTTATCTTCAACAAAGATTATGTTGTACTTATTGTCTACAAACATGAAATAAATAATTGATTACCTGTCAAGTGTGCTGAGCTCCTGCAACCTCTTTTTTAAAGTAAAATCAGAGCAAATGAGACTTAACACCTCAGTCAGAATACATGTCTATTATTCTACACTGTTTTGATTGGCTGCTTGTCCCTTTGTGAGGCCTTCATTTAAAGTGCTGTAGATCCCATATTCTCCATACATATGCAAGAGAATTACTCATGCGTTTTGATGCCCTCTGGTCTGTATGTGGTTTTGCGGAATAGAAATTTTCTCTCCACTGCAGACCATATCAAAGAATACTTTTTCTTAACCTTTTAGGGTTGGTCCACAGTATAGTTGCAATGTAGCACAGAGTTACTCAAGTAAACTTCCAAGAATGAGAACTTTGAGCCGCATTTTGCTTGCCTTTATTTTGCCAGCTTCATGGACCATAGCTAGCATGAATCCGTCAACACTGCAACCTGCCGTGGAGGACAGAAAGAGCCAATACAATGAGCAAATTTAATTAGTTTAGGATTTGAAAAAGCAGTTAGACTACAGCTGCCATTATGCCTATCTATTCTATATTGCAAAAAGAATCTTATAATTGGCCATCCCAGAATCACCCATCATTTCTGCAGCCACCAAAACCTGTGACTGAGTAAGAACGTCACCATGTTGGACAGCTGAGGAAAGGGAAGGGTCCTGACGGGCTTGAACTGGAAGGACCCATCCACTTTGTAACATAGCATTTTTCCCAGGGGTCTTGCTGCCTCATCTTGTTCCACAGCTACAGCTCTGTGCAGTCCTTCATGTGTCCATGGCATACCACCCAGCACTGTGGCAGCACTTGTCAAAGCCTGAGCTGTTTCAGTGCCATGAAGTTGGTTACCTTCTCGTGCAGCCATTCTGGCTCCATATATGTCCTGAGGCAATATTTACCTGGATTTAAAACCAAAATCAGGCTACATCAAAGTAGTTACAGAGGAAGTAGATTATTTCTTCTGGCACAGCTATGCTCAGATTTTCTTCTGCAAGGCCATTTCCCTCTTAGATTGGCATGACAGTGAATAGTGAAAAAGTGGAGAGCATCTCATTATACGACTCTGTGGGCCATCTACACACCAAGGAAACTATCATATTAGGCTGTACATAACTTTCAACATATAAAGTGAAACAATTTAGATTGAAATACCTTTTTTTTCCTTTTTCCACATAAGTAATTTACATGGATGGTACCAGGTAATCAGTTTGAAAGCTGATACAGATGCAGCTTGATGAATAGATGGGAATGGAAATGGTGGGGTTTTTTATGAGACCATTCTTTCTTTAACATTCCTCAGATTGTTTCAAACTCCTAAGGTTTTGATTGAAATAAATCACACGTGTATTTAAAGTATGTCCTTTACTGCCACAGCAATCACTGGACTTTCAAGCCTTCAGCATAAGAAAATAGGCACGCAGCAGAGGAGTTAGCTTGAATTTAAGAAGAAATGCTGTATTTCTATCAGACAATTTTCCACTGTGTATTCTCCAAACTGATTTTATCTTTTCAGGAAGGAATAACTTAAAGCTTAATTAACATTTATTACTTAGGATTAGTATTAAGGACTGTAACTGCATAATGTATTTCTGAAGTCTTTGGAAGCCCACCAGTTCACTTCTAATAAATAGCATCAGGAAATATGGCAATATATGGTTGCTTGTACATACATCAGTATCCCCTGGAATCAACATCCCCTTGTCCAGAAGAGTTACTGATTAGAAAACCTTCCTTGGCATGTGTGTTAACCAGGTTCTTTATCTGACTGGCTTCAAATCCATATAATCTGTGAATTGTAAAATCCTAAACACCCAGCTAGCTACGAATGAGGATTATTTGCCATTTATTTTTAGTACTACCAAAGTAAAATAAAATCAGTCCCAAAGAAGGAAGATAGATCATGATTCCATGGTTCAAGAGTGAGAGCACTAACCTGACACTGGGAGATCTAACTTTATTCTCTGCTCTGAGAAATACTTAGAGACCATTTTCCAAGTGTTACATAAAGGAGGAAGAATTAAATTCACACATCAGTAGAGCCTTGAAAATAAAGTTACATATCTGTGAAGGAATGCTGCAATTTCATATCCTGTCTGATAAGAACATTCACTAAATTTATATCTGCATTTGATAGTTATCATTTTCTTCTTCCCTTTTCAGCATGTAATGTCTGTTCTTTGTATTGTGAGACTGTTCTATCTAGACTAATCCAGAGAAAAGGAGGAGAAGAAATCAGGAGAGAGACTCATTGTCCAAAAGTTGAATGTGAACATTTTTATGTACAACAGCTTCTGGCAATATACACCTGCTTGTCAGTTCTCCCACGTCTGCCTTTCTCTGAGATCCCATATCTCTAAACATTAAAGAGGCCTTTGATTGAGAAAACTATTTACAGAGAGCATTGTACCCCATGCCTGCAGATTGTCTTGCCATTTCAACACATCCTCTTCTATCCAGGTTCTACAGAGGTTTTATCATTGTAACAGCAAACTACAAATGGAAATTCCCAGAAGGTAGAGGGTCATTGTTTTTTAACATGAAGAGAATTGCATTTTGAAATCTATGCAGAGACGGAAGAAAACAAAAAACTTATTAAAGGAATAATATAATTGGTGACAAAATTAAAAGTTTGAAAAGCATGACTTGTCTCCACCTCCTTAGAGGAAAATGAGGCTTCCAGATTAATTTATACCAACATTCAGATGAATTAGCCACTCAAAAATATATCCAAACTAATATAGATCAGATTATCCTATGGCCATGAATTTCCTTCTCTAGAAAAACCTATAAAGTGAATAAAAGAGTCAATTATAAGGCTGTAGACACATCATCAGGAAACGTGCCTTGCAATTTATTTGCAAAGTTCAGAATCAATTACAGTAACAGAACAGAAAAGCTAGGTGCTAATCGTATTAAATTGAATAAACTGAAGGCACACATACCTGAACCTACTACAGAGAATACAAAATAAAGTAATACTTAGAAAAATACCATCTTACAATGTATTGTGGGGAAAAAAAATTGCACAGGGAGTTATTTTCTTTATTTTTCTGTGAAAATATTTAGGGGCCATTGCATAGTTCCAAAGAAAGAAAATTATCTTTGCAGAATTTAGAGGCAAAGAAAGGAATTATTTGTTCAGCTCTAATGCATACAGAACTAAAGACCAACTGAATGTATTCGTCAACCCTAAATGTCCAGCAAATCTAGTTACTTGCTTCTCCCATATATGTTGGCTATTAACCACATTGAGAAGCAAAACCCATCAATAGAAATCATTGTATCTTCATAATTTTTTTTTCATTTTGGTCATATTTTTCAGTGGTAGAAGGATGAGGGTAATAGTTAATAGATATAGGGTACAGAGGATTGCTTCTTAGCTTTCTATCACCAAAATTATTCCCCTTGCATTATTCCAGCTCTGGTTGATGTTCAGAAACCATTGTTTAATTTAGGGTAAGAAAGTTCACAAGTTAATAATAGCTCTCCATTTGCATTTTGTCTTTCATTGTTACACTAAAAAAAATATTCCAATGCTCCAGTGATTGTCTTTTTTACCATTTAACCAGGACCTGAATGATGGAGTGATGCAATAACCTCTGGGCTTATTGCTAACACTTGAAACTATTCATGAGAGCTAAGTATTTCATCTACTTACCCATCACTAACTATTATTTAATGGTAAATGCATATCAACAGAAACTCTTGTACCTGTGCTCTTTCCAGCTGTATGAACAGCTGTCCAATTTCTGCTTAGTGACATTTCAGTATTTTATTCCCTGAAACCTATCTATCCATTTTCCTTCAATTTAAAAGTCTTTATTTAAAGAGACCAAGGGGAGAAAAATCACCCTTTGAATTTCACCAAAAAAAAAAATTGCATATAGATTTTCCAAAAGTACATCATTTAAAAATAAAATTACTGTAGTAAAACTGAATTAGGAATGATATCTACTTGAAACAGAGTTAAGTATACCTAAAATTGTTCAGGAGTTGTGGCTCTCTGAAAAGGCTACTTTCTCAGGTTTATACCAGGCTGATGTAGAGATTATCTTCTTTATGTTATTAATATACCTAATGGAATGAGAAATATGAATATTGTTCTAAGATGTGACATTAGAAATTTTTAGGTTTTTATAAATTGCTTATCAATATAACGTGATGTGAGGTGATGTGATGTGATGAAAGGGGTTTTAACAGAATAAATAGAGCTCTAACTTCATGAAGGGCTGTTCTACCACTATTCTATATGCAGTTTTAGTTATTCATAATAATAGAGTATCTCTAAAAATCCTTTACTACATCTAAGTGGAAATGTATTAGAATCACGATCAAACTAATGGTAGAAATGTACTCCTGAAATATATGTATGGCAACATATTAATTTTAATTGCTTGTTAGTTTTATAGCTAGAGAGTTAATAAGAGCTCAGTAGTAGATACTTTTGTGGTGCTGAATAAAAAATGGTACAGCCTAGATAACTGTTCATATAAATTAACAGGAGAAAATGGTGAATATTTAACAGAGCTGTTGAAATTAAAGTACTTTGAAAAAGACATGACTATGAGACCAAAAAACCCATGTTATTGGATGTCTGTCCTCCTGAAGTAATTTTTGCCCAATTCAGTATGTTTCTGCTACTTTTGCTGTATGACAATGTGACTGAAATCCCAGCACAAATATTCTAATCTCTCAGAAGGCAACGGTATCAAATTCTTCAGAGTTTACTAAATCCTGCTGCTCATTCATACTAATGTGCAAGTGTTATCTTTGTGATCATGCACTAAGTAAGTACAGAGCAAGCATGACATTGCAATTAAGAACTTAACCACCTACTTCATCCACAGATGCTGAAAGGCAGGCAATTTATTTTCAAACTGATTTTCACTTGAAAAGGAGGAGTGGAAGATTATCCAAGCCTGGTGAATAATGACAGATGCACTCTTAGGGAGTAGGAAGGAGATTCTTAGGGGAAATGAACTAAAAGGAAGGAAAGACAGAAAGTGGAGTAAAGGCACAGAACAGGAGCAAAGATTAGAATGACCAGCGTAAAATAAAGTTGAAGTTAGCAGAAACCACAGTGAAGAATTATGTTGTTACTAAAAGGCACCACAGGCAAAAGCAATACATTCAAGGGTAAGTTTCCCAAAGTCTAGGTAAATAATTTATCTGTTTCTCTCTGACTGGCTCCACAGTCCTACAGTCTTCTAGAGAGACTACAGAAAAGATGGATGGATATACCAAATGGATCCCATTTTTCTCACAGCATCTCAATCTAATTTTTAAATTTCACAAGAAATTATCCGTTTATGAGGAAATGAGTGTGTCTGCTCTCAGCTGTTTTTGTTCATTCATGTTCAGTTGTGTGGCACAAATATCTGATTGCTGTGCACCATTAATTATTCCTACACTTTGCAGGACTCCATACATGACTGTTTTGACTTCACTTGAAAAGTAAAGTACTGTATCAAATGGAAGAAATTACTTCCTCACCATATACAATGTGAGTTAAAATATAGATTCAATGTGAGTTAAAATACAGATTAAATTAAAATATCGTACAATAAGACAACAGAAACTAACCTAAGGAACCATTTGAAAATGGAAAAAGATAGACTGAAAGCTCTATTCTCAGGTCAGCATTCTTTATAATGCAGGTATTATCAGAGTGCCTCCTGGATATACTGCTGCAAAGTAGCTACCAAGACATAGCAAGACCAAAGCTGCACAACAAACACATGTCAATGAGAAGACCAAAGTCCACTTGTCTAAAAATCTGAGTTCCTGGGACATCCATCAGACCACACAGCCCCCTAGAATGAGTTACACTGCACTCATTCTTTCCTCAAAAACAATTACTTAAAAATTTGACAAATAAATTCTTATAAGAGGAAACACATTAAGGGAAAGTAGCCCTCGATATGGAGGTTTTGCTGGAGATGTAACTTTTGGCTACAAATTTCCAGTATAAATCACATCACTTCTCTATGAGTCTGATGCCTTAATTGCTAAGACCACTAATCCCATTTCCCTGACAGCATCTGAGGCATTATAAGTGAGCTGGCACTGCTTTAGTCACCACCTCAAGTAAGTAATAAATTATCTGTGACAGTCGGGGGAGATCTCAGGATCTCTTATTTCTTAGCCTCCAGCACATTCCTGGGCCAAAAATAGCGTGGTGTAGACTCCCAGAAGAGTGGGATGATCTTTTTGTTGCTCTCTTCTAATGGCGCCCTTTTAAACAAGGTGACTTTCGTAAATCAGCCATAAGGGCATTGGGCCTGACTGGAAGACACCCTGAGTGCCTGACAGTTCTACTTGAAGTACAGCACATAACCAAGGCATGCAGCCAGTGCACCGACCATAGGCAAAACATTAGACTCAGGAGGAATTTGTTGAGCATGCAGGTACTCCATGGCCCACTGGCAGCAGGAAGAATCCAAGCTCTTAAATCAAATTGTAAGTTATTTGTATGAGAACACACTTAGCATTATGCCTCACCAAAGATTTTACTAATGAAACAAATGGGCATTTCTAAATGGTATTTACATTTACGCTTTAAAAGGAAACATCTTTAAATACATGCTTTGTGTCTTTGCAAAGAAATAGAACACTGTGAATGTTACAAAACAAGTATAAACAACCAAACAAAAGGACAAATTTCAGAGTATACTAAAACTGACTATGTACAACATTATTGTTCAGCAGTGCTCTCCAGTGTTCCAAATCCCAAACAGGGACTGTAAACACCTCTGTTGCTGTGTCTTTGAAAATATGCTGGTGTACATCAGTCTTGCTATTATCCTTCATGAGCTGCCTTGGGACTTAATCCAAAGTTTCATCACAAAAAAATCCCATAAAAAGTCATGAGAGTTTGAAAATAAGCATGTGTCATGGAAGTTCCTTTTCAGCCTCACTAGAGTCTTACCATTCCAAACATATAGAAAATAAGAGTGAACGCAACCAGCAACTTAGAGTATTAAAAACAAAATATGGCATACAGCATTCTTTCATTCTTAAAGGTAGTACTGCTATCAGAGTAACACACACCCACAGAGTGAACCTAACTCTCTTCATTTTTCTCAGCTTTTCAAGATGTAAAAAATCTCTTTCAGTATTCAACTGAATAGAAAAAGTAAGTAATGCTCCTGTCCTGTTCAGCACATTATATTCTTGATATTTACCAACTATAGAGGATGCACTTCAGTGCTTACTAGAAGTTAATCATGCTCACTGCAAAAAGCAGCTTGTAAACAACCTCAAAATGCATTGGTTATATACTCCTAATTTCAAATCTGAAGGCACCATTGCAGAATTTACATCAGCCTCTTTCCTTGATCTGTCAGAAAGCTCTGATTACTGGATACCTTGCTGTCCTTCCTCAGAAAACACGCTAGATTGGATACACTACAGCTTCAGGAATAACAACAAATCCCGGTACCAGTAATAAAATACCTTTAATCTCTAATTTATTTTGTCTCCTTCATTTCCCAGCGTAAGTTTGATGATTCAGAGCAGATCCACTGCAACATGGATTGAAAAAAGTGGTCTGCCTGTCTAGTTGGAAAAAATACTTTACTTTCAGAAGTTCTTATCGTAGGACAGAGAAAATAGCTATCCAGCAATTATGCATCAAAGTGCCTGTCATATGTCCTTAGTATTGCTGTCTCCCTCCCACTTCTTGCTTCTTCTTTTATTCCATTCACAGATAGATCAGGAGCCCTGCAAAGCACATTTTGTGTCTAGACTGCTGTTGGAAGATTTCTCTCTGACACCTTTGCAAAGAATCTGTGACAAATTATCATGATGACAGCTGAACATATATTAATTTTAAAAAAAACAACAACAATTTTAATGTTGTCAAAGTGTTAGTTTATCAAATTAGTGCTTTCGATATCAATCTTGCACTTTTAAGACCCATTCATATAATTCTTTTTTCAGCTTTTATATGTGAGAAGGGCAAAGTTTCTAACCACACAAAAACTTTGAACAGCTTTTGCCTGAGCTTTTAACTTAAGAAACAACTATTTCTGACCCTTTGAATGTAGAAGCAGCTGAGTAAGGAGACTGCAGAAAATGCTAAAGGGCAGATTGTATCCTATCTGATAGTGCTCTTACACCCAGTGCCTCCACTCTTCGTTGTGCTGTAGCACATGGCCATCTCACTCCTCTCCCTCTCAGGCAGAGTTGTGGTGTGGCAGAGGTTTACCCTCACCAAATGCATTAAAAAAAATAGATGTCTTCAGAATACGGGTGCAACCTCTTAACAGAAATATTCAGAGCTATCATGGCTACTTGGCTGCATATTAATTCATGATGAAAAGAACGTAGACATTTATTGAAATAATCCTGAAGAAAATTGCAAAAGTAAAGTGCAAAAGAAACTAGAGAAATGTCCAAAGGTATTTAAAGCTCAAAAAATAAAAGTGGCATAAAATTCAGAAATTAGAAAGCTAAAGACTTACAAGTCCCATAAACATAATTTCCAATGTGTGTAGCCATTTTATTTCCTTTAAAGCAAAGAATCTACAAGGCCCCACCACGAATTTTAAGTGTCTACTGAAACCTGACCTCCATCTGCTGAGACTAAAAATGGAAAGAACACGCAAAGATAAAACACCGCGTGATTTCATCTCCATTAAAATGCAGTCATATACATTTAGGTGTATGAATGTGAACAGTACTTCAGAAGTAAATAGGAACACAAATGCAAACACATTAAAAAGAATTGCAGAATGAGGATATTTTCTTACATGGAAAGAGTTTAACTACATGCAAGATTATTCACCTCAGGTGCTCATTTTATAGCTGGCTGCTTTATAAAAATGTCCTTTTAACTTGTTCTTGGTTGCTTTCCCTACAAATCCAGTAAATCATTCCATCAACTAAATACATAAAAGTGTTGTTATTATTATTACTATTGAGTTCTAAGCGCTCTTACTTAACAGATATGATCTACAAGAAATGAGAAATGTATAATGTGACTGCATTAATAGACATTTTAGGTGGCTGAAGCACATAGGAAGGCAGAAAAGTTAACAGACCAATCAATGAAGATTTTTAGCTAGTATTTGAAGAAACTTCTCACAGGTCCTGTAAACAAAAACTATATTGCAGTTACTAATATCTTCTCTCAGGAATCATTTCAGTGGCATAAATGATACCTAATTATATGTGCCCAGTCTACTTAGTACATTAGCTCCAATGATACCACAGATTGAGAATCTGCAGCTCTGACTGCTGGTCTCCTAGCTTGATCTTATCCCTGTGAACCTCTCTGTTGATCATCAGGTTCCATCTGACCCTGGGTTTCCTCGCTGGATCTGATCCTGACCAGTGGGTTGACTTCTCAGTTTGTCCTGGGACCCGCCTCTTCACCGCCGACTTGCCTGATGCCCTGGGCTGGGGCTGGTGCCTCTGTGCTGCTGCCCTTTATGGGGAGCCCCCACTGCACCTTGCTGCATCAGGACACTCCCATGGCCTTCAGATACCTCCTCCTCCTCCTCCTCCTCCCCAGACGAAGGGGCTCAGGCTGCCCAACTTGACTGACACCCATGACAATCGTGCATTGGCCTGGTAGTCACTGTAATGCGCATCTTCCCAGTCTCCATCCCGGTAGGGTTGCTTTCTTGCCAGCCTGATTGACAGTCAGGGAGATCGGATGGGCCATGTAGCCAAAGATAGAGTCTAGGGCTGACAGCTCTGAAATGGTTCCATTTGACGATGCAGCAACTTGGACATATTTGTCAGTAACTCTGAATGCAAGCAGAAAGGGCAAAAATTCCTCAAAGCAATATTTGAAGAAATTTTAAAGAAATGTCCTGTTCTGCAAGATGCTTTGGAAAAAAATGGATCTCCTTTAAAAAAAAAAAAAGAACAAAACTGTCTCTATGCGTATTCCGAATATGCTGAGTCTGGAAATAAAAATAGCTGTTGATATTTTGTGATCTCATTTGCCCTGCAACAGCATCACAGTTAGAAGACTGAAGTAAATTTTTGTGCATCTTCAAGAGGATTATTTTCCTACACCTAATCACTTACATCTGCTGTCAGAGAATGGACGAATAACAGAGCATTAGTTGCACAGCTGCCACTGATGCTCTAATTTGGCTTCCAGTAATGGTGAGGATGTACAAGATGGAAAGGAGTCAGCTTGACTCCTAGAGCTCACACTGGGTCACTAAGAAAAAATTGCAGGAGGAAAATTATGTATACTATCTCTTTGATTCAATAAAGAGCTTAGCCTCGTGGTCAGCATTAAATATGTGTGGAACTTCTCTGCCTTGTAACTTTGCATGTTTTATTTATCAATTTGAGAAGGAAGAAAAATGTACAGATGTTATCCATTTTCTGTATAACAGCATTTAAAAAATAAATGTATTCTTAGGAAATACAAAGAAGTTAAACTGCATAAGAATGAAGTTGCTTGTTCATTTGGAATTATCTTATTGACTACACATCAGCGACGAAAAATTTCCATTTTTTCTATATAGAAGGGACATCAAAAAAATTCAACCCTTCAGATAGGTCTACTTTGGGTTGAACATTTTGAATTCAGGTCAGAAACCAGTATATGGTTCCTCAAAGGTTACCTCAAACACTAGATTGTATTTTTGGTTTTCAAACCACTGATCTTGTTTTGAGAGTCTAAAAATTATAAGGTTGAGTAAAACAGCATGTTCTCAATTATAGTATAAACTTTTCCCTGCCAGTGATGCTAATTTACCATCAATTGAATACTGGTTGGAATTTAAAACACCTTTTCCTTCCACAGCTGGGATTTTTTTCAAAGCCATTACATAAGAAATCCAAATATTCCTCAGGACAAACCAGGAGAAAATGGGGAAAACTGCCAAGATGCTGACTATGGTTACAGCACCTTGCTGACAACCATCTCCCATACGTATTTACCAGGATACAGCAAAAAGACAGGTGACATCATCAATACTATTTGAGATTAAATGAAATAAGACGTATCCCAGGCTTTAAGAGATAATGTGGATACTCTTGGAATGTAGTAGAAATAAATCAGTGCTTGCAGCTGCAAAGGACACTCATTTCTGTAGGTAATTTTTCATTTCTTCTGTAATTAGCTAAGATCACAGACTAAGCATCTAGTTGAGTGTTTTCCTTCTCAAAATTCTTGGCATGGGATCGGAGAGATGAGTGAGATGGAAACACGGGACCCAGGGAAGTGGTCCAGCATCACATTATCAGAAGTTTAGTTAGTTAATAGCCTATGTTATGTCTACACAGTAATTTCTTGTTAATCACAGAAATCTACGTCCTGTGCTATGTCTAGTGATTTCACTGCCTGGGTCCAGAGCTTCACAGTATTGAAGGAGTGCTGAAAGCTTTATGTTGGAGGTGTAGGGTAATAAAATCTCTCTTAAAATTGTCTGTCCTGGTTTCAAAGCAGCCCTGCAGTAGCTCGGAGAAATCTGCAGTAATTTAAGGACATTCTCTTGAGCATTCTCTTCAACAGTCTGAAATCTAGGATGTCACTTTTCACAGCCTTTAGACAATCTCTTCTGTTTCATAGCATGACCCAGCTGCTCTTTGTACCACTTCATTTCAATGCAAGTATAATATTTTTAAGATTCTGTTTAAGTATTCTTTTAGAAAAATAAAAATATTTAGATAGTGAGAAAAAAATCTGCAAAATCCCCACTGTAACTAGGAAGTACCTAAGAAGCCACTGCAAGAAATCTAAGTCATTGAACAAATGTTTTAAATTGAAAAATAACATTAGAGTAAAAATCCTATTGGGAGGAATTCTTAGTCTTGCTCTATGAATTATGGTGGGATACTATCAATAATTGTAAGGAACATTAACCATAAGGAACATTAACCATAAGGAACCTAATCATTAGCAGAAGAACACAAGTGCTGGGTTTTTCAGTTATTCAAATCAGAAGCTGATTACTCCTGAAGTTTCTGAGCAATTTACTCTAATACTAAGGACATTTGCATAATAGCCAAACTTTAAAAAAGTCAAGGTCTTTCAAGATGTAATCCCCTCTTACCAATGCCAACATGTTCCTAATGTGGGCACATTGTTTCATCTCAGCAGAAATGCCATGATAAATGTACTGAAATACAACTTCTCTGATAGAGAGGAGAGCAAAAAGACATTGTTTGGACGTACTTATATTTTTGTCAAATAAAAGTGTCACAGAGAAACTGTATGAGAAACGCTGATTAATTCTTTTAAACAACAAATGAAATGACAGTTTAAATCATTATACTTGTCAAGCTAAACTAAAAAAAAAAAGACATTAATACTACTTCTTAATTTGTTCTACAGACTAAGATAAGTAAAAGAAGCCAAAGAAATTGATTTTACTAGAGCATTATATTTTGAAGCAATCATACAGTTATAAATCAGTTACAATTCTCTTACAACAAGGAATATCAGCTCATTTAAGCAAAATTGCTACTATCTCATTGCAAGGTTTCTTTCATGTCTAGGTGACATATATAGTCTTTAGAAATGTGTTTCCAACAGACAAGAAAAAACTACACATATGTTAAAAGAATCATTATTATTGGTAGGACTAAAAACCTATCTAAAAAAAGGCTAATAATTTTGAACAGCTCCACTCACTCTCCTGCCTTCCCTTCAGTCTTCTGTCTACATCCAGATCCAAAATAACTGAAGATTGGTAGGAGCTTGTCAGAAAGCATGTACATTTATTAGGGCAGATGAGAAAAACTGCATCAAAAGAAACACTTTGAAAAATTTCCTATGCTTCTACGTGAAGCAAATTCAATAATATATTTCTACTGTAGTCCCAACTCCATTTGCAACCAATTTAGTACTAAAACTATTACTTGACTCAATGGATTATGACCAATACTAGAACTTTACAAGAATGCTTAACTTTTAGCAAACGCCTAAGTGTCTTATTGTTCTCAATCAAGAGAATTTAGGAGTACACATTTAGAATCAGTTTCTTTCCTTCTTTAAGGTTTTCCCCATCTTCTACTTTGTTTTCTGTTCCACATGTGGTTCTAGAACAGAATGTTTCATAAAGAATCAGGTTTAAATGGGTCCCCTGGTTTTAGTAGGAATTTTTGCTCTAGTTCAGTTAATGATTCCATATGCTTAATGTTTTGCTAGGAACACTTAACAAAATTCTTTAAGCATAAATTACATCATATTTTAATGAGCATACTTTAATGCAAATTTAGTTTGTGTATGTCAGAAGATGAACATTAATAGCCATAGTTTGTTATAACAGTAACATTTCTCTGATTTCTGCTTATTTTTACTACAGTAACCTTTAAAAGTATAGGCAAGCCTATATATTTTTGCAGCTTAATTAAATGTGGGGTATGCTTGTAATAACGAAATCAAAAGTTAACTTCTAAGCTTTGATTTCAACTTTGTGATAAATTTAGACAAAAATAATGCAAGTCTCCTTCCCACAGAAGGAAAAACTGGCAACGTGCGAGAAGTCCCTTCCACTGGACTAACTACATGAATTAGCTTTTAGGGTGAGAAATCACTGGTAGGAACATTTTTATAGAGCCATTTGATGTACCCTCACTGCAAGGAGAGGTGCACTTTTGATAGGCATAAATAAAATTTTTAATTAAATTAAAAGTGAAATAGAAATCTGTATCAATGTGTTGGGATGCAATGGGACATGTAGGCTAATATTTTTCACAGCATCAAACTAAATAAATCAATACATACACCTTTCTTAAAAGCTTTGGTTTTCATGTTTGTCATCTTCTTTCTCTAGTTACTGTATAATAGCCACTAGAGACTGCTGCATATATCAGAATGGTAAGTGGCCTCGGTATGCTGATTCAAATGCCCTGTTTCTCAAGTTTGTTACATAAAGCCATTTCCCCCCCTTTTCTGAAGATCAAAAAGAAATTCATGTTGTATCACATCAAAAGAGACTGATGAAGGAATGAAGTGAACGTGGAGTTTTCCTCTAATTACAAAGTATACAAGCTGTAATCTTATTAAATAATTCATGTCTAAGAGTGATAATCACAACGTGAAATGACCTAATATCTATTATTCACAATCCTGATTTTTCTTAGTAGGCATTGTTTGCTTACTGAAAACTTGCTTATTTATTTATTGAAGAAAATCTGAAATGTAATCTGTGTGTGGTTTTTTTCTGTAAAACTGTATTTTTCCCATCTGTTTCAGCTCTCAGAGGCCTTCTAGGCCTTAGTCCACGTACTTTTGAATCATATGCACCTTCATTATTCCCATACAGGATCAGTATTGGAAGTGGCCCAGACCATTCAGGAACATTTCAATGTTAGAAGGGCAAGTCTAATTTTAGCCAAAAACCCCCAACAAACCCAGCAACAGAAATTACAGTAAAAACTGCATTTTTGAGAAAGACAGACAGGACTGGATGGCTTCTGTCCTTCCATTGCTGTGCCTCCATTGAAGTGTTTGGACAGAAGAGTTGTAGGCCAGACCCACTTGGTGTGTTCTTGAGGGCAAGGTGGCTGCTACCCTTGGCAAGGATATGAAAACCCATGAAACTCTCTTCTTGAAGGAATCAGCTGATGAAAATCATGCTTCTTCAAATGCAGGAATTTTCTCATCCATTCAAAAGTTTCGTTGAATGGAGAAAAAAAATGATGCATGTAGGAGCTTTCATCAGAAAGCTGCTCATGCGACACATTTTTGCCGGCACTAAGATGCAGTGGCCAGAGACTGATTTTGCTACAGTTGAAAGAAGGTTTTGGAAATTATACATGTTAATATAGCCTTAAAGTATATTCAGAATTTCCTTAGGACTTTGAAACATCCCCCAAAACTCTTACAGTAAGCCATAGGTTGCAAAATGTTATTCCAAAGGAAAAAAAGGACAGAAATAGGTAAATGTAAATTTAATTAAAGTAAGCTTGCCTATCCTTAAATTTATGGGGATATAGGGAGATGGTGGTTTCTTGTATTGCCGTATAAAAATGAAATGACAATTGTCATGGATACATTCAGCTAGCAGTACAATATGGAGGCAAACCTTTCACAGTGTACTTGTCGGCACACTTATTACATGTACAGCAAATTCCAGAAACAATAACCACCCATGGTCTCTTCACCATGGAAAGCTTTTCCATTCCTTTTGTGAGCACATTTTTAAACAGACTGCAATGACAGGAGGTGCTCAGCATCCTTCTCCTTTCTCTCTGAATTCATGCTAGGTGCCCACCAACATCCTTTGCATTTAAATAACACAACTGCAGGTCTCACTCACTCCTGACTGAACACTCAACATAATTTCCTTTGCCTTTTCAGCAGTCACTGCCCTGGCAGCATAAAAGAAAATCAAAAATTTGAAAGACTCTTTTGTTTCTTCATCCAGATCATTGCTGTTTATTCAGCATAGTCAGTGTTCTGCAGTTCATGTGGATGGATAAACAGGAATGGCCCACGGCAACATATGAGAGCTACAAATAGGATCAAGACATATTTTTATGATTGCTGGGCTCATATCATTTTCACGGTCCAGATTTGAGAGGCTGTTTTATCTGCTTAGTACTGTATGCTCTGGACGTTGATTTTTACATTGAAGCATTCAGAAATGCAGTTTAACCAACCTTTGGGCATTTATCATTGATAACAGTTTGTGTAAGAGGCAACTTATTGATCTGTTAATTGAACAATTATTGCCTCATCTTTATCACATGTGTCCTGATAGAACCACTTTTACTCTGTGACCCAAAATCCTGTTTTGAAGATCTCAGAATCTGCAAAGAAAACAAGAATCCCACAAAAAAAAAGCAGTAAAAAAGCTGAAAAAATGCATGAATACTCTTCAACAGAAGCTTTATATTACATAAACTGACCTAGAAACACAGCAAAAGCCATTGCTTTAAGTATGAAATCCCTGCTGTATAAAGAATCATCAAAAGGACAAATGATGATGAGACTTCCTTCCTGACATTTTCTTCAGGGACAGTGTAGTGACATTCTATACACCTATAGAAGAGCACTTCAACAACGAGACTGAAAAATTATAACCAGATCTGGCTTTATGCTGATATTGCTAACCTATATGTTTTCTTATTTCTGTCAAAGTTCTGAAAGGTTTTTGTATCTTGATTGTTTATTTGGATTGTAGAAGAATAGCTGACCTTTTAATTTTGCTCCACTTCTTTTCTCTTGCTCTACCTGCCTCTCCAGTGACCTATTTCATATAATTCCTCCCTTAAAATATGAGGGCAAGATTGTGCCTGCTTGTGATCTCTTACTAGGAAACTGGGAGGATCACCACCAACCTCCGACACCTTACTTCATCCCTACCTGAGGAATGAGGTTTTGACTGTTAGCTGAAGCTGATGGAAAACTTTATAATTCCTTAATCACTTTCAAAATCTTCTGAACTGAAAATGCCAATGTAATGCATAATTCATGCCAGTGAACTTCCAGATTCTCTGATTTCTAAACCGTAATTCCGTTCTGGCAGAACTAGAGGTTTTAAATACTTTCTTATTCTACTTCTCTCCTCTTACCATTTTCTTCTGCTTAAAATATTAAAATGTGAAGAAAGAGCTGATAATAAAAGGAAGAGTCATATTGGATCCAAAGCAGAGAAATCAAAAAGAAATGTCTGTATGTATGCACATTTGAGATAGGTTCTCAGCTAAGATGAAAATCAGCTTAGTTCCATCAATTAATACTAGGACATATAGGCAGGTTATAGAAGGCAATGGACCTCTCTCCCTGTCTATATGCTCTGTTATTACAGGTAAATTAAAAATTTTCATTAAATGAAGAATTTTAGAATTTTTAAACAGCAGTTAAAGTCATTAGATGGTATCAAAAAGTACAATTCTACCGACTGTATGGGCAGATGTAGTCAGTCAGTTTTGGGGAAGGGAGTATTACTAAGAAGTAAGGTAGTATGAGCGAACTTTCTCTCTGTACTCCATTTCCATTTGGAGCTAATTCAAGAAAAGAGGCAGATCTGTGTCAGTTGATCATTGCTGTCCAGCTGAACACCTAGAAGGACAAAATTTCTGTGTGCCATTCTGAGTACATGCAGTCTAGGATAGCTAGACATAAAACAAGGGTGTTACTCAGTGAAAATAAAAACTTCCCAGATGCATCAGAGTTAGTATGAAACATGTTTCTCTTCAGTTTTGCAGTTTATGTGTTGTAATCAGGCAGCTGCCCCTAGTCACCAGTGACAACAGGGGAATATATCCCTCTCTGAGCCTGTCTTTGGACAGGCATCTCTCTTTCATTAGTGTGACACCTGAAGGCCAGGGTCCCCAGTCTGTGTTGCACTGAAGGACTTTAGGTTAAGCAAAGTAAATATACATTCCTCTACATACATATGCAAGAATAAGTCTGGATTTTAAATGAACTATTCATTAGACTGTCTAAGAGTCACACTGATTTCAGTGAGATGGGATTAGGTTCTAGATAGGTATGCTTTGGGGAAAAAAATTCTACATACGCAAACATGGTTATGTTTCTGCTACAAAACAGTAACAGAAAAACTATCAAATTCAGAAAATTTTCCTATTAAAATTGGGTAGATGGAATCCAGTAAAAGAGAAATGGATTAACTTACCAAACACACTAACAAAAGAAAACAGTGATATGAATGTTGTATAGTATCAGTATATACAATTTTTTTTCTAAAAATTTAAATGAAAACATTTTATATTCAGAACTAAAGTCTTAGACAACCTTGCTTATCTTCTAAAATACAACCGGGAAGAATATATGGACTGTGAGACGAGGTTATTTACATTGTAAGTGTTCAAATGTCCCCATGTCAATACAGAGAGAATTAAATCTACAGACTTCCATTAGCAATGAAATGCTTTTCATTATGACATTGGAAATGATAACCATGGGTGGTTGTTCAGGAAACTCAGCTTACAGTCTATGAACAAATGCTACAAACTCCTCAGGTAACTGGAATCTAACTGAAAATGGAGTCACTAAAAGAGCTTCAGTTCTTTTTATTGTAGGGGGAAGTGGGAAACTCAAGCTCCACAGAAGACTGCAAAAATGAGTCAGTCCAGATGGAGTATATTACATTCCTAATTAAAGAGCACATACAGTACATCATGATTTTAGTGCTCTTAAACAATCTCACTGGCCATAAACATTATGCTAATGTCTGTTGTGGGGAAAAACACTTCTGACAGTGACAGTATGTGTTTGGGTGGATAGCAATAGCACCACTTTATGAAATAGTTTTCTTTTCATACAGATAGTTCTCCTATTTCCTTGGTTTTCAGAGAAATCCAAAGCATCTGCTGAGATGCTGCTGGATTTGAATTAAGATGTGACACAATATCATGCACATTAAAGTCATTCACCTGTTATGAGGTGAACTTGAAAGCAACAAAGACTGTGAATGACACACTTCCTTTGATTTCATTGCTTAAAAGCAGAACTAGGTGATGCTTAGAGAACCCAAAGAAGAATAGCATAGAACATGTAAAAGTCTCTCTTTAAAATGCATTTCCATGGTGATATATACTACCTTGAATTTTATCTTCTTAATAGAGACAATATCTCAACAAAAATTTGCCAGTAACCTAATTTGTTTTAAATGTACAATGATGCGAATCAGCAGTAACAATAAAATTGATTCGCTTGTTCAACCCAATTCAGGATCCAGAGAGTGATGAATATACTTTCTTGCCTGGTTTCAGTTCTAGTTTACACCTTTTGTCAAATGGTAAAATGTATCAGATTTCAAGATAAATTTTTGTGAGTAAAATGAATTTAGACTTACCTGTCATGCCATCACTTCTCCAATAAAAAAACTCTTGCATGTCCTGTCATGCAGGAGAATTGACTCTATAAAGTGTTCTGCTGTACATAAGGACTTCAAGCCATCATTTGATATCAAGAATTTCAATCAATTGAAACACAACCTATGTAATGCAAAATGTAAGAATACTAACAAATATGATGATTTTTAATTATGGTTAACAGATATGATGCTCTTTAAATTATGATTAAATAGGCTTTTAAAATCAAATCTATTAACTCCTTTTCTTAAAAGGACAAACTGCAGAAAGTATGCACTACTGTTGGAAACATTTTGACATTACTAAGTGCTAAGAAGTCAGACAACCACCCAAAGGAGAAGGCTGAAACAGCCTTTGCATCCTTTAATAATCTGGCATTGTTTCATTTAAGAAAATTTCTCACTGACCTGACTGTAAGAAGCTAATTTTGCCCTGACAGCACTAGACTAGACAGCTAAAAGATGGCAGTGCATGTGTAGTGTAGTGTGGGGGGGAAAAGCATAAGAAGACTGGACCAAAGAGATGTGAAGCATGCAGAACCAGATCTGCAAAGAATAGAGGTTGCAAATGTTTAGAGTTAGGAGTTGGCCATAATACTGGGCCAGAGAAAAAGGTCCTTGATGGAATCGTGGGCTGATGTAAGAGTCTGAGCCAAGACATCAGCTTAGAAGGAGAAGTGACAGAAGAGTTGGAAGCTATTACTGTCCATGTTTGCCTCCAGAATTTAGAAGTAAATCCAAGACTCCTCAGCCTTACCATTCTTTTGGCATTGCTAAACACTTGTCAAATCCATGGGCAAAACATTTGTTCACCAACAATGATCTGTCAGATCAAGCACAGAATTCAACACTGTGCCTCTTGCCTTCTCTTCATGGATCAAGTATCACCAGGGACATTCAAGATTGCAGATAAGCACGGTTGGGAAGAAGGACACCCCAGACCCACCCCCAGTTCCTAGAAAATAACACAAGTTGTCCTAGAAGATTATTCTTAAATTTGAAAAGTCAAGGTCTCAGAAGTAGGGTGGTTCATGCAACTCTAATTTAGCCATTTAAGCAATGCAAAAGACATTAACTGCAAGATCACACACTATATTTATCCACAAGGTGCCTTAATCAGGCCAGAAAGTAGACCTGCTCTAAGGATGAACCAAAGATGTGTGCTGAAGGAGCCTGCTTACAAGACTTTACTTGTTGCAGAGTTTGGAAAGAAAGAAGTAATTAAACAGGAATACAAAAGATGGTCTCATACTTTAGACGTCAGACTTACTCTGGGGAGCTGGATCCTACGTTTGCTTTCTCTGAGTATTCACAGTCACCCATACAGGTCAGTCCCCAGACGTTTCCAGCACGTTAGTGGATCTGAAGTTAGCAGGTTTGTCTTCAAAACAATCTTCAGGTGGCTTTCGCACTACACATGCAGATAGATCCAGTCTGTACGCCTTTATCATGGAATTAATATACTCCTCTCCATACACAAAGTTCCACAGTGAATTAGCTGCATCACTATGGTAATACAGGAGACCATCTGAATAAATTTCCAATTCTCCTTTCAGAGAGTGTTTGAAAAACATGTAGTCAACAAGGAACAGCACCGCACACTGTAAAACATGCACAAAATACAGAATTAAGGTTGTAAGGGCAACATTTATTCTGACATTTCCTAAATTGTGAGTTCTGGTCTCTGCAATCTTAATGTTCTTTTAATATTGTTTATCAGGACAATGCTTTTATAAAAATGCAATCTAAGTACCCATCCATATAATAACATTTTATTACTTTGTCAATGTCAAAAGAAATACTGGGATTTCTGAAGCAGCTAGCTAGTAGTTTTTAAAGTTCAATATACATAGCTCTTTTGAGTATCTTAAACTAAGGAAGAAACTCCATAGTCATATAAAATTTCATTAAGTCTTCATGGAAACATCTATGAATACAGATTGGAATTAAAAAAGAAAAGAATACTATGACTTATATAACCCTCAGATTTTAGAAATATGGTTGTATCTTCTATTGTACACAGGTGTTATAATTTATTCATTCATCCTATGATGTTCTCTTTATCTGCATTAGGCTCAAATATGAATACATACATTTTATGTTACTCTCATAGTGCACTAATTAATTTCAATGAGAACAAAGTTTAAAATATTTATATACAGCTCTAGTAGAAAATTTTGCTTGTAGTCCTGTCTCAGTGCAGCTATGCCAGTGATGATCGTATAAAAATGAAGGGATGAAACAGCTTTTGCATATCTTGCAGTACTATTAACATACCCAAAAAGCAATAACTTTCAAGGACTCTGGCTGGTTCATCAACAGCTGCACTTAATTTGCCCTTCTGCTAATTTGCAGTGCTTAAAAACCTATCAAATGACACTTCTAATCGACAGCGTACTCTGTGATTATAAACTGATTAAACTCTATGATCTCTCACTGCCTTGTAAATACTTCTGTCACCTTTTCCAACAGAAATTAGTCAGAATTATTTCCTATGCAAGTATACTGTGTTGGTTTTGTGAGCTAAGTTTCAACTCCTAAAGTCAGCTGCAATTTTAAGTTTATTGTCATTATCTAGGCAGTACAGGAGCTATTTTTGTTAATGTTTCTATGTTTGCTAAAGCAGATAGTATGAAAGAGGCTGACCAAAAAAGAGCAAATAGAGATACCTATTTTGTTAACAGATGCTTCTTGAAGTTCTGTACCAGTGTAATAGTACTCCTAGGCTTCCAGTTGCCTGTTCACTAGACCTGAGGCAAGCTATCACAAGTGAAAGCATTTGCAGACATCTCTCTTAAAACCAGCAGGAACAGAGTGTTTTCAGACAGTTATTTGAATGCCAGACTCATTTGGATAACTTGTACCTTATTCAGAGATGATTAAGTCTGGCCCCTTGGTGACCTTTGCCAACAAGTATCATGGAACGGTTGAGTTTGGAAGGGACCTCTGGAGACCATCTAGTTCAGCCCTTGCTCAGATTGGGGTTGGCTGGAATCCACTCAGACTTTCAATGTCTCCAAGGAGGGAGATTCCTTGTGCCAGTGCTCACAGTAAAAAAGCTTTACTTACATTTAAGTGGAATTTCAAATGGATCTCAATGGAGGGTTATGGGTCTCAATACTTCTGAGAACAAAAAATGCCTCAGGCCACTTGTCTGTTGCTTAAACTCAGGAAAGCATGTAGCTATGCCTTTTACATTAAACTGATTGGGTTTTTTATTAATGGAATTTTAACAGAAGGTGGGCTTTTCAAAAATTTCAATAGGTGTCTATTCCCATTTTTAGGTATATAGCATATTCAGAGGAATCCAGCTTCTACCAACCACTCAAAGAGAAACATCTCCCTGTACGGTGTGCAGTGTAACTTTCACAATCAAGTTCATTTGTTGCATTGTTGATCTAGTATGTAGCTGGATGATATAAGATTGGATGTCCTTAATTAATGGAATTCAAGCATTTAAATCAAGGAGACATATTCAGGAAGAAGTGCTCATTTCTGAACACAGTTTTTGGAATATCACTTTTGTAATGCAAATCTGAGAATAAGCAGATTGAAGGTCAGGTTCTGAATGTAATTATGGTCACTATAAATAAATCATGAAGAATATTAATTTGAAGCAAAGGATGCTAATTTCTGATTTAGTTTTAAAATTCCCTGTTGGACATATTCTATAAAATTTTTCTTTCACTTCAAAGAAAATGCATCAAAAATCACTTTGTAAAAATAATTTTGAAAATAGATGTTTTGACATTGTTTTCTTGCTGCTGTTTCTGCAATTATTTTTCCTTATACATGTGTGTTTTCCCACGGTATGAAAGTTTGGATATGTTTACTCAAAACCAATGTCAGCTTGTAAAACATTTCAAATCACTAAAGTTGTACTGAACTTTCAGGCAGTACATGGGTAAAATTCTTTATAACTACTGTAAAATGCTAAAAAATGTAATCTATACTGCAAAAACTACTGCAGTAGGAAAGATAGAATACACAGACAATTCATAATATCTCTTACTTAATTTTAGATTTGTGTGTACCCTATCTGCCTTCCTTTCTACACAACTGCTATCAACATGGAGGTCACATCTATTTGCATTGTAAAAGAGTGCTTGAAACATTTGGAGAGTGGCAAAATACAGAATAACTGGAACAAGACTTTCTATATCCCAGCCCTTACACCTCTGCCTTCCCTTTTCACTCCCTCAGGGGTCCATCTGGACTGAGATGACTGATTACTGTATGCTTTTTATTTTGTTATTCACTGGGCATACAAACATTCATTCCCTCTGCCCTCCACCATAAATCTGTTCTGCAATTATAAAATGAAATATTTGACTTTCTGTGTTAATACTTGTGGGTTTGGGATTTTTTTCCCTAGTTAAAACTGTCTTTTTAGGGCTGTTTTTGCAATAATCCAGCCCCAAATCTCACAATAAGACTGTACGAGATATTACAGTTCTTGTGGAAATATTCCTTTTTTTGCTTTAAACTTAAATGCTTCATCAGTTTAGCAGTTCTGTACTCTTATAAAACCTCAGTTTTTCAGGATTCTTTAGTACTTGAAGCAACATTAAAAAATCCAGAATATCTGTTCTCCTGTTTTAATTCTTTTGGATATCTCAGAATGGATCCCAGGGGACATCTTATGCCAGCTTTCTGACAGTCACTTGGCACAGCAGTAAACTGTCATTGGTTTCTGAATAAAACATGTGCCTATCCTGTAGTTCTCAAGCACTCCACATTATGTCAAGTACTTCAAATTTAATGGAGAATGTTAACTACATTCTGCCTGTTTGCCAGGGCTTCAGCTAGTTAAGATTTTAATTAAATTTTTAGGATCTATTTATTTATTTACGTTCCAGTGGAAGTGACCCTTTAGAAATGCCCTTTTCTGAAAACAGCATTGTTTGAAGTCTGTGTGGGGTTGAGGAAAATAGGGTGACTGCCTTCTAATAACACAACACAGGAAAAACAGCACCCAAGGCTGAATGGAAAGAAGAATCAGATAGATGGGAAAGAGAAATGGGGACAGGAAAAAAAAATCTTGATTTTCTTTTTCAGACTGTGCCCATAGATACCAAGTCTATAGCCAAATATTCAAGATTTACAATTACCAGCTTAACTGTAAAACAAGAAGAAGATTTTTTTAACAGCAATTCACAATAACTTTATTATAACTGCAAAGCAGAATGTCCCTCAAGGTCTCTTGACCTTTGGCAACACCTCAGAAGTTCAGTTCATCATAACAAGAGTTACTGGACATCATTAATGGCATTATGAAAGCACATAGAGTGATCTGACATGAATGCAAATGACTGAGTCAAAGCACTGGAGAGACAAGATTTAGGATGTTTAATTTGTTCTTACAGACTCCTTAGGTTTTTTAAGCCCTTGCACAGTAAACTCTTCACAAAGGTGTATGAAGCAGGATGTGGTTTGTGACAGTTTGTTGGACTTCTTAGAAGGAGTAAATTCAGCTGGAGAGGGACAGAGAGAATGGCACTTGCCAGGACAAAGAGAAGGGGCACTTGACTGATGCTGGCAGCAGTAGAATACAGAGGACAGAAATTGTGAAGGTTGCTTGGAGTAAAGACTGTGACAGTTGGAGTCATATAAGTTGAAAACATCTTTCTTCATGTCAGCAAGCAGGTACCTCAGGTAAAGGAAATACCTGAAACCTTAAATCCTCAGTGGCTCACAGCAATGCAATACAACTTCATTAAATAACCAAATGGCAGCAAAAATATAAAGTGCTAACTAAGGACATGACATTCAAAAGCTAGATTTGAATTAAGTTTTGTTTGTTTTCTCCTTAAAAAATAAGACATACATATATAATAATGTAGACAGAGTGTAAGGCTTAGGGAATTGTCTTTAGAGAGGAGCTAATTTCTCCATTCTCCAAGCTGGAAGGTTATTGCCTAGATTGCTCTCATTCTCTGAAATTTCTTTTGTCCCTTTACCTGCACAATCATGCTCAGACTTTTTCAGACTGTACTCAAATCCTCTTTTATAGGGCTCTGTTTGGTAGGACTCTGAAGGACTCCATTTCTTCTCCAGTTCCGTGTTTACATTGTGCAACATCACCATGATCTGAGAGTATCAGACAACTTGGACAAGGTCCCTTATTCCCCACATTACTCTACATCTAGGCTGAAAAGACCCTCTCAGATATGCAGAAGGCTTAGCCAAGGATAATGGAAGAGAGTTAATACAAAGAAATAAATGTTCCAGTATTCAGTAAATCATTAAATTTGTCAGCTACATTGTACAGAGTGAATTAGATTACTTACACTGCTATATATTGAGTAACCTAACAATGAATTAAGCCTATTTTAATACTGATCTTACATAAAGTATGAAAACACATTTCCTCAGCTCATATATCACTGCTAGTCCCAGACAGACCAAAAGATTTTCTTCTTATGGATTATTTCAATGTTGAATATTTTCTCTCTGTTTCTACAGGAGAAGTTTTTATTTGCATGTGACTTTGATTCTCCTCTGTCATTTCCTAGAAATGAAAACATAAAAAACACAATGCAAAGCACCTCTGTAGACAAAAGTAATTATGTTATCCAGAGTAGGACACATCCTGGACTTTGAAGCACTAGCCTAAAAGAAAAAGTGTGTTTCAGTCTATTGCTTGGAATGAAGCAAGGCCCCAGACCCAAGCCTCAGGCCTCAGTATGATAGAAACCATTAGGAGCTATTTATTTCTCTGTCAAGTCTCCTTCCCAGTCCATTCTTACCCTATTTTACAGAAGTGCCATCCTTTATCTGGGACATGGTCCCAAGGGGAAGATTCTCAGTTAATGTTTTTATCACTGGTTTAGGTTAAATTGAACCAAAATTAAACCCAAGCAAAAGCCTCATTTTGTTCCTGGTCCTGTTTCATTACTACTAACAACTAAAAAACAAGCCTGCACATTCCAGTCCTCACAGAGATAAAGATACTCTTCTACAGATAGAGATCAAAACAGATTGCTCCCTGCTTGAAGTCTGTGGAACCAGGCAAAGAGTTGTAACTCAGTCATAATTCCCTTCCTGACCTAGTCCCTGGGTATTAGAGCAGTGCATAACCCACTTTCTGGCCATATAAATTCACCACATTATTGTTAATAATTGCTATGGGCCTTTGTGATTTCTTCTGTCATTTTATAAATACGAGCAAACCCACAGCTCTGATAACTGAATCAGCATTTATGACTTTGATCCTATTTCTAGTATAATATGTACCATGGCCTCTTGGTACTTGCTTCGATCCTACAAAGTGCAGCAGTATTTCTTTTTCTTGTTGTGGATGTATAAATACTGGAGAGCTGGCTGTTAGCGAGAATAAAGGTTATACAGGCACTGAAAGGCACTTTCTGAAAGAAGGTTATTTGAAACATTCTTTAATGTGAGGAGTGATACCAATAAAATGAGGACGTTTAGTAAATTTTGAGGGAAGTAAACCTACAGTTATGTCCTTGAATATTTTCAGTTTCACAAAAAATTCATCTCCAGAATCTTTTAGAAAGCAACACTAGTCTAAATTTTGCAGTTTTCTTCAGTAAGTATTTCAATTTCAAACTGCTGCAAAATAAATGCTTTCTAATAGAAAGTTGCCAGTAAATTAATAGAGGGCCCATTGGCTACTACTTCTTTACAGTCAGTGCTACTTTTGTACACTGATTTAAAAAATTATATTAATAGATTTCTATTTAATTTTGTAGATGACTCTGGAAAATAAGAAAGGAAGGAGAAAGGACTGGTGCAGTTTGACTGCCATGATTAAAACAGATATATCCCATTACAATTGAATATGAGATAATAAATGTGAAAAATGAACAACTATTTTTATAGAATGCATGTCTTAAAAAACAGACCCTCACAAATGATTTGCAGGTCATTGTAAAGTTAGCTGATTCAGTGTGAATTCTTCCCACAGTGTCTTGCTAGATGAGCAAGTAAATTCTTTACAGTGTTATGAAAAGGAGAGTTGTCAAACAGAAGCAGGAAAGCATTTGTGTCGCTGTACACAGCACTAGCAAAGATCAGTGTTAGAACGCATTTTTGGAATGGCCCCAGGAACAGAAGCAAACATTGAGAAAGGACAGAAGAGAAGCCTGTAATTATAAAGAGATTATAAAACAAACCTGTGATATCAGGTTGATCAGGCTTAACTATTCTGTTTATTTAAGAGGTCAAAACATGACTCAAACACAGTACATCGTTTTTTGCACATCAAAAAAGCCATTATAGGAAAGACTTAAGACTCAATCACTACAGAAAAAATCAGGGAACTACAACCCTGAAATAAAGCTGAAGTATATATAGGCAATTTTTAAAACAATCTGTTGCAGGGAGTCCTAAACTGAGTTGTATGGCTCCTTTCAGACAAGATTGTGCATCTTACTAAAAGATGTGCTCAGCAAGCTTTCACAGTGCTCTCCAAATCTGAAATACATTACTACATGACTATCTGTAATCTTACCATTTAAGGAATATTTATATTTCACAGATTCTTTCAATTTGTCAATTCCTGTAAGCAATAAGGATGTATAAAAGCATAGATATAAGCTGACTAACAGGAGAGCATTGATTTTTCCCCATTTTGAGATTTCTTGTTAAAATTTCTGCCAAAGAACCCAAAGCAGTACAGTATACTTTCACTACTTAGACAGAACACATAAACTACATGAAAAAAAAAAATTAATTTTATAGTAGAAAAACAAGAATTTTTTTTAATTGCCTAGGGGATTGGCCATGTTATTACTGTTCATCTGCTCTTCAGTGTACAATCTGCTCCAACTCCCAGCAGCAGCATCTCTGAAGGAAAGTTGCTCCTTAGGTAGTGATCTGAAATTCCTGACAACGATGATTACTATTTAATCTCCAGACACATATTATTTCAGATTCATCACATTGTTCTTTGAAGGAAAATTCTAAAGTGCATTATCAGTCAAAAAATTCATTATTCCTTCCCCAAGATCTTGCTGGATGCTTTTCCCGGCACTGAGGTTTTCCCAGTGGCAGGACTTTAGGTTTTCCTCTGTCCTGGACTTGGCAACTCCCCTCGCTTGTTATACTTAAGTCCTCTTACAGTCAATAAACAAGATTTCTTTTTCTTTCCCTTAAGATTTTGAAGGCATTTCTCAGAGCATAACTAACAGACAGAGAAACAATCTGAATGGAAGTAGACAGAGTTCAGTGAGGAGATGTGGGTTTAGGCTCTGCCTCCAGACAGAAGGACCTGGTGTCTGGGAGCAGGTTGGGTAAGCGGAATGTGTTCTGTCATTGAAGCTGCTTTGGTACTGAGGTGAGTGTTTAAGCACAGAGTTATTTTAGTTTGGGCAGGGAATCAGGGAATACCTATTTTGACTACACAGTTTTTGGCAGACTGGCTTATTACTTGCAGTCTGACACCAGAATTTGTTCTGTTTTTTTTACAAGAACCAATTGAAAGTGCTAGGGCAAATAGAGAGAAAGGTGTCAAATGAACAACTGTTTTAAAACTGTCAGAGGCTCATAAATTATGGAGCAAGGTATCACTGAGGACCTGAATAGTGACGTCTCAAGTTGTATTATTGATTCTGCACTTCCTTAAACTGGCAAAAAAAACCCTAAAATAAGTAGCAGCTGCCATGTCTAGGTTTGTCTGCACACAGTTTCCCTAGCTAAGTTCCCAATGGCATGTTAAAATTAATGCAGGTTATGTCTATTGGTATTCAAGCATTTTTGCCTGCAAGAATGTATAATGGTTTTGAAGTCAGATTTGACAATAGTTATGACATGCTATGCAAATAATGTCAAGCCTACTTCCACTGATTGTAGTGGAAACTTGAAACTGTTTATACTAAGCTTCCCTACTGAACAAAAGCTAAACATGCAATAAATAAATGTTCTTGTGAAAGGTGAACAACTGACAGAAAAGAAGTTTTAAGTAACATTTGTCAATAACAAAAGGACACTCAAAAAGAAACAAATAAAGCTCTAGATACGAACAGGGTTAAAAAAAATGCCATAAGGTAACAAAACAGACCTGTGTTGATGAAATGAGTAATTACTGACAATGACTCAGATGCTAATGATAGACTGTCTCTAAGGCACAGGAACACATCTAGGCCAAAACAACTTTCTGCTTCCTCTTATCACACCAAACTAGCAGTAAGAGCTGTTCCTTAGTGATCCTTCAGCAGAAAAGTAGAAAATAAGAATCTGAGGGAGAAGAGCAATCTTGGATTGAAATAAAACCTTTCACAAGGACTATAGAAGTTGTTCTGAAGAATGTGTGGATTGGATGGGACTGTAAAGTTTTCTTGTGTTTTTTTTAAATCAATGCCTTAAAGAACATTCTGAATATTGCTCAAAAAAGTTCATATTATTTGGCCAGGATAATTTTATGTTTTATAGATGAGTAGGAAAGAAATCCTAAAACCTGAGATCATGTTGTATAGGCAAACATCTCAAAGCCTGACTGAGTACTAAACAAGAATTAAAGACAAACTGAAGAAATTATACAAGTGGACAGATACTTGTGATTATAAACAGAACTAGGGTTTTTTTGCTCTTATTTATACAGTGACCAAGACTGTGAGTATATCAAAAATAACTTTAATGTTCTGTGTGACAGAAGCTTAAAAGCATCTCTGCTCCTGAGGTATGGCAAAAGTATTCAAACACATATGATTGTGTTTGGAAACAATGTCTAGTGAAAAACCCTGCAAGTACTTTTAGATAGTCCATGATAAACACCTGATTCACTGTTAAGTATAAAGATCATTTGAGCTAAACATTTATTTGGTTTGTTTTCAAATACTGTCCCTTTTTCCCCATTTTTGTTTGCCATCAAGAAGGACTAGAAACTTGGTTATACATGGGTTTTCATTGCAATTTTAAAGACTACTGTTCCCTGAAGCAGGGAGCCATAATAGTTATTGTGTTAAAACACGAGATGTTTCTTATTCGTGCAACCTGTCATAACATTGCAATACTCTTCACCCCTTAGAAAAGGCAGGAGCTACTCTCTTGCAGTTATATAATCCATTATCAAAATCAATGATCCCAGGACCTCTGGAACACACATAACTGGCACTATCCATGTCAATAAGTTGCCATTCATTACCTTTCTCTGTATCATTAAGATGAGCACTAAAACTCCTCAATCAGAGCAATTAGTCAACTGCTTTTCCCAAGTGAGTAATTACCTCACTGCAAAATTTTTAAGAATGGAAGAGCTGCTGCAAAATGGAAGAGCCCTGTGAGTTATTTCAGTGTTGCCCATCATTTTCTATCATAACTGATGACGTAGAAAAGCATTCAAAGGACAAATTCTGAAACTGGGAAAATATGAATCAGCACATCAGCAGAGTTTTCTGCACAGATCTTGTCATTTACTTGGCCAACTGACTGTGTAATGGTAGCAGAGTTTTAAAGCTAGAAGCCTTGACTGCTTTTCCTAGATTGCAGCCACCCAAGATTTCCTTCCGGTATGTCTGTGTGTGAGGCATTGGAGTTTCAGAGTCTTTCAAACTCTTCAGAAGGCCCAGCACGGCACATCTTGGCACTGAGATGAAATGCTGTCTTAGCCCTAAAATGAAAGCCTCGCTACAGCAGTGCTGTGCACAAGCAGTGCTCTCCACAGGCATCCCTAAGCTGTCTTTGGTCCCAGAGTGACACTGCTCGTCATCTGTGCAACTGGGGTGGCTCTGTGGTACTTTTTCTGCCCTGGGTAGGAATGTAAAAAAATGTTTGATGTTATAGCACCTGTTCACTGTAAGGGAGAAATCGATAACCACTGAACTGCTGGCTTATCTGCCTCCTGTAAATTTAGTAGATAGCATCACTGTAACATTCTTCATTTTCTTCATCCTAAATATGGTTGTATTACTTTCTAGATAATACAGATGGAGATAAAACACTCACAGAGAACACAGTCAGGATAACCAATACGAAAATGGGTAGAAAATTGCTGATCAAAAGCCCTTCATGAAATATAACAGCTTTGAATGTCTGTTCAGGTAGCACATACACAATATTAGAAAATCATGAGCTTCAGGTTTAGATTTTAATGAGATCTAGTTCAATATTTTATTACAATTACTGTTACAAGGACTCCCTTATGGCACAACATTCTTCCAGGAGAATTAGAGCTTTATCATTCATATTGCAGAAGATAGGCATTTTATGGAATATCTTCTTTAACAGGTTTTAAAAAGAATTTTAATTGATGCTAATAACTGTAAGACCTGATGCTTTTTTTTTCCTTTAGAGTGATGGACTCTTCCTACACTCTCAATATCTAAATGTACTATGTAAAACCAAGATGAAGAGAAGCAAAATATTGCACAACAAACTTAAATAGAATAAGACTAATTTTGACTTAATTAAATTGGGGCAGAGGGGAGAAAATCACATCTTCATGAGATTTGATGTGAGAACAGATTTGCTTGAAAGAACTATAATCTCATAATTAAGGGCTAAGTATAAGACACTCTTTAGCTTTATACTGCCTCTCTAGACCATATTGCCACAAATTATAAATATTTAGGACAAAACATCTTTTTTTCCTGACTGACTGAAAACACAATGTTTGGTAGTGACTTTAACAGAAACAGTAGTTTAAGGTCAAAAGCTTCTGTTTCAAGTTCTCAAACAATCAACTGACACTTGCCAAAATGCATGGATTAAAGCATTTCACCAGGAAAATCCTCAATCCGTTTTTTTAAAACTTGTCATTAATCTATTTTCTAGATGGATTTTGAATTGTGGCAGCTACGGTTCATGTCAAACTGAATTTGGATTTTACTATCTAAATGTCAACAGAACATTAAGAGCTATTTGTTTTTCTTATATTAAGTGGTGTTTTGTGAGATATCCCCTGCCAAAGAGTACAGTGTGAGTTGTTACAGGTGGGGGCTATTTTCATTCTTTTTGTGAGAGAGCCTGTCCTGTGATCAAGAATGCTGGCTACATTTCTATGAAGACATTTTCAGCTGAGTATCTCACAATACAAAGGCAGCAGCTCTACTTTTGTTGTGTGCTTTGGTGCAGTTGAGAAATCCGGAAAAAGATATTCCATTTAAAAACAGCAGGAACTAGAACATGAAAGGCATCCAAACTAATACATTTGTATGGTTGTGTTGCCTCTGACCAGTCCATTTCCCTTTTTATTGTCTTCCTGTTAGGCTTCAAGCAACTGGGGAGCCAGATTATTTGTGAATGAAATAATAAGGGTCTTTCTGCACCTCTCATGGTTCAGATTCAGGCCACATTATCCTGAATAGGCACTTGGTGACTGAAAGCGTGTGAAGTGCAGTGTGGTGGTACCAGTCTCCCTATGCTGGCTGTCATGGATGCCTTTAATTGGTCCCTTAATATACTGTCAAAATTGTCATCAAATTACTTTCTTGTTATCAGCCTTAAAGCAGACGTGAGTTTACACGGGACCCAAACAATTCCCGTACAGAATCAGAATCTATAAGCTGAGATGAAGCAAAACAAAAAAACCTGTAACACGTCTTTTGTGTCACAGAAGGCTTTTCCCATAGCTTGGTTCCTACAGCAATAAACTTAGCCTTTTCACAAGCACTCAGTTCACTCTTGAAATGATTAGAGAGAGCTATTTGCTTCTTTTTTTTTTTTTTTTTCCAGTTTGAAAAGGAAGTTGCTCCTGGCCTGAAACATTACAAGCCAAGGTTCAGCTCAAAACATATTTTATGGTTGAGTTATTGCAAACCATTTAAATTAAGGATTTATAATGGAAATGCTGACACAACCTAAACTCTAGCTGTTTGAATGGCATCACTATAATTATATGAGAATTTAATGATTTCAGCTGCAGCTGAACTGACAAGCAGCATAACCAAACAAACACCAGCATTTATACAGGCCCATGAGTGAGAAAAAACATAGTAGCAGACCTGGGTAAACACGCTCATAGAAATCTGATGGAAATTTTCATAGGAAAAAAATTCAGGAATATTCCAGGCTATAAATAAATACCACCTTAATTTCCTTTAGAGTGAAAAAGAATAGAGTCACGATGCAATTACAGAGTCCTCCTCTCCCTTTATATAAAAAGCATGTGAGACCATCCGGAGAAACACAGGATGTGTTAAACTACAGACTGACGAGTGAATCATCAATAAGATAAAAATAGATTTAAACTGAGAAACAAGCTAAGAGAAATGGGCTTAGCAGTGAGTAGCAGGCTGGCAAAAAGGGAAAGACTAAGAAAGTTAAAGAAAGAATTGGAAAGTACTATTCCAGAACATGCATTTCATTTCTAGCATCCTTTTTTATATTGTATCTTAACTAGAGATTTAAAAAAATTTCTTCATGAATATTGTGCACTCTTCTTGCAAAAGAAAAGTTCATGCACAGACTGGTGGGCAAAAAAACCCCCCACCTTTTGCATTATGACCAAATTATTAATATCAGTATTTTTTTACTCTCAGATAAAGCTGTTTCTAATAAAAAATAGGTTTCTGATGGCGGGTATTTACATTTCAGTTATTAATGTAACTGAATTAAAACATTCAGTTTTTAATTTGACAGGTACTTCTTTTGTAATATATTCCTCTGCAAATTCACAATCCCACTTCACACCTTCAGGGTAGCATTGATATGTGTAACAGTTTCTAAAGCAAACTTTCCAGGAGTCTGCTCATATTTCAACACATTCTTGAAGAACACAGTATATTTGTTATTATTTCATTAAGCAACTATCTTTTCTCCCTTTCATTTTTTTGAAATTTTAATTCTCTCCATCTGACCCTGACAAGAACCTCTGTGCTATCATACCAGGTTTTCATCAGATATTCTGATCCTCGTAGATCAATGAGAAATTATACATTTATTAATGATATCCCAGAGGCTTACAGGATTTTGTCGAACCCTTCAGATCAGAGAGCTCTATCATCGATTGTAGCATTAAATCCATATGGTTTCTATTTACACTATATTGAACATGGAGAGAAAAAGACAGAAAGAATTAACAGACAACAAACTAAGAAGAAACCCTACTCTTATTTGACCCTCGATAAAAAATACCATATTCTTCTCCCCCATTTAAAAAAAACCTGTAATTTTAATGGTCATATCAAGAATAATTTAAGAGTCTAAAGCTGAAATGCAAGCAAAACCTAGGGCAGAAAAGTCTGCATGATAAAAATATCTATGCAAGCTGTCACCTAACTCTGGAAATCTCTAAATTCTACATTTCTTAATTAAAGCCCATTACATCTAATTTTTATTTATGTTTTGCTTTTCAGCATATACTATAGAATCTTTGGACTAACCATGTTGACCAGGTTAACACCTGCCTGATGTCTAAATTTAATCAGAATCCTGAAGTTAGGTTTCTTTGCTGTCTTCACTGGTTCTAGCCTTTATTATGAGGGCATTTGTTATATTTTGCTATGCAAAATACAGAATAATACATAGAAAAAATCCCAGAACAGGTTTGGAAAGTAGGATTTCATTACCAGTCTGATGGATTTAAACTTTCAGGCCATAGAGGCTCCTTTTGCTTCAGCTCACTGGTGCAGTGTATCTTGAATTCTACCCTACTCAGTGGCTTTGGACTCAACAAATGTGACTGACACAAGAGTAGAAATTTCTGATCTTTTATCTCCTGCTTTCTTGGACTAATCTAAATCTGAATATCTGAGTGAAAACTAGATCTGATATAATGAACCAACAGTGGTTTTTAACAGTGAAGACTGTTCAATACCAAATTCCTGGCAGTACAAATATCACTCAGAAATCGTACTGGGGATAAATGATTTAAAAGGGTAAAGGGTTAACTGTTGTCATTTGGTTAAGCATGCAGATAATTCATGGATTAATATCATCACTTCAAAATTAAAATATAATGGCATTTTCATCAGAACTTCTCTGGCAGGGATCCAACAGTAGGATAAATAGCAGATAACAGGAGAAAATTAATTACTGATTATGATTAAAGAGTGCAATAGTTCTCCTTTTGTTTCATTTTTATTCCAATCTTAAGCAGAAAGGAAGCTCCCCAAAAATAGGAAGATAAACATTAATTCATATATTCTCTTTTGAGCATGCCAATTAATTTCTCATCCCTGTTTTTTGAACACTTCTGACATAATGGTAAGCTTGTTTAACAAATTAAAAAAAGAAATCCACCAAACTATTTTAGTGAGTCAAATGACAACTAACATTAGTATCTGATTTTAGTCAGAGTGTTCTTGCTGTTGTTGTGCATTTAGACTTCACAACTATCCTAAGGGGAATTTTAACCACACTAGCAGTGCAGGAGAGTCAACGTGAAAATCAGATGGGTAATTATCTAAGTCAAAATTTCCCTTGAATACTAATACAGTTTCCTAAGAAAATTTAATTTCCTAATTGTCTTTATCAATTTTTCAAGTTATAAAAATTCATATACAAGCAGATCAGGCAAGAAAAGTTGAAGAGAGATAAGTACTTCAAATTCTGTCTTTTTTAAATTGAATATAAATAGGGAAATAAAACACTTTTGAGTGCACTTTCTATTTAATTCCAAATATAGGATTATTTAGCCTTTTACTTATTAAGCATTTTCCATCTCCACTTCCACAATAATTGTGTGAAACGAATCTGCAAGTACCAGTACTAATTGATGCATATTTATGGAGTTGGACTTGATGATTCTGCTTCTGATGAGTCCCTTCAAATTCAGCATATTCTATCATTGTTTTGTTATCATGAAAATGAACAAAAGCTCACCTCATTTGATAAAGAGTAGATGAGATATAACATTTTGCAATAATTTAATAGGATAGAGCAGACTTGCTTTCCTTGATATCCTTCTAAATTAGCCTGTCTTTATACAAAAGAAGATAAGTTTTCCTGAGTTTAGTCTGTTTTAATAAAATTATGGATTCTTTCTTACAAAAGATTGCTATGTATATCTATAGATATTATTTCTTTCTGGAAAGGGAATGAAATCCTGAAATTGGAGGACAAAGTGGAAGAAACACTCCGGAAAAGAGATATGGTCAAATTAAAAAGCAATTGAAAAAAAGCAGAAAATGTGAAATGCGGTGATTACAACCAAATGTACTGAGATGAAAAGAGGTGCAGCGAAAAGGACTAAAACTTGCCCAAATTACTCCCACTGAAATCCCCACATCAGGGAAGAAAGGTAAATAAAGAGACTGAGAAGAAACAGAAGGAATGAAATGCTGGGAAAAGAAAAAAAATTCGGCAACGAAGGGAAATTTAAAATGGAGTGACGACAAGCAAAAGTAGTAAGATGAAATGAAAGGCAGTGAAAAGGACTAAAACGCGCCTAAATTATTCCACAATGAAATCCCCAAATCAAGGAAGACAGGTAAATAAAGAGACTGAGGAGAAACTGGAGGAATGAAATGTGGGGAGAATAAAAAGCAAATCCTGCATCGNAAATCCTGCAACGAAAAGCAGCAAAGTGAATGGGATGACAGGAAGTGCAGGGAAATGCACCAAAGCTTGCCCAATTGGTCGTCATTGAAATCGCAAGATTTTATTCCCTTTCCTGAAAGGATATATCTATATATATACATAGGTATATAGATACATAGGTATATAGATATCTAATATCTTAGATATTATATATTATAGATAGATCTAAAATAGTGTGCTAATCTATTGTAGGACAAAATAATAGCAGCAGGACTTAAAATTGTTGAAAACCATTTCTGTAAAAATAAATTTTTTTTTAAATTGCTTCCCAAATCCTAGAATATATTTCAGAGGGATTTTTAAATTAAAATTTTAACATTTACAATACCCTATGTAAATATTTTATATACTAAACATTTATAAATATTTACTGTTTAATATTTACCTAGTATTTAATATTTAATTAGATTATTTTTGGATCCAGTCTGCTGAGTATGCAGAAATATCTGTAATTTTTTTTACTGGGGTAAATATTTAATTTGGTTTCTTTTTTACTTTCTTGGATTCTAAGTACTAAAATGGAGAATAGGCATCTCTATGGAAATCATAAACACAGAAATTTACTAATCTCTTTTTTTCATTTAGTTTAATTTTAGGACTGTAAGCAGAAAGTGCCAGCTATCTATATTTTCATCAGAAATGCTTCTTTTATAGCTAGAATTCTGCTACAAAGAATGCCTAGCATTGCTCAAGCTTAAATAGCCAGCTCCCTTTAGCTGGATTCAGTAACTCAGTTCGGTGTTGGTTTTTGGCCTTTAAGACCTGATAGACGGAAGCGTATCCTCCGCGCACCCATCCGATCAGGTGTGCTCTAACACGGCGTGAAGAGGAGTCTCCTTTTGCCTCATGATTAGCACAGGCATTCGGGATGCTTGCCAGAAGTGTCCAGGCTCTGGCTGACACCAGTCCACGAGATGGAGTCATCCGGTCTAATGGCTAGAGCCTTGTGCTGGGGCTCAGATCCCTCCCAGTCTCCGGCATAAGGAATAAGGAACATAAATTGCTGCAGTATTGGCTGAAGTGACTGCTGGAATTGACGTCCAATCTCAGATGACTGCCCAAAACACTTCACTATGGATTCTCTGTGGCCCAATGAATTTAATTATTCTGTTCAAAGCTGAGCATGATGTACAAAGGGAGGTCTGTGCCAAACGTGGCTGAAATTTGCTCTTTGCTACACCCTGCAATCTGCGTGTTCACATCTCTTCAAGCACATGGGTGATTGTATTGCTGTTATTCTCCAATCTCTAAGTTTCTCCTTATGTGGAAGTCTTGGGTCATTAATTCTGTTCTTCAGATGCTAAAAGGGATGTTCTTGCTGTGTTTTGAAGCCACTGACTTTTTGCTTAGATTTATCTCCAATGATTTAAACCACCTTTACTCTTTATGCACTTGAGGTTCCTTTATTTTCTATGGCCTAAAGGGAGGGGCAGTTTAAAATACCAATCACATATCAAATGTGATTTTAAAGAGAAGAGGAAAAAGAAGAGAGAAGATGAAAGTAATAGTAATAAGATCACAAAGCTGCATAAACCAGCTATATGTGCTGCTAATGTGTTCTATTATATTATTTTTATCACTTCAGATTCCCAGGATGCCCATCTGCTTTCGTTGACTAGTTTCTGTTGCATTTCCTGGAAACTGTTTGTTCTGAGAAGCCCGAGTGTGAATGACAGTCTTATATATTAATTCAAGGAAATTAGGATAAGTGAGCGCAATACAGGGTCTCAAGCGTGTTGGTTAAGCAACGCCAAAGAACAGATTTAAAATGTAGGGCAGTTTACAGTTCTCATGATGCACAGTGGCAAAGCACTCATTAGAATTCTAGCAATGTTTCTGCTTATTTTCAAGAAGTATGTAAGCTGTAAAATGAATGACAGATAAGCTTTGCATCTTGGGAAATGTGTGATTAAATTACAGCAATTTAAGATAAAACACACGAAGAGTTATCATTTTGACATGCTATTCGCTAAAAACATCCTCTCCTATTTACTCTACAATGCTTTAGATGTTTAGTCAGAAATATATGCCTGTGTCCTTTATCCAAAAACATGTGATTCTTGTTGGAGAACATGGTACCGTTATTCCCTATGTCACTTGTTTTTCAACATCTCCTCTGCAAAACTGCATCAATTGCCTTTTATAGTGATATGACTTACTCAGAGGGTTTGCTGTTCAGAAGGTTATAGCTTCTGAAAGCATGAACATAATGACAAAAGCATAATGCAAACATTTTAAAGGTGGTTCCAAGAACAGTGGGCCTTTCTGGTGAGGATTCTCTACTGTCCAAAACCACCCCTTAGCTCATGCTACTGCCTCTCATTACTATGGTACAGACCTTCTTAGCTTTGCTGTCTATTTTCTCAAAGCTTGTAGGAATTACTAAAACCTTTTACTGTACCTAGCAACTTTGAATGGAACAAAATGGATAAAAATTAAAAATTTGCTAATGGAAGGATACCAGAACAATTGCTGAAGCCTTGTTTTCTTAGGCAAAAAAAGAAAAAAGGAAAAAAATCACAGTGTTGCATAATCACAGCTTACTTACAAAGAACATAATCAAAATGAGAACTTTGTGGATCTGTTATTCAGAAAGAATTTCACAGAATACATGTCTTTGTACAAACCCCATGCAATTAAAATTATATCCCTACTAGTTAACCCAAATTTTACAGATAAAAGCTTGTTTAGTTGGTCTGCAGCATTCATTAATAAACAGTTGACTCAGTTTTCTTTCCACATTCTTGTGTGTGTCCTTTTATCTCTCCCTCTAAATTTTTTTTTCCCAAGTTGTCTTTAAAAATAAAATCCAGAGACTAGTCTTGCATTTATTTTTGGTCTAACTTTCAGCTGCTGGCTCTTTTACACCCATGCTTCCTTCCTGTCTGCACATAAGTGCATGAAAAACTGATGGACAGAGAAGACATTTACTGCTTATGCTGCAAATAAACCATTAGTAATCAAAAGGCAAATTACTTTCTAATACTTTAAGACCTGTGAGAATGACAGGAAGGCAAAAAGAATCACCTTGTTCAGAAACTACCCAAATCTAAATGTCAGGCTTGCAGATGACTAAAACACATAAAACATGATGAGTGATCATCTTCTGGTTTTAGACAAAACACAAACTTCCACCACAGCAGAGGATTTTATATAGATCTCTGATGTAATCAGATTTAACTTTTGTGAACTTATAGCTATAAGTTGTTCCATTTAGTCGTTTCTTGGAATGTCTGTTATTTAGTCTATCTCTACTGCTGGAACTCTCTTACCCACTGCTGAAACAGTGAACCCTTTCTGAGTAATATTCGGCATCATAATTGCTTCATAACAGATCCATCCTAAATGTAGAAGTTCTAGAATAAAAAATAATATACATCTCAACAAAATAAGATCTCATCCCTACTTAAACATTACCATATATTGGAGAAATAGAAATATCTCCTGCAAGCACTGTAACTGGTATCTTGACCCTTGCATAAAGCCTAAGAGATCAGCAGAGGCAAAGAGGCTTCTTCTCAAAATTAGTTCAGTGATGAGAGAAGTACGTAGACAACATATTTCAAGAATTTGGTCAACATTTTAATTTTACTTTTGTGTCGTAGAATCAGACTTGAGTGATTTAAGAAAGATCAAAACGGGCTCTTGAACAGTACGAGCACTTCTGTAATTGTGGTGAGGAATCCTTTACTCCATATCCCAGAATGGCACATCTCATGCCCTCAGGCCTCATTTCAGCTTCCTCTCAGTGACAACTACACAGTGTTAGAAAGTGGATATGACATACCTTTGCTTATTTTGTTTGTTTGTTTTGAGAAAATTTAGAAAGCCCAATTTAATTTTTCTTCACCAGCTGCATCCAAAACCAAACCATGCTGTGCCACCATCCAGGACAGGTGGTCTACATAAGACATTACAGACCAGGCTGTGGCTTACAGGAATGTCTTTTCAAAGGAGACATCATTGTTCAAACCTCTCTTTATGAAGGAGATTATCCTGAAGTAAAGGTGGCATAGGTGAAAACGTAAATTGTGTCTCTTTCCTCACCCACACTCACTCCTCTCCTTTTGTCCCTGAAAAGATGTTTACATATTCCACTAGAGAAATATGGAAACAAGAAGAGAAAACTACTGGACCTTTAACGCTTTTGTTGTAACATCTGTTCCATTACAGTTATTTTTTTACCCTTTTTTTTTGCACTAAATACCAGTTAAGGAATGTGTTGTTTCAATATCCAAAACTAAATTAAGGAGTACTTTATAACAGATTATCCTTCCAGTGTGTCTAAAATCTGTTAGTGACATAAAGGTAGAATGTTTTATTTAAGAGATTACCTTAACAGTGCAATTAACGAATGCCTCATAAAACATTTATGGAAAACCAATTTAGAGCTTCTGCACTATCATAATTACAAATTTTCAAAAGTCCCTAAAGGCTTATTTATATAATAGGACATAATGGTGCTCAAGTGGTCATTTATATCTACCTCATAAATACCATCCATGTTTAGAAGTTCTTTATGACATGCCTTTGTCTAGATGTCCCAATATGCATGTGAAAACTTTGCTTTTAGGATGTGTTTTGTGATGTCATCAGTTATTTTGGTTGTTTATTTTAGTGTTTTATTAATTTTCTCATTTCTGAACAGAAACACAGAAGTTGTTTTAATTTCTAGGTTTGCATTTTGCACAGGTACTCCAGTCACTTGTTAGGACCTGTAAAACTTATAAGGAGGTATGCATTTTATTGGAATAAAGTTCTGATAACTGCGGTTTCAGAACTTACCCCTGACCCTGGTGCAGTATGTCAGAAGCAGTTTCAGCTTTTTGTGCATGAGATAGTTATGTGCAATATAAAATAAAAATTGCAGTAACTGTACTGAGATGATTAAAATATGCAAAACAAAATTAGGAGGAAGTACTTTTTAAACAAGTGCTACTTAGTAAAATAGAATTTCAGATAGATCAAGATAGTGCTGAGCATTTTTGTGCAGAATTTCTTCTGAAATAAGATGGCAAGGACATGTTTGTTTGGGAGCCTAACAAGGAGATGAAGTAGACTGGAATTTTGATCTATCTGAAGACGAGAGTCTAATTCAGTCTGTACCTGAGTAACATAGAGGAGAAGGCAGGACCTACGATACTTAGCCTGTACAAATAAAATTTCTGCTAAATATTTAATATGAGGAAAAAGATCCAGGTTCCTCTCAAAAACTCCTTGGAAATACTGAAGACCACAATATTATTTGTTGCCAGTCAGGACAGTTTTGCATAGCAGATAGTATTAGATTTTAATAAATGGCTAATATTTTTATGTGATTATAAATCAAATGACTGTCATCATTATATATCTCCAGTTAAGATTTTCTTTGTTATCTTCTTCAACTTCTCTATATTGATTATAAGATTTTTTTAGTGATCTAATCACCTAGAGCCATGATAATTTACTAAAATGTAGCTAAAGAATGTAACTACAAGGGAAAAGTGACTAACACAGTTTTAAGCTGCCGGTGCCATCTTGAAAAGAATGTCAGCACTTGCTCAGAGCTGTGCTTCAAGTAAGAAGCTCCATTCAACAACAGATGACCTGTATTTCTTTGGCTAGTAATTGGTCAAGTAGCTGGCATTAGTATACAGGGACCTCACAGGCCACAGCTGGACTGAGCATTTGCAAAACATGGCCATGCACTGAAAAGCTTTTTAATCTTGTCGTGATATGAGTGACATTCTAAGAAACATCAGACAGGCAGATAAAAGCTAGAAATAGAACACCTAACCTTTCTGCAGAGAAATAATGTCCATTATGTCAGATGAACATTTAAAACACTGATATCTATTTAACAAAATATAAATGTGAGGTAATTTTCCATTTATAGTTGCATTATATGACAAATAGAAGGATTCTCATTAGAACGATTGTTATCAGCTTCTGACTTCCGTACTCAATTCACTCAATCACAGTCTAAAGTGTCATCTACAAGAGTCTACACTGGACAAATTGGTAGAAGTAATATAGTAATTACTTTGAAAGACTGAACCGCCATACCTGGATTTATGACATTGTCAAGGAGACTAGGCATTAGTAAGCTCATGAGTTGCAATCTAAAACAATTGCAATAAGCTTTTTTTGCATCCTGAATCTGTTACTGATTACACCTTCTAAAGCTGTGCCCCTGACACCTCTATATGCAGAGGTTCTGTGTACCAGACTGAGAGACATCTAACTGCACGTGGAATAGTATTTTTTTTCTGAGCATCAAAGGAAAAAAGATCTTACCAAGCCTGACTGAACCAGAAAGATTACCAAGTGCTATTTACCATACCCTGACTCAGAGCATTAACAAGTTAGACTCACTAAGCCATGGATATGAATTCTTCTGTACTTTGACTCAATTGACTTCACAAAAATCACATCAGGAAATGTAGGTTTCCGTTAGGTTTTCATTGTCTGGGTCAGTAAAATATTATTAGCCAGCTGGGATAAGATTGAAAGTATTGGAAAAATGGAAAATACTGTGAGAAAACATCCAGTGCCTTTCAGAATACTATAAAACATCATCAAAACAATAAGGAAGTTTAGACAGATTAATAGGGAATAGTGAAAGGTAAACAGTGTTGGCAAAACAGAGATCTGAAGTAAGCAGAAAATTCTAGTGAAACTCACTCAAGAACTCACTTGTTTTAACACACATTCTTTTAAAACAAAACACTAAGGAGACCTGTAACCAAATACATGTTCAACTACTGCAAAAGTGTTTATATATTTAAATTAAATCCGTTTGTGAGAAAGTTCATACACATGAAAAAATATCCCATCATCCTTTTGAGAGATATATAATAATTTTCTCAAAACTAGCAGTTATCCTGTGCTAGAAATATAATGCATGTGAAAATAATTAAATTATCATTGAAAAATTCAAAGTATCAACAATGAAAAATTTCAAGTTGCTATAATATTTATCTGTGTGTTTTCAAATCAAGTTACTTTTTTTAAAATTCTGTTCCTAACCACTACACCAGGAATATCAGTACATCTATAGTGCCAGCAAAATGATGCAATTCCTATCACAGATCACTTTTTCTGGTTGCAGAAATGGGTGTCAAAATGCTGTAAACTAAATGCTGTCAACAAATTTCCAGGTAAAATAAAATAGTTGATAGACATTTTATCAATAAATGGTTACAGATTTTGAGGATTTAAAAATTAAATATAGTTCATAGAGATAATTTAGTGTAAGCTTTTAATTGCTGTATGTTTCCACCTGCAGATTTCACTTTGAAAATAGATTTCTTCATTACATTGTTTTCACAGTGACAATCAACAGTGTTGAACATTTTAATATATTCAAACACTCATATTGAATATATCTACAATCATTAAAATCAAGTTTCATGTTTATGAGCAATAAAATTCATACTCAGTCTCTTTTTCCAGTTGAGGAACTGATTCTGATTTCAGAGATCATATTCTCCATTTCCTTAGTAGTTATAAATGTAATTTGATGCCAAATATGATAATCCCTTTAAATTCCCTGATAGCAATCTGTTCCCCTTACTCCTCACAGAAAGATGAACATGTCAGCTATTTAAAGTATGCTTAACACTAAAGCTACGTGGAAGAGAAATATTCCATTTTTTGGCAAGTTTTGAAGTTTTCCCTTTGCTTTTGATCTGCATTAATGCAAGGCAATAATTTTTAATACAGTATTGAAGGTGTGATAAAATATCTTATAAAGAACTAAACTATTAAATTTGCCTTTTTTCCCCCCTTTTTTCTTTGCTCTCCACTCTTTTTCCATTTTTTCAAACAGGTAAAGTTACCAGAAGGTTCAGGATTTTAAAAAAATTTCTTTGTGTAAATTTTACTGAACTCATTGTATGTCTGTGAAATATCACATTCAATAAACACACTTTTTAAAAAAATTTCACTTAAACAGAAGGAAGCCATTTATCTCTTTTTATTACTATGCATGTCATCTCACAGAAGAGCATTACGGCTTATTGCAGAGAGCATTATGGCAAAAATGTGAGGTGCACAAAAATTCCGGAATAAAGGGCTCTCCATTGGTACATGTTTGCTCTAATGCCTTTCACGATGCTGTACACAGGACCGCGTGCAGCTCTGCAGTGACAAAAAATGTCTGACTCGTCACTCAGCTGCTATCTAGAAACTTTTGCAAAATAGCATCTGCGTTTACGCAGGCAGATGTTCCCAATACATCCGTAGATCCCGCACGTGGTAGTGATCTCTCTGCAGTCAGGTCCTCCTCTGTGCAAGTACTGCATCTACGAGACCAAGTGCAAATAAAAATAAGTCATATTTGGCTACAGATACTTTCTGAGCATTCAAAACACTACTGACTCTCTAACATGACCTTCAGATCACAAATGCTAACAAAATTCTTCTGTCAGACATAAAATTCGAAGCTCCAAACTAAGGATATTCATAGTTTTTCCCTGAGCCAATACAGCTTCCTAAGTCTTATGCACAAAATGGAACCCATACATTCTAAATTCTACATTATCTAAAAGCATAATACAATGTAGGTCTTCTTGAACCACACAACACAGATACATACATACTTTACACTTTCACTTGCTCTGTTAAACATGATGTTGAAAAAAGAATAAACATCTCTGGACTAAAAGAATTAATTCAGCTCCTGTTAACTTCTCAACATTTTGAGAACCAGACTTAAGCTCTTCTGAATCCATAGCTTGTCTTCTGCCCTTTTAATTTTGAAAGTGACTCTTAATTTGCAGACCTGATGCTCCATGTTCTAGATGCTCTTTTCAGTCATCTTTCTTACTTTAGCCTAAAATCTTACCTCTAGACATGGTAGGTACAGATCCACTAAACTACTGCCCCTTGCTTTAATTATTGGCTGCTATCTGGTCTTCCTTTTGACTGTCATATTTACTATGGTGTCTCCCTTTGATGTTTTGCTGTTTGCTCATTTATACTGCAAGAACAGCTTCTGTCCTGGTGTGGAACCTCATGCACACCTCATTTCTGAGCCTGATCCTGCACCTCACCCATTCCTAATTTGGTCATAACACTGGTAAAAGAACAGAAATGATTACCTTGCACTAGAATGTTATTCTAAGTAATCTTTCTCCCTAATTATTGAGACTGTATGGTGGTAAACAATGCTCCTATTTTCCTCTTTTCTTTAAATAGTATCATCTGTTCTTTGAAGATCTCAAAAAGAGCTATGACTACAAATTAGCTCAGAGATTTCAGTGCTAGCTATTGGATTTTTCTTAATACTCAGACAGCACTATGCTATTTCGATGCTTACAACAAGGGATGTATATTACATTCAGCTCTCTCCTTCTGCACTAAAAATCATACTCTGTCTCATGACTACCAGTTTAAAAGTTAGATTGCAAAATTCTTTTTATTTTCCAGCTAAATATATATTTAAATATTGCATGAACCTGGCCCCTTTCCAGCACACATTTTATTAAAGCCAGCTGTGAAGTAATTGTTGAACATGCTAAAAATGGCTTTTGAGAGAAGAGCAATGTGAGTTTTGTCCAATTTTGATTCACACACTTAGCTTTGACTAAATACTACATTCCAAGAACTCACTCTGTTATGAAATGGAGTCTGAACAATTTCAGAAACATAATTTCTGAGAAATGTGGGAATCTAGGTCAAGGACTGATCATAGCAGAATTTGCTAACATAAAGGAGTATGTTTTTCCTAAATAAAAAATGTGCTTCCAATCACCAATGAAGACAAAATAGTGAAGAGAGCACAAGAAAAATAATTCATTTTGAGAATAAAAACATGCCATGTAAAATTCAAACTATATTGCATATATAATTTCTTTTTACAGAAACAAAAGGCTTTGTTTCATTGGGATTTGTTATCTAGTGACATTCTGACAGAGATGTTGCATATTTCTGATTAATTTCCCAATATTTATGTTTTTTGGGCACATTTGGATGTATATTTTTATACCATATGAATTTCTCACATGCATTTGTATGAACATGAGGCATTTTTTTTATGCATAAATGATAGATAATTCTCTTCAGGAGGAACATGGCCTAATTTTTACTTCTTTATGATTAATCATATATTTTCTAAAAAATAAAATTCATACCTCTAGCAATAAGATTCTAATTGGTTCTGCATTTGCATACTAGTGGATAAAAGTATTCAAAATCCTACAGATATCTACTGCTGGCTACATGCAAACCAGACACTGCCTGTTAAAAAGTGATTAGAAATTAGTATAACTATCCCATGTATTCACAGCTTGAGATCTGTGATATGTAAAGAATGATCATTCTTAAAGGGGCCATGCTTGTGAATGCTGTGTTTAATTAATGCCCTAAGCAAAGAGGAAAAAAAAAGGGAGAGGAAAAGTATTGCAGCTGAATTTATTCTGAATTCGTAGTGATGTTAAACATTGCATGCCAGGTTTAATGGCATGTATTCATCTAGCTAACACAGTGTCTTACTGAGAACAAACGGTGTTGTCTGCCTTCAAGAGATGAGGATTTTGAAGTGAATCTGGGAGTGCACAGTAGATTTCTATTTTATTTTTTCTATTCATTTGTGCTAGGCCTGCCACCACAAGCACCCAAGCTGCTCCTTGTATGCAGGATAACTTCATGCACAGGATACACAGAATTCTTGTTTATGTGTAGTGATTGTTAAGAATAAACATAGAGA
>VWPU01008718.1:0-16754 GCA_013398955.1 Callaeas wilsoni
CAGCCACAGGGTGCACAAAATGCAAAATCCTTGGCTAACTCCATTGCCTGGGCTTTCCCCGGACTGAGCCACACAGGAGCTCAGGCAATGGAAATCCTGCAATCCTTGGAATTTATGAATCTGACTATCTGGAGTGTTCTAAAGTCCTCCAAATTAACATACTTGTAGCAGGAAAGCCTTGAAGCACAAGAAAATTCCTTCTGGAGCCAGGATGCTCAGGGCTTCCAGGTTACTGGCGCTGGATCCAGGAGTCAATCCCGGGTTAGCCCGGAGCTGCCAAGCTTTCACTCTGATGGCTGCATGGTAAGAAAGCCATGGAAACTTGGCATGGAAGGGCTGCCCTGGAGCCACGAGGAGTGATTGAAGTGGAGGCTGTTAAACCTGGGACATTTCCGCTTGGTTTTCCAACTGGCGTTTCCCAGCGAAATCCTCCTTTGCTGGCCAGCATCCAGACCAGCTACTCGGGAATCTCGTAAATTCCGCGTAAACGTTTCACTCACTTTTGGCCACTGTGCCCAGGAGAGCGGCAAGTGCTTTGCAGATGTGCAGGAGGCTGAGCCCATGCCCCAAATATTGCAACAAGAAGATCAAGTGTGACTGGTTTGCATTTATTGGTGATGCTAGACTGACACTGGGGAACACTGGACCTTCTGGAATAACTCATCGATGAAGGAGAAAGGGAGAGGTTGCACAGATAGATCTGCTCTCCATTCCCACTTTCACCTCTGCTTAATGGTCTCTTCTCCTTTTTCTAGCTCCTTCCTCACATATATAACGCACCATTTCCCAGCAATTTAATGCAAGAGATGCAATCAATCACCCGCAGGCAGCTAAACTGCCAATTTTGGATCTGGAATAGCCATTTTCGGGATTTGAAAACGCAAATAGAGGCAGGTTTGTGCTTTGCAGCAGCGTGGAGGACACCAGACATTTCAGCCCTGCACTCCTGGCTGCTGGAAAAGCCAACACTTCCCTCCCCAGCTGTGCTGGATGGGGCACCAAGTTGGCTGCTGATTTGGAAGAACAAAAATGCTGCAAGCAGTGGCAAATTGAATCTCTTATTCTTTTGGTCTCTGATGAGAATGGAGGACAAAATGCTTCTACTCAGACAATTTCACCTTCTGTTGGAAGAAGGTTCTTCCAGTTATCGCAGAAGGTCAAATCATGCTCAAATAGACACTTCCAGGGATGGGGCAGCCACAGCTTCTCTGGGCCTCCTGTGCCAGGGCCTCATCACCCTCACTGTAAAAAACTTTGCCCTTAAGTTCCATCTCAGCCTACTCTCTTTCAATTTAAAACTGTTGCCCCTTGTCCTGGCACTACAGGCCCTGGTAAAAAGCCTCTCTCCATATTTTTTATAAGCCTCCCTTAGGCACTGGAAGGGGTTCTGAGCTCTCTCTGGAGCCTTCTCTTCTCCAGGTGAACATTCTCAGCTCATTCCAGAGCAGAGGGGCTCCAGCCCTTGGAGCATCTCCGTGGCCTCCTCTAGACTCTCTCCAGCAGCTCCACGTCCTTCTGATGTTGGACCCTAGCACTGGAGGAAGCTCTGCAGGTGAGGTCTCACCTGGGTGGGGCACAGGGGCAGAATCCCCCCTCTCCTGCTGCCCACGCTGCGGGATCAGCCCAGGATGCCGTCGGCTTTCCAGGCTGTGGACACACGTTGCTGGGTCATGTCCAGTTGTTCATGCACCAGTAACACAAGGGCTGCTCTCCCTTCAGCCCCCAGCCTGTACTGACATCCTGCCCTGCCTTTGCATGGGCTACATTAACAAGATGAAGAAGTTGGATGACATAAAATATTCCTCCTAGGTGTCAAATCAATCCAGAGTCCACTGATGGACTCTGCCCTCAGGGAAGGAAGAGGGGTTGGAGCAGCTGGGAGATTGCTCCCTGGAGGACACCCTGGAGTGAAGGTGGTCTCTGCCCTCCTTACACCCTGGAACATCCATGATCCTTTGCTCATTCCTTTCAACCTCCCTTGGTTCCCTCAGAGGCCTCCTTGTGGAATAAAGAGACCTGTTATCAATTAGGCCTGTGAGACAGCTGGTTATAATCTCCTCTTTGATGTCCTGGCACTGAGAAATTCCTGGATGCTTCCACTGAGCAAGAGGAAACAGCCCAAGGCTGGCCCTGCAGACTGTCCTCAGCCTGGGAATCCCCCGGGTCATGAGCCTGCCCTTGTTCCTGCTCTCCTGGGGCACAGCTGTCCCAGCTCTGGCCAACTTGAGGAGGTTTGGGTGATACCATCCATGCCCAGAGCACCAGAGAGGGATTTGGAGGTAACACTGGGAAGGATTTGTCCCGGTGCCTGATCCTGACCTGCTGCCATAAATTAATTGGTTGCCTCTTTCATTCACATATTGGAGGAGCCAAAAACAAATTTTCATGTGGAGAAAACTCATCAAATTATTTTTGCCAAAGCAGATGAGAGAGAAAGAAAGAATTTGGAAAACAAAGGCGAAGTTTCAATATTGAAAGTTTTCTAAGCAAAACTTTTCTTTTGGGGAAGGGAGGAACACACACGTCAAAGTACTTTATACTAAAATTTGCTTGCATTTAAGTTTACAAACCAAACCAAACCAAGTCAAAACCCAAGTGGAAATAGCACATTATGGGTCATTTTGAAAGAGTTTAATTTTCTTTTGGCCCAACTCTTCCCTCACTAGATTCTAAATCTGTTGATAAAGGACCATTATCAGCCTTCTGGATCTCCCCTGGGTGATTCCACAACCTCGTTATCCAACTTTTCATTGAAAACATACACATTTTAATGCTTGATATTCTTGTGTGCATCTACTGTGGACCACTTGTGGTAGCCCCACGACTTAATGGTGCCCAGAGGTCAACGATTTGCACAGTTGAACTCACAAAAACAAGGCAGTGAAGTCTTTGGAGTGAGGAATCACCACTTTATGATAGGAATTCCAGCTCTTACACGCATGTTCCTGGATGCAACTGCAGCCCAAATAGATTTTATTGGTAGGAATAACAAATAATGAATTGTTCCCAAATGATCACATTCTTGCATCCTTTGTTGTTTTGCTGTTTGTTTGGGTTTTTTTTCTCCTGTTTGTTAATGGCAATAAACAGCTCAATTTGCTTTTCATTTGTAGGCCTTTTCTGAGTGGTTTTGTGGACATTCCCAAATTTAACGGAAACATCTGTCTAGTGGGATGGGTTTTAGTCCCTGCCAGTATTTGGGGAATGGATGGCTTAGCACTGATGTCAGACTTGGTGGTTTCTGCTGAAACCTGCAGGGCCCAAACTCCAGTTTACCTGTCAAAACCTGCCACAGAGTTTCTGTTTCCTGCAGGAAATGAAATGGAGCAACAAGCAATCAGGATAACCAAGGAGAGGATGAAAACAAGGGAAAACCTGCTAGTGCTGAAACTTTTCTGCATGACCAGCCTAGCACCAGCAGAACTGAGACAAAAAAGACATTCAGAGTGGGGTGGAGACCAACAGCCACTCAAGGAGGAAGGATCTGACCTTGAGAAGGAAGAAAACAATCTCTGGCTACAAAGATCTCTACAGGTACAAGGGTGACAACAGTGGTGACCTCAATGCAGACATCCAAATTCAATGTCTTGCTTTGCAGAGCCCTTAAAAGTGCCCACAGCATTGCCTGGGTGCCTGCCAGACCCCTGAAGGGGGTTTCCTCACCTATGGCTGGCTCAGTCCCTTTGTCTCCTCACAAGCAAAGTGATTTCTCATGGACTCTGACACATTTTCAAATGTGTGTGGTAGACCTGCCTCCTTGATGATACAGTTTGGAATAAAATAAAGGTTCCTTGGTCCCCTATGAACCTGAAATGTAGTCACTCCTGGGCTGGAGAAGGAGAAGAGCAAGAGGAAGGCATTTGTAAGTGTCAAGAAATAAGTAGAGAGACAAAAAAATGGACTTTATCAGATAATTTTCCTGAGGTTTTTGACCCATTCCCCATGGTGACCATCAGACAGTGTTGGAGAGGGAGGATGACTCACGTCTGGCAGGGGAGCAGCATTTCTTCATCCACATTTCAGCACTGCCAGATGGGGACCTCGAGGCTTTGAGGCTTGACCCCTCCAGTGACCTGGGGAGATGTTTCCAGCTGAGTTTGGAAGGAGGGTCCTTTGGAAAGTCCCTTATGGAACAAAACAGTGGTGAAAAAGATGGGCTTATGAAATGAACCCTGTGGTACAACCCCAAGCATGAGCTTGGGCACAGCAGGGAGAAACCATTTATTGTTTAGACACCTTTCCTTGGAGATCTCTGTGGCATGACCCAGAAGAGTCCAAGCCCAGTGCCAGCTTCACAGGCAGAGCACCAAAGCTGCATGGCCTGCACTGAGTCAACCACAGGTGACGCCCACCAACACCGTCTGGGGGGTTCTCCTCTCCATCTCTTCTCCAGGTGGGAAGTGTGATCTGTCAGGACCACAGGGTTATTACCACACAGAACTGCTTGCCCAGACACCCATTTTTCCGGTGTATCTTCAAGAGTTTGAGTGTAAAGTACAGGGCTGGTCTCCCAAAGTACCCAAACCATCAGTGATCTAAAGGGGAATAAATCCAGGTGGATCAATGGGAGAATATGGATGGCAAAGGCACGAGAAATTCATTAGGTGGGATGGATTCAACAAAGAGACGCTACAGGGGGAGAAGACCTCTAAGAAGTTGTTTGCCAGAAGGGTGAAATCCAAGGAAAGAATCTAATTACTTAAGGAAGATGACATGGACACAAAACTAATGGATTTGCAAGGAGACACGGATATATTCCACTGCAAACAATAAAATTTCCAAGGACTGGATGCAGTAAGATTCAGAATGGCCTCTCCCAAGGCACAGAAGTTCAGGGCCTGGGACACACATGAAGCCCAAGGGATTTTGAAAGGGATCAGCTGATCCATGGGGATCTGCAGTGGCAGTCAATCCTTTCTCCAAATGTGACAACTGCCCGTGGTATTTGCCACCAGAGCCACGGAGGGGTACAGACAGGAGGAGAATCAGGAAAAGGGAGAAGAAGATGAAGAGCTACAAAGGAAGAAGGCACCTGAGGGATTGCCAATGCACTTTTAGGCATGGCAGACATGATCATATTTCTGCAGTGTTGCTCTCCAATGGCTGATCTGAATTCTGCTGTGAGTCACCCAGCTCTGCTCTGAGCAGTAAACGCTTGGTTTTCGAGCAAGTTATTTTTGTTCCATACATTAGGCTCTTCATTTAATCACCTGTGGTTTCTCTGAGTGCATGCTGAGGGGTGTGCAGTGAGAGTACACAGAGAAGGAACAGACCTTTTCCAGCTGAACGTGTGGAATTCATCCTGACAGGCTGATGGCCCCATTTAATGTAAACACTCTCCACTCAGCCCCCTTCTCTCCCTGCCTTTGACTTGAGCAGCCACAGACACTGGGAAAGTTCTGTTTTGAATGTAAATACTTTCCCTTGTCCTGTCCTTGCAGCAGGAAAAAGAAACCGCCCACGTCCTCATTCCCCTGACCTTTGGGGGAAGTTCATGGATCCTTCCTGTAGGAGAGCAGCAGCCATGCTGCCCACTGGGGTTGTTAAGGGATGCTAATGAATCCCAGGAAGAGTCTGAGCATCACACGTGTTATAAAATTATGGAATTGCAGAGTGGTTTGGGTTGGAGGGACCTTAAGATCATCCAGCTCCAACCCCCTGCCATGGACAGTGACACCTCCCAGGTTTCTCTGAGCCCCATCCAACCTAGCCCTGTGCGTTTCTGGTTCTCACATCTCAGCATTAGCAGGTGGGCAAAGACCTAGAGCTGTGATGGGACAAGCTTTGCGTGCATCACCACCCTGTCCAACACCTTTCTGTCACTACCTAAATGGAGAGAACAAACTGGCAGACAAATCCATGTTTTCTATCTATTGAGAAAGTCAGTGGGACCCTGCTTTCCTGGAGCACAGGCCAAGTGATGGAGACTACAGAAGAAACAGTCAGGTCAAATCAGTAAAATCACACAAATGACTTTTCTTCTCTACCTCTGCCCATCAGCAAAAATTAAGCCCTTCCTTCAGAGACTTTTATATATATTTTCTACTATTCCTGCACTGAAGCAAAGGTGTGCCCTTCAATGCTTGGCAGTGATGTGAAGGAAGCCAGGCTGGCTGCTCACAGGCCATCTGAGCAGGCAGCAATGACCCCTTTATTTAATTTTCAGGACACAGCTTCAGAATCCACCAGTGAAAAGGTGCACCTGAGCGAAAGGTGTTGACATGCCAAGGTACCAAGCTTCAGAGCACATCCCAAAATCCTGCTTATGGGATAGCGAATGAAATGTTAGTGTGGGGAGGTTACTGGACATATTTCACACGAGGGTGTCTGGTTTTCTTTTTAATTTCTTGGGAAAGCAATCCAAGGTGCAATCCAGGTCATCTGAAAGTAGACACTGAGGTTGCCTACGTGTCTTGTACCACTGGAGATAAATGCCCTGGGACGTCCCTCCTGGACTCTGCGTGTCCTTCTAGAAGGAATGGAGCTTCTCTAGGTCCTGTTTTGCAACCAAAACCTCACATCGTTTCCTCGTCTACCTTAGGGATGGCACTGGGCGTATTTTAGGGAAGTAAACTGCAATCCAAGCCTGGTGAGCAATCAAGGTTCTGTAGGCATGGACAATAACAGGAGGTGAGACATCCACCTGCTCATAGACAGCTCTCCACAGAAATCGTCACCTGTGAGTCTGGTCCCAGTTTCTTTGTCTACCTGCACACCCGAAGTTATTACGTTCCTTGTCTATCAGAGCCGTGGTGAGAAGGGAAGCACGGATTAGGGAGGTGCTCAGGGAAGGGGACCCGAGGAGGGAGGGTGGTGGCAAGGGAGGTGATCAGATGCAACGGGAATGGTTCCCTTCTCCTGGGTGGCTTTCCCAGGAGAGCAGAAGCTGTCTGCCAGTATCTGCACCACTATTCCCTTCTCCTTTGCCTAAATGCTGGCAAAACTGCAGTCTGCCTGCCTGCAGCTACTACGGGGTGCTCTCCTGCCTCCCACATCCATCTGGATCCACTAGTTTGAGCTGCTCCAGTCTAGAAATAACACTCTTGTTTGTACAGCCCCTGACAGAAGAGGCTGAAGCACGTGACTAACGGGCTTGTGCATCATGAAGGATGTTGGATAGATCCGTCTGCAAACAGCCCAGGAGTGCTGCAGCTGTGGGGTGTCACTGGAAGTGATGCACAGCATGATTAATCCCAAATAATCTGGCTTTTGCGAGGCAGAAGAAAGGGAGAGATGCAATATTTGAAAAATCCTGTGCTTTGCTTCATCTTTCTCTTTCTCATTACTAAGAAGCTGTGGCTGCCCCTGGATCCCTGGAAGTGTTTAAGGACAGATTGGACAGGGTTTGGAGCAACCTGGGGTAGTGGAATGTGTCCCGGCCCGTGGCAAGGAGTTGGAACTGGATGGTATTTGGGATCCAACCCAAACCATTCTGTGATTCCATGATAATCTCTGAGTGAGGAATACACAGAAAACAAACCCTGTGAAGTAAAGTCACTCTGCTTTGTTTCCCCAAGTCCCCACAAGCCCGTGGCTGGCTGCCAGCTGGACTTCACACCACATCCTCACAGCTTTCCAGACAATTCCTATGGAAGAGACCCTGGGAACAGTAAGAGCCCATGGCTGAAAAACTTTTCTGGTGCAGTTTTGCAAGTGTCTCTGAGAGAACTTGGCTTCAAGGGCTGAGGTTCAAGAGCTGGGAGCTGCTCTGAACCCAAGTCCTCTGCTCTCTGCACTCAGATCAGGACAAGAGGCAGCTGATGGTGCCACCACTGCTGTGTTCTCTGTGTGCCCCATGCCCTTCCAAACTGCATTTCTGAGAACACAACCTGGGGGGGAGGGAATACAGCTGTCAGGTCCCCTGCCTGGCACTCAGATGAGAGTGCAACACATAACACCATTGCCAGCTTCATCTGGTGACCTAGGGGCTAGAAAACTGAGTCCCTGGATTTTGGGGTCAGTGCCCTCCATGATCCCTGTCATTACTCATGAGCTGTTTCTCAGTGATTTGTGGAGCTGCTCTGAGGAAACTTGAGCTGGAAAATAGCCAGGGATGAGATGTGACACAAGCCCACTGTGCTGTGACATCCTCCCCTCAGCAATGCCTGGCTCCACACCATCCTCCTGCTGCAGAGGAGATTCCTGTCCCTTTCCTGGTCCTGCTGCCCTAAACCACTCTTGCCTCACTGCCACAAAGATACCCCCATTCCTCCCTGTCTTTATGCTACAAACCCTCAGTTTTAGGCTTAGGATATGATTTTCCCTAATTCCAAACAAGTTTCTTTTCTATCTTTTTCCCCACCTAAATGCTTTCACCAAGGTCTTGCCCCTGTCTCCTGGACTGAGCTCTGGCACGGCCCTTCCAGCAAAGCCTGGGGCTGGATTCTTGTGCAGTGGAGGCTGTTCCCTGCTCAATGTTTGCATAATTGATCCTTTAATTGGAGATCTCTTGCAGGGCTTCCTTATGGCTATATTTTTCCCATCATGGACATTTTTTGGAAGGTTCACAGCTTTGTTCTTGGGCTTCTCAGCTGCATTGCAACAGCCTTGCAGGGGAATACAGCCAGGAGTTCTTTAATTCAGGAGATCAGACAGGGAAACCCCTGTGATTTGCTCCAGCCTCTGACTCACTGGGGGAAACACAGATCCCATTAACCATGACCGATAAACAAACTCCTGGACACGAGAGGAGCAGGTTTGATTCCAGGTCCTGAAACCAAGTGGCACCAACAATTCCGTGTTCCTACAGCTCCAGGCACACTTCTTGGGCAGATTTGTGTTGGAGAGAGCTCTCTGGGGCCAGTCTTGTATTCCTTATCTCCTGCTGATCTTCCTTGACTGAATGCCATCAACTGTTCACTGTGAACAACGGGAAAGGGGGCTTAAACTCGTCCAGTGCAGGGATTTCTCCTAGCAGGAATCCCCTGTAAATGTTTATTTCTTTTTTTTTTCCCCCAGCTACTGGAGGGGGTAAAAATAAAGGTTGCATTTCTGGGACCTTAATGACTGAGCTGTGAATTGCCTCATTCTGGAAACTGCCCAAGAGGAGGAAATGCCCTCTCTTGATCAAGCTGGCAGTTTGTTTTCTGCCACCAGATCTGATGGTTCTTGGGCTTGGCTCCAAACGCATCAGCTACGAGCCCTCTTGGAGAAAGCCTATTCATTAGGAGCAGCTAAACACCGTATCCTGTTCCAGCCACTCCAGTTAATCCATCCCTGGGCTGATCTCTCCCATAAATTATGGTGCAGGGAGAAGTGCAGTCTTCTGTTTCCATGTGACAGTTCCATAGAGCATCAAATCAGAGAACGCAGGGCAGGCAGAAGTAGAATCAGGGACTCACGGAGCCATTAAGGTTGGAAAAGCCCTCTAAGATCACAAAGTTCAACCAGTTCCAAGTGCCACATCCATATGGCTTTTCAATTCCTCCAGGGATGGGGACTCCACCACTGCCCTGGGCAGCCCTTGCCACTGTTTGACAACCCTTTCCATGAAGAAATTCTTTCTAAACATCATCCTAATCAGTGAACAAAGCTGATTCACTAGAATCATAGAATCAGTACAGCGAGGATCCAGTTATCTCATAAGAAACGATGGAAATAAACCTCCTGCTTTGTACCAGCAAGGACAGAGACCCCAAGAACCAAACTCTGTGTTTTGCCCATCATCTTTCACAGGTTTGTCCATCTCATGTTGCCTCACATTTGGCAGAAAAAGCTCAGCTTGTCACAGAGACACAGAATGGAAAATTTCACCTGATAGATAATGTTTGACACCAGAAACTGGGACTTTATTCCAGAAGGGTCCTATAATGTTAAAAGGAACTATCAGTCCTGCCTAGAACACAGCACACTAATCACAGCAGGTAAAACTCCTATTGATCAACCAGAAGATAATTCAGGTTGCTTTCCCAAGGAAATACACTTGTTTTGTCAAATAAAATAAAACCATCAGACCCAGCCTAATACAGATTAATCTAATGTTATGTGGTGTATTCCAGTATTGGTTCCAAAACCCCTGCTGAGAGATTTTGTAACGTTTTGCTCACTGAATCCCAGTAGTTTCAAGTTTTTCAGGGTCTATTTTTTTCCTGTTTATGGTACATCCCTCATAGCAACTGCCTTGAGATGCGTCAGGACTCTGCTACATAAAAATGGACATTTGGCTTTAAATAGTTTTATCTGGTGGTGTAGAGGGTGGACTGGAAGCAGAACAATCCCGCACACAAGTCATGGAATACCTGGGTCCTATTCCCAACCGCTGCATTGCTTTGGCCAGGCAGAAGCAGAGCAGATGTTCAAATTTGGGTGCCCAAATCACTAACTGACGTCCAGAATGAGGCATCTGTTGTAACAGCAAAAACTGCACTGAGCCCCTCTGTCCACCTCTGGCTTCCCACACAGGTAATGGGTAGGAAACACTTACTTGGGCTCCAAATAATTGGTTTTGGCTGATTATTTCCAAAGAAACACAGAGCGTTTCCCTGTTTTTCTGCACCCTGGTGTCTTCCGCACATGGGCACATGGAGGGAACCAACACTGTCTAAATTGGCTGCATAATTTACTCACAGGCTTGGTATCCACGTGCCTATTTGTAATTCTCTCCTGTGCCCTCCTGCAGGATGGGAAGTTGTTTTCCCTGGAGGCAAACCCAGCTCCCAGGTTGTTTTTCCACAGTTTCTCTAGACAGACACAATCGCTGCAGGTGAATCCACTGTTCCCCCAGTGCAATCCCAGTGGGCTGCACACCCCCACGTGTCCCTGGGCTGTTCCCACTGCTCACATCCCTGCTGTCATGCCCCAGGAAGGACACTCTGGCAGGCTGCAACACAGCCCTGATGCTACTGCAGACACTCTGAGTGGGAAAAAGAGAAGCAGAAATCATATTTGAGGGCCGCTGAAGCAAAAGCAAAATTTGTCAGGGAAAGCAATGGATTTCCCCTCACTTTAAGGCTTTAAGAATAGTCGTGAAATGGTTCAGGAAAGGTTTGGGGCCAAGAGTTCTCTTCTTGAGAAAGGGAGATGGGCTGGACAATCCATCCATCCATCCATCCATCCATCCATCCATCCATCCATCCATCCATCCATTCATCCATCCTCTGTAATTTAATGAATTTATGGTAATTTGGCATGAGCCCATTTGATGGAAACATCCCGTGGTACCTCTTGCCTGTCCTATCACTTTCTGCCCATATAAGAAGTCATTCTGCCTCCTTTTATAAGCCTCCTTTAGGCTCTGCAAGGGGCTCTGAGCTCTCCCTGGAGCCTTCCCTGCTCCAGGTGAGCACCCCCAGCTCTCCCAGCCTGGCTCCAGAGCAGAGGGGCTCCAGCCCTTGGAGCATCTCCATGGCCTGAGACAACCAAAGGGAGATGAACCCTATGCTACAAATCAGCTTTAAACTTCTGGCCCTACCTCTCTGAAAAGCCTCCAGTTAAATTCTCTTGACAGGTGTTTGCTCAGGGAACAGGAACCTTTGCCACAAACCCCAGAACCATCTCCCAGCATCCCCAGACAGCAGCCTGGGAGAGCTCCACTGCTCTCCACACTCGGCAAAGACACGACCTAAACACGAGCTACAAACCAGGATTTCCTCTCGGGCTGAATGACCCGCTGCTTAAAGATCCTCATTAGCCACAGAAACTTAATTGTATTTAAACTCCTGGTGACAGCATCCCGTGCTCGGGGACTGTGATCACACATCCAAGAGGGAGTTAAATTACTCAGCTGATAAACAGACTGTGGTGGTATCAGGGAGTTTGAGCTGATTTAAAGAAAAATCCTTGTAGATTATTGAAGCACGGAGAAACGGCTGACAGCATTTAACACACATAGCTCCTGTTATCTAAAATTTTGGGTTATTTCAGCTTTTCAGCACTGATGTGATGGTTATTACTCCTGTGTAACTAAAGAGAGTGGCAAGGATGTGTGCAGACTCAGAGGACGGCGTGAGTACGGAAGTTTCTGAGTGCTGAGGGACTTTTAAGTGGTGCTGAGAGCCTTTTGTCACTTAAAAAATTTAATTTTACTACAAATTTTAATCAGACATCAGTTAACAGTGTGACTCAACAAAGACTTCTTGCAAATTCATGTCAAAGAGAGAAAAAAAAGTCAAAACATTTGGATATTTTCAGAAGAAAATAGATCACTTAGTCATTTCACTTTGATGCGATTTGAAGACTCGGTTCGAAATGTCTCTGAATTTTAATAAATTCCCATTTACTCTTAAGTTAAAACAATACATTTCTCCTCAACTGTAAGTTATTTTGTTTTTAATGGGAGTTTCACTTTCATTTAAAATGTGTATCAATATAATTTCTGAATTCTTTCACCTAATTTTGTCTAATGAAATAAATAAAACCCATTATACTTTACCACTTACAACCTTCTTTGTGAGCATATTTGGCCCCAGTGTGTTTCGGTTTGCGGATTTACAGTAAAATGTACTGATTTCTGCGAGTTTCAGACCTGTCTCCTGAGCTGTAAAATCCAAGATTAGAAGTTTCTGTTCCCCTCCTTGGCAGCACTGAACGATTCTCAGATTTGAATCGGAAATTGCAATTAATAAACTAGGGGGGAAAATCAGAGGCAGCAAATTTTGTAGTCATAAAATAAATGAACTTTTGCTGTGTTTGTATTACAGCTATAATAGGGCAGGAAGTAAAGATCAAAGCCGTGTTTATAAAGGACTTGGCCAGTTGTGTGCTCGGAGGAAGCAAATGGGTCCATGGGAGGTACCTAAAGAATGAAGTTTGGATTTTCAGCTGGTGGAAATCAGTGTGCCTCCTTTGACTTCTCTGATTTACATCAGCAGAGAAGCTGGCTCAAAGGTTTCAAGGCAGAACAGATATGGTAAAAATAATTTTTTTTTTCTACTGAAAAGTGTTTGCCTGAGGTTCCTTCTCTATTTCAATGTACTGGGAGTAACTCAGAGGAACAGGATTCTGATTTCCAGGTTCATGAGCTGGAAGGTTGTCAGGTGGTTGGAATGAGACGATCTTTAAGGTCCCTTGCATCCCAAACCATTCTGTGATTCTGTGATTTTAAGGTGTGAATGAGGTTTGGAGCTGGTTGCTGCCCTGGTTGGCCAAAGAGGGGAGTATCAGAATGGGGCTGCCCAGGGAGCTCAGCCTTCGAGTACTGGTATCTCCCCGAGCCCCAAAATTCCCAAGCTGTTTATTTGCAGGTTACACCACGTCCCCTCCATTTCCCCTGATATACCTGATCACTGAAAGGGAAACTGAGGCATGGTCAAATGGGATAATTCATCCCAAGTCTTGCAGGGAGAGTTCAGTGCAGCCTTACTGCTCGCTGCCTGAGTTATACCATCAGCTGCAACGCTCCCACGGGGTGAAAATTCCTGATTTCGCCCCCTTGGAGAGCTGAGCCAAACCCCCCAAACACCACCCTCGCCCACAGGGAGACACTGGAGCAAAGAGGCACCAGACAGCAGCACGGTGAGAGCAGACATGCACAGCCCTGATTCACGACTCCAGGGACACCTCAGCTCCCGAGGCACCATCGATCCGAGTGAGTTACCCCACTGCAGGGTGTCCCACAGCCCTGGGCTCCAGCTGTCCCTGGGGACACAGCCCAGGGAAACAGCCCCAGCGCTGGAGAGAGCTCAAAACCTCAGCCGGTGAAAATCTGTCCTGCAGCCACGATGCTGTTCCCACTGACGTGAGAGGCAGCCCCGAGCAAGAGGATCTGAAAAACCCTGAGAAAAAGGCAGCCCCAGCTGTAATGAATGTTCCCCTGGCCGCAGGGTTGGTGGGACACAAGCCCCCCGTGGGCTGTGGGACACGTGGAGTGACAGACCCCTCTGCTTTGCTGAGCTCTGTGCAGAGGCTGCTGCTGATACTCAGGAGTTATTTTAATCTTTCTTCCCCTCTCCGGGTTTAGCTACAGCATTCCAGAGGGTTAATCAGGTGCCCTGAGCTGGGTGCCTGCTGTCAGGATGAGGAGCACTGGCTTCCCTGCACATTCTGGGCCACCGGTGCTGGAAGGGGACATTGCTTTGGATGTCACACGTCCCTGGTGGGCTCTGTGCCTGCTGAGCCTCCCTTGCACGCAGAGGGGAGCAGCCTTTTCACAAACAACTTGCCAAAACTTTACAGCACAACTCGTAAGACAACCCTAAATGAGCATATGGGCACTACAGCAGGGCCACAGCTCCTGGGGGAGGTGGATCAGTCCTGGAAAATCACATTGGGATCTTCACCCATCACCCTCATGGATAACAGCTGGTCCTGCTCCAGGTCCCTGCACAACAACAGCATCCCAGGAAGTCAAGATTTGTGTTTCAGGCTCTGACACACTCCTTGGAGGGATAAAACCTCACCCATCTCCAACAGAGGTGGGAGCCCTGGACCCACAGAGGCATATCCAGGTGCAGTTCCCAAACTGGGAGAAAGAGAAGACAGCAAAACTCTTCGGAGACCACTGTGCCATAAAAACAGCCCGTTTGAAAAAGAGCTGCTTCCTCCTTAGCCTGAACTTTGTTAGTTAAAATGCTGAATGCAGAATGAATTAATTAAAGCAATTATTATGCTGCTATTTTATTCATTTGCTATCTACTTTGATTGATTATATGACTTTGGTTAATAAATATTGAATAAGTGTTAATTAATTGAATTAATTCATTGCTGGTTTATCCACCTATCAGTCGCCTCTCCTTCATTTCCATGCATGAGTTGTGTCCTGAAAAGTTCGTCCCAGGGAGCAGGTCCCCAGGGATTCAGCCCCAGGCAGTGGGGCTGGGATGGGGTCACTTACCAAAAGGCAGGATGAAGAAGAAGGGGAACCAGCAGAGGATGAAGACACCCACGACGATGGCGAGAGTCTTGGCTGCTTTTTTCTCCCGGGAGAACTTGAGGAGCCGCACGGAGAGGGAACTCCTGAAGTTGTGCCCCTTGCTCCGGGTGCTGGAGAGCGGCTCCTCCAGCACGCTGCGGCAGTGGATCCGCAGCACCACCTCCATGGACTTGTTCCTCTCCTTCTTGACCCCTGCCTCCAGGCTCTGGGTGGTCCGCCTGGCCACCACGTAAATCCTGAAGTACATCACCAGGATGACCATGAGGGGCAAGTAGAAGGAGAAGAGGGAGGAGAACAGGGCATAGCCCGGCTCCTCCGTGATGCTGCAGATGCTCTCGTCCGGCGGCGGCGGCTCCTTCCAGCCCAGCAGTGGCCCGATGGAGATGACCATGGAGGAGAGCCAGACCACCACGAGGATGACCCCCGCCTTCCTCTCGGTCATGATGGTGGGGTACTTGAGGGAGTACTTGACGCCGATGTACCTGTCCACGGAGATGATGCACAGGCTCATGATGGAGGCAGAGCAGCACAGCACGTCCACCGCTGCCCAGATGTTGCAGAAGATGCGCCCAAACACCCAGAAGCCCAACACCTCCAGGGTGGCCGAGAAGGGCAGCACGGTGGTGCTGAGCAGCAGGTCGGCGATGGCCAGGTTGACGATGAAGTAGTTGGTGACCGTCTGCAGGTGCCGGTTGCAAGCCACCGAGAGGATGACCAGGATGTTCCCCACGATGGCCGAGAGGATGAAGACGGCCAGGAAGACCCCGACGCCCACCGCCTGCACATCCAAGGCGAAAGTCAGCGTGGTGCCGTTGCCCGCGGGCGTCTCCTCCCCTTGCTGCCCCCAGGACCGGTTGGCAGCGCTCTGGCTGCCTTGTCCCGTCCGGTTCCCACTCAAGCTGCCATTGCTCAGCTCGGGGAAAGTCATTGTAGAAAAAGTCCGGGCTCCATGGAGGGCGAGGAGAAAGCGGTGCCGAGGCGCAGCTCCCCCGGCATGATCCCCGGCTGGCAGCCGCCGCCAAGACGCGCTCCGCACCTCGCTCCCCCGGCCGGGGCGGAGGGATGGAAGGAGAAGAGGGATGGAGAGAGAGAAGGAGAGAAGGCAGGACGCGCTGCCCGTCGCCCCCAGCCCGCTTCACGCCGTCTGTCCGCGCTGCCCCCCGTCCCCGCTGTCCCGGCCGCTCAGCCCCGCCGCCGGCCCGCCCGGGGGGCCAGCGCGGTCAGAGCCGCCCCGCCGCCCTCGCATGCTCCGGGGGCTGCGCTGGGCACGGCCGGCAGCGCCCGGCGGCTCCGCGGCTTCGCGCTCGGACCGGGAGCGGCGGGAGGGGCCGGACGGGCCGGGGGCGGGCGGGAGCCCCGCGCGTCAGGTGTCGCCGGGAGAGGAGGAGGAGGAGGAGGGTGAGGAGGAGGCGGCAGCAGGGGCAGCGCTGCTTTGCAGAACGAGGCGAGCCCGGGGCAGAGCGAAGCCGGCAGCAGAGCAGGCGGGGAGAGCAGAGATGATGGAGGAGGTCCAAGCGAGATGATGGTGGGGGTCCTGGCGAGATGATGATGGAGCGGGTTCAGGCATGCTCTGGGGGGAGGCAGCCCCCGGGAGAGTCTCGCAGCACTGGGGTGCAGGCCCCCCGGGGAGAGTCACTTAGCAGTGGGGTGCAGCCCCAGGAGGATCACCTAGCAGAGGAGTGCAGCCCCAAGAGGATCACTCAGCAGAGGGGTGCAGCCCCAGGAGGGGTCTTGCAGGCCTGTGGTGCAGCCCCAGGAGGATCCCTCAGCACTGGGGTGCAGCCCCAGGAGGAGCACCTAGCAGAGGAGAGCAGCCCCAAGAGGATCACTCAGCAGCGGGGTGCAGCCCCAGGAGGATCCCTCAGCACTGGGGTGCAGCCCCAGGAGGATCCCCCAGCCCCGGGGTGCAGCTCCAGGAGGATCCCCCAGCCCCGGGGTGCAGCCC